>JAODXP020000020.1:20938343-20945843 GCA_027497455.2 Sardinella longiceps
TATGTCAGGGGATGGAATTGAGAAACTAGGGAATGTGTGTGTGTGTGTGTGTGTGTGTGTGTGTGTGTGTGTGTGTGTGTGTGTGTGCATGTGTTTGTGTCTATGTGTGTGTGTTTTTGTACTATATGTGTGTGCATTCTTACTGCTTATGTGTGTATACTTATGGTTATACTGTGTGTGTGTGTGTGTGTGTGTGTGTGTGTGTGTGTGTGTGTGTGTGTGTGTGTGTGTGTGTGTGTACTTGTTAGGGGCAGTGGCTCCATAGTGGTCATGCAGGAATGAAGGGCAGTAGGGGAGGGGGAGGGAGGGAGCTGACAGAGATGCTAGAGGCAGATTTGCCCACCAGATCGGCCCTGATTTGGGCTCTTCTAATGCTGGATCTGAGGAGGCCGCTGTCATCAGAAGTGATGAATGAGCAGAGAGAGAGAGAGAGAGAGAGAGAGAGAGAGAGAGAGAGAGAGAGAGAGAGAGAGAGAGATCCCCAGTGACCTCCATATGTCATGTTCCTAGACTCCTTCGCTTCTCACACACGGGCACACCCACACACATCTCTCTCTCTCTCTCTCTCTCTCTCTCTCTCTCTCTCTCTCTCTCTCTCTCTCTCTCTCTCTCTCTCACACACACACACACACACACACACACACACACACACACACACACATACAAACATAGATGCACTACACGGCAGTACATACAAAAAGCTCATACATGAGGATCTAGTACACACATCCAAACACACACACACACATCCACACACACACACACACACACACACACACACACACACACACACACACACACACACACACACACACACACACACATTCCCGTCAAACTGTGTCACAGCCCCTTAGCCATTCACCCAGTTAGTATTCCCCGAACACATAAACAGCAGCAGCCTTTCTCCCACTCACTCAGTCTCCAGTAGATCCAGTAGTCCTCCTCCCATATGGAGCCTATTAGGCCCCTAAGTCCTCTGATTTTGGGTGGGGGTGGTTCTCAGTTGAAAGGCCCACGGTTATTGTGGTCAGTGTGGTCTGAAGAGCACATGGTCTCCAAACGGCAAAGAAATTAGAAAGTCTATTTTTTGCATCTGTTTTCTCTTTTTTTTGTGTGTGTGTGTGAGCTGGAGGGGGGAGATGCTGGGTAGTGGGTAGAGGTTTTGTTTTCAAGTGGGCGAGCGCTTTAAAGTTTAATCCCATGGATGGCGTATTTATCTGGGTACTGGCAGAAGACAAGAGGAGGATAGAGTAAGTGGACCACCCCCAGTCAGTCAGCATGGGCTCTCGTCCATGGACTGCGCCCCAGTATAATAAATATTCTATCGCTGCGACAGTGTTGCTTGGCTTGGCTTTCGCTTCTCAACCTCGCCATGGAAAAATGAGCAGCGACAAGGACCCCGGTGTTAGGCTGTCCTAGCTGTCCCGGTGATTGCCTGTTTTTAGCTGTGCCCCCAAACGTTTTAGCATTGTGTGACTGTCTCTGAACAGCATGTGTAATTGTAGGGCCTAATTATGTTAGCCTCTGTGTTTTATTGCTGTGTGAACAGCATTGCGCTAACTGAGCTCGCTAAAGCTAATTAACACAGGCCAAGGAGTCGGTATGTGTCAGATGGTTAATTTGTATTAAAGGGCCACTGATCAATGGTGTCCACTAGAAAGAGTCACAAGGCTGTTCTCAACAGTCTGTGAAAACTAGCTCCACTCGCATACGGCTTCTTTGCGTGTCTTAGTGCCATGTTTTACTGCGACCTCTGAAAATGATGTATCCATTTATGAGACAGGTTTATTGTCCTCTTTGGTTACATAGTGCACAAACATTGCAACAGACGAATGCAGAAATGGCTTTTACGGTTGCTGTTTTCCACTGTTGTTGTTGCTGTTGAGCCTGCTGTTAGTTTTTCTCTCTGTCTCCCTATCTCTGCCTCTCTCTCTCTTTCTCTCTCTCTCACGTTTATAATGGAATGAGCAGACTTGGTGGGTTTGTTTATTTATTTATTAATTTATTTTGAAAGTGCTGCCGCACAGCCTGGATGCTAATTCCCCCGGCGCAATGTTTTAGCGTACTCGGCATACGCGGGCGAGTCTTTCTCTAAATGGAAGTGCATTTGCTTAATGGCCGGCGAGGGGCCCAGGTCATCAGAAGAGCCGAGTGGCTTTATGCACAGGTCAATGAGTAGCTCGAGTCTTCGCAGCCGAGCCGAGCCAAGCCAGCAGCACGCTAACTCCAGCGCTAGCACTGCCTTAATTACACCCTAAAGCAAGGAAAGCCAACGCCGTCTGTACACCCCCATCCCCCATCCACCCCCCCCTACACCTCCGCCAAGACAGACCCGTTTGCACTTAAAGAGAGAAGCGAAACCTGGCGACGCAGCTTTCAGTGTTATTACAGAGGTTTCGCATGCGGTGATTTATCATCACGGCTCGGGCCCTGCTCTAGCGACTTAATCCACACTTAAGGGTTTCATTGTCGCAAAAAAGAAGCTTCGCCTGTGCTTTCGTTTCGCCTTCCCTCTCCTCGTCTCTCTGTGTATAAACACCTTCCCTCCTCCACTGTTCACTTACAAGCTTCATTAAAGTCTCATTATTTTCAAGAGGGTCTCAGGAAGTGTCTCTGTAGTCCACTGATAGAACTTAGACTGGCCTTGTGCTCCTCTTCTCCTAGTTTGCCTGCAGCACTGCGCTATCAGATGGTTGTAAACATTAATAGCTGCACTGTATGTATGTGTGTGTATGTTCAAGAGGAATTGGAATGGCTTAGGTTTTTTTATTTAAAGGATAGCATAGACTGTACAGGGTGGATACTATTTTTCTGCCTTTTGCGTTTGTTTCGCTCATCGCTCAATTCCTCTGTATACATTTCAGTCACAGTCTATTTCACAGGGTATGAGCACGCACTCATGCACACAAGCATACATACACACACACACACACACACACACACATACGCACACAAATGCACACCACAGAATTAGGTCATATTTTTCTAAATTCAGTCAGTGCTGATGAAAAAAATGAGTATGGCTGAACAGACTTTATCCTTTGTGAATGGAAATGAATGTGCTGTTAACATACACACACACGCACGCACACACACACACACACACACACACACACACACACACACACACACACACACACACACACACACACACACACACACACACACACACACACACAGTATTCCCATAATGTGTGAGGTGTAATATTGAGGAGCATAAAAAGGCTGTCCTTCCCCTTGCTCTGGCCCTGCCTGGTGTGTTGATCTTGTGCCTCACATTCAGAGCAGGAACGGATGCATTACTGTGGCTGTGAACCTGGCGCCCAGGCAAACACTGGTAGGCTGCTTCTCATTCATACTGCTGCTTTATGGGGAAAGAAGAGAGAACATGGGCAAATAGACTGCCAGCTCAATGGCAGCACTGCCGTCTTGCAGTGTTCTAGAGAGGAGGAATGAATACATACAAGGACAGGATTCATGGAGAAGCATAATTTTGAAGATTGATATACACATACACAATGGTGGCTTCTTTCTTTTGTGTTCCTAAGGGACGTGTATGGACTGTATGTATGTATTGTGTGTGTGTGTGTGTGTGGTTGTGTGTGCGTGCATGTTTGTGTGTGTGTGTGTGTGTGTGTGTGTGTGTGTGTGAGTGTGTGTGTATTCTAGACATGCTGTCTATAATGGTGTATATATCTGAATAGTGTCTGTTAAACATTTCACAGGGCGAAAAGAAAAGCCTGTTCGGCCATGACAATTTCATCTCTGGTCAAAACACACACACACACAGTCCAAAGTGACCTCATTTTGAGTGATGCGCTCAGCTCACTTCCCTTCTGTTTGGTTCTGGGCCATGAGCAGGAGCAGTGCACTCTGGGCCACTGGAGGACAGGAAGCTCCAATGGACATCCCCGCTGTGGGCATCTGTCACTCGCCCGCCTTGATTGATTTAGCAGCTGTCCGCAGCGGGCACGGAGAAAAACGGCCAGCGTGTTTGTTTTCCTCGACAGTCACAAAGCCAGAGGCAGCAGCAGCTAGCATAATCCCCAGTGCTTATTTCAAATCACGGACTGACACATCTGCAGGGGCAAGAGGGGGGAGAAACAAGACGAGCAGAAGCAACTTTTTAAAGGACACACAATAATAAAAACGGGTATTACACACACAAGCATGTTATAATATATCACTCAACAGCACGTTAAATATAGATGCTAACAATGCATAGTAACGTACAGTACACATACTGTATACACACATTACATTAGGCTACTGATTAGGCCTACTGATACACAAACACAGATTACAACAGTTGGATGACTGTCAGTTTGGCTCTCATTCCTGTACCCTGCCACTTCATCTGTTGTTTTAGATAAAATAAAAACAAGCCAGCAAACAAACAAAAACATCTGCTAAATACTTATCATTTTATATTTATTGTTCCGTCTTAGCAACACAGTTGCATATGTTTATTTATTTTTTTATCGGTTAAACTATCAAACATGCCTTAGTCGAGGAGACAAGTGCACAGCTGTAATTCAGTCTCAACACAGTTTCTGTGTTTATGTTTCATTCCGTAATGCTTCTTCCTTAAGTGGTCATTCTTCTGTAAGCTACAAGGCTAGGCTAGGCTAGTCAGCGCTAGCGTAGCATTAGCGTTGGGGCCGTCTGAGGGCAAGGCTATCAATATAGCGCGCTGGGCTGCATTGTCACAGCTGAGAGCGTCAAGGCGAGCACACAGCGATGGCCTTCAGCTTTTGTGCGTCAAGTTTTCCTTGCACAGTGGGAACTCCACATGAGCTCTGTGCGTCTGAATGCACATGCAGACGTACACACACACACACACACACACAAACACACACACTCACACACACACACACACACGCACACACACACACTTTCTCTCTCTCACACATCCTCACAAATATATATTGCATACACAGACATCCTTACCCACATTCACGCATAATCATGAGTGCACACAACACACTGATGCACCAACACTCTGAACAAACACTTTAACACCCTCAATTGCTTCCACACACACACACACACACACACACACACACACAGACGCACTTGCTCTTTTTCTCTCGCTCACACGCACACAGATGGATCTAGCACTGATCTCGTAAATATTTTTATTCCTAAAAAGACTCAAGTCTCGCTGCCGAAAAAGACCAAGTGCATTTGCTTATTTCTGAATTAATCAAGTTTTCCGTTTAAACAGACGCAGATGGTCGGGCAGTTCTGTCGGTGGGGCCCAAACTGAAAGTGGGGGATGCAGGTTTTTGTGGTTTGTTTTGAAGGGCTGTGTTTCAGGGGTGTGGGAGGAGGGGGGGAGCCACCACAGAGGCGACTGTCTGACTCTATTAACCAGCCCGTGCCAAGCTCAGGGTAAATAGGCTTCAACCACAAGGAAATTGTAGCGAGGGTATTTTTAGCAGCAACTTCAGTTTTTATTCTAGTTGTTGTGAAGAGTTCCATTTTTCCTTGCTGCTTGGTTTTTTCTTTGCTATGTTCAGGGACAAGGTTGCTTGAGTCATGTTATGAGATAGCGGAAGCAGACGTAAAATTGGACGTTAGAAAATGTGAATGACTGTTATAAAACAGCACCTGTTTCAGATGTTATATCTCACCACAGTGTTTAATGTAAGTCCTCCTAAGTTTGAAAAGTATGTTGTGTTGAGTATTGTACATTGTACTTTCACTTTCTATCTCTCTCTTTCTCCCTCATTATACAAAGTATATATGTGTGGGTGTGTGTGTTTGTGTATGTGTCAGTGTGTGATTGTGTGTGTAGATAGATAGATAGATAGATAGATAGATAGATAGATAGATAGATAGATAGATAGATACTTTATTGTCCCAGAGGGAAATTTGTTTTGGACTCAAGCACTGCATAAAATGCCCAACAAATCAAACACTTTCAGACAAACAGTTTGACATAGGTTACACTTAACAGACTGACACTCCCCCCTCCTCCTCCCCCCAATTGCACACTGCCCATAAATAGCACAGTTGACATACAGAACAAGTTGCCCCCCCCCCCCATTGCACACTTCCCCTTAAACACCACGTCATCTTTGTACAGTGACCCCACCATCAGCAGCATTGTATAAGAGTTTGATGGAGGTTGGTACAAAAGATTTTTTAAAGTGTGTGTGTGGGTGTGTGTGGGTGTGTTAACGTGTGTGTGTGTGTGTGTGTTACGTCATCCCATGTTTTTTCCTCTCCCATCACATGCAATCTTTCCTCGGCCCATCTTGCAGAGGCCACAGAGAGATGCTGCTGAGAGGGAATGCATGCAGCCCTAATGACTTAATAACCGAGGCAAGGGTTCTTAGCACTAATTAGCTGGATAAATGATTTGATTAAGCTTTCATTAGTGGACAGGAATGAAGGTAAACACCTCCTGCTCCGTGAGGACAGGCCGTCAGAGTCGAGGGGTTTCTAGTCCACCACAAACCCAAGGAAGTGTTGACCAAAAGGACTCAAAGGAAGTCAGCCATGGTTGGATTATATTTTGTCAGTAGATTTGAAGTAAATTTTTCATGAAATCTGTGACAGGTGAAAACAATCCAAATAAATTTTGCAGTTGCCTGTTAGAGGTAGGCCTAATATTTTCCGATTATTGTATCACCTGCAAAGTGTTGATCTCACATATTGTCCACCTTCAAGAATATTTTGCTGAGATATGTCAGCAAGGGTAATAGCAAAGTTAGTATTTTATGATGTTTAGTTATGTAGTGAAGGTAATCGCTGAATTGCCAATGGCTTAGAGTTGTGTACAACTCAAGTTGTTTATGTGTTTTAGGCCGTAACCTATTAGTAGGCAGGTAAAAAGCATGTGCCCAATACCAGTCAAAGGGTTAGGGTACGTTCCCTGATTGCAAGTCAAGTCCCAAGGTTTGGAAAGTGATGTTATTTCTCACACAAAATGTAGT
This sequence comes from Sardinella longiceps, assembly GCA_027497455.2. Classification (NCBI taxonomy): domain Eukaryota; kingdom Metazoa; phylum Chordata; class Actinopteri; order Clupeiformes; family Clupeidae; genus Sardinella; species Sardinella longiceps. The sequence continues at coordinate 20,945,288 of JAODXP020000020.1, forward strand.
TTGTCAAATGTGAGTCCAATTGACATCCATCACTCAACCCACTTCCATTTGTAGGAGATTTAGCCCTCCTTACCTGTCAGCTCACATGCTCCGGCGTTTCAAAGACTCCATCTCTTTCCCTGGTTATATTCTCCATTTCACTGGTTAACCTAAGCTTCTATTCCCTCTTATCCATGGGGAGTGCCAGCAAACATCACTCACACATATAGTATAGTATATACAGTATATACTCTTTTGATCCGGTGAGGGAAATTAGGTTTCTACATTTCTCCCAATCTTGGATTAGTGAAACTACTACAGCACCCGGTGGAGTGAAGTCCAGACTAACCCGGAACTAACGTGATCTCTTCGGCTAGCTACCAAGCCAAACATGCTTATCCTCAGCTCTCCCAATCAGGCAGTCAGAAGGGTGGACCAGTGAAATACTATTTGCAGCATTCAGCAAATGTTCTCCTCATAATCTGTTGCTGTAGCTCATCATTCTCTGAGCACACTGTAGTGTGTTTATACAACCCTGACTCTGTAAGCAAACATTATTAAGCAAACAAACACATTT
>JAODXP020000020.1:20948343-20950843 GCA_027497455.2 Sardinella longiceps
CTGAAAACAAACACCCCCCTCCCACCTCCCAAGAATCACTGACTGTACCTTTAAAGCAAACGTGATGTGTTTGTGATGATGAATGCTTTATATTTTAGGTAACAGAAACTACAATATGTGATATGTGATATTGCAGCTCGTTCTCCTACCTTTTGTGAGAAATTATGGACATATTCCCAGTAAGAGCATGTGTTTGTGGGTGTGGTATGGTGCGATGTGTGTGTGTGTGTGTGTGTGTGTGTGTGTGTGTGTGTGTGTGTGTGTGTGTGTGTGTGTGTGTGTGTGTGTGTGTGTGTGTGTGTGTGTGTGTGTGTGTGTGTGTGTGTGTAGTATGCCTAAGAAGCCCTGTGTGTTTTGTGGACGAGCATGAACAGTTGACGTAGGTGAAGACGTCAGTGTGAATAACACCTCTTCTCTGCAGTCACACTCATGTCACAGGGGGAGGCTACATTCTCACTCTATGTACATGTATGTGTGTGTGTGTGTGTGTGTGTGTGTGTGTGTGTGTGTGTGTGTGTGTAGGTGAGTGTTTGTATGTGTGTGTACAGAGAGAGAGAGAGAGAGAGAGAGAGAGAGAGAGAGAGAGAGAGAGAGAGAGAGAGAGAGAGAGAGAGCATGTTTGCTCACTTCAGGGAATTTTAATGGTGTATTTTGGACTTTGGTAAACATGAAAAGCATACCAGACTGACCTTGTTATATGGATACCCCTATCTCTCTCTCTCTGTACCTCACACACACACACACACACACACACACACACACACACACACACACACACACACACACACACACACACACAGTGAGTCCACATCCCTGTCCCTCCCAAACTTGAGTCCACTGCTGGTGCTTGCCCCAGTGATTGCCCCAGGATAGGGCTATTCACACCTAGTGCAATCCTTTTCCGGGTGGAACAGATTGCCTCTTTCTGCCCTACTGGCTAGTTGCTGCGCTGCTTCTCACGCCTACCCCTGTGTCCCCCTGCAGACCTGAGCTGTGTGTGTGTGTGTGTGTGTGTGTGTGTGTGTGTGTGTGTGTGTGTGTGTGTGCTTCTCCCTGTCTGCCTCTGTCAATATCTTCATTAGTCGTGCTTGAGCCTCCACACAGGAGATGAGAGAGAGAGAGAGAGAGAGAGAGAGAGAGAGAGAGAGAGAGAGAGAGAGAGAGAGAGAGGGTAAGCTGGAGGTGTGTGTCTGCCTGGTCAATCGGGGCAAAGACTAGATTTGAAAAGAATCCAGAATTGAGCCGTTCAGTTCAATCGAGGCCCATTTCAGCTTTAGGGCTCTGAGGTCTGCATTGTTGTTGTTTATCAAGATTATGGGGTTCACACAAACCGTTTTTGAAGTCCTTGAAGAAGTGCTCAGAAGTCATCCAGGTAGCTTCAGTAGGGTCAGGTGAAAGTGCTGAGAAAGAGGGAAGTTCATCTGTTAGAAACTCACCTGCTGTTATGTGTCTATGTGCTTATGAAGTGGGTAGAGCAATTCATATTAGGCTCCTGTTTCATCAAAGAGATTTAGTAAGCCATGGAGACTGCACAGTTGTTTGTCTCGAGAGAAGGGATGCCTCTGCTCATTGTGTTTGGCATGTTTGATTTCCTTAATCAAATCAAATTTACAGAACCTCTTTGACAGAAAAAAAAGAAAGAAATGAAAGAAGCGGCTTGTTTTCTTCAAACTCCTCCAGATCTAACAAGCCATCATGTACCATGCCATAACATTTCACTCCAATCCCAAAAATAGCGTCTTTTCTCTCTGTTATTAAGGAATAAGAACAAACAAAACAATGGAGCCCAACATTACATGGAGAATGTTTTGGAAATATGGCTTTAGGAATGCTGTCATTACAAACCACAAGTGTTGTGCTATTCAGCTCTCAGAGTAGCCAGCCATGCTCTGGAACTGGACAGAAGAGGACGGAATCAGTTCCAAAGTCACATGGTCAGTTTCTTAGTGGAGGATCATCATCATAGATAAAAAGTATTTCCTAAGACTTAAAGTTAAACTTCGGCGCTGCCTCAGGCTGGGTTGCATCACTCTGCCAGGAGATATCCCACATTAATGGCCGCCTCATATGGAATGTTAATCTGGAAAAGCTGTGGGAACAGCTATGCTGCTAATAATTGAACTCGTTTGAAACAGTCTATAGCAAGGGATGGTTTTGGGCGGTAACGTAAATTAGAACATGCTATGATGTCTCATCTCTATGAACTCAGTATCCCTCATCTTTTATTTTATTTATGGTTTATGGTATATGTTTTAATGTAATGTTGTTAATGTTTAATGTTGTCCCTGTTGATGCTGGTTACTTTCCACCAGTTTCCCTAGAGAACCACAGTATGTATGAATAAGGAATGTTGAGTCCATAGTTGGTAAAAATTCTGTGAAGACATGTTGTTGCCATACTAGACCTGATCATGTCTGTCCACAAAGGTTAAACCCAACTTACCCTTCTATCAATAAATGCATGAAACTCCCATTTTTCCCTTCTGGATGTGGTGAAGTGA
>JAODXP020000020.1:20953343-20958343 GCA_027497455.2 Sardinella longiceps
CGGCCAGGGTGATCAATATGAGCAGACAGCCGTGGGAGGGTGATAGATTAGATATGAGCGGAGCCCTACATGGATTATTATTAATATAACGGCTCAGGAACTCCTTGCAGAAAATACCTGTCAGCATTGGCCAGCATGGCGGTGCTGAGACAAGCGAGTGAACTTCTGGCCTCAGTCAGTCAGCTCTGCTTTAAACGAGCGATGGAGCAATCAGTGTCTTCTTCTATGAATTTTTTATCAAGTCTAAAATATATTTTACAAAGCCCTCTGAAGGATTGGAATGGGCAGACAGCGAGGATGACTTCCAGACACTGATGTAAGAGATGTCCGGTAGGAAGTTGGAAAGGGTTAGAGACAGTGTGCCTTGCCCAGTCTGGCCTGGAGTTATACCATTTACTCTGTAGCCTAGCTGCATTCAGAAAGCCGTAAAATCTTCATATTCATACTGATGGTAGTTCAGCATGTTTTTTTTTTAAAAAAGAAAATCAGATTTCTAGCTTGTTTTAATGAATTACAACAGCCGGTCTCGCCACTTTCACCTCAGATATATTCTCTTATTACCTCACTCACGTCAGATGCAGCGCCAAGCCACGTGAACATCTGATGATGAACGATAGACGAGTTATTTCAGGAGCCAGAAATCCTTGAATCTAACTGGACAAACGGCTTGTCCATCAATTTAATTGACGTACACTTCAGCCAATCACATCGAAACCAACCGATGACGCTGGTTACGTTTGTTGGATTGGTTGGATTCAAAACAGTTGCTTCTTCGCTACGTCACATCCTCTACAGCAGCCAGCAGTCCTGATTGGTTCGGTTAGAGAATATTGGGCTTGAAATCGCTCTGAATGGATTCAAAATCAGATCGTTGTGCGGAAGTGCCTTAAAGTTATGTAGCGCATGATCTGACGTGAGTGAGGTAAATTCTCTTATGCTTTCTTTTTAAAAATTCTATGTGCTATTGACTATGTCACATTATACATAAACAAATATAAACTCAGATAGAGTATGTATTAAGATTCAGGAGGGATTTCTTTGTCGCATACACATTTATGACTATGTACAGCTGCCAGTGAGATGTAGACTTGGGCTACTCCTTTACTGTTGCAGTTTTAGTGCCTAAGTTTGCAAGTAAGTACTTTATATACACTGAAAAAGTTGGTCCCAAATGACTTTGCCTGTGGCTGGTCTAATTCTCAGTGCCTCTCTATCCAGTACAGTTGCTGTATTTCCTAAAGAATAGAACTCATCCTTAGAGAGAGGCCTTTTGTTGCAAGATGCATATGTGCATTGTACTACATCTGAGTTTAACTGCAGATGATCTGATTTTGCTCCCGAGTGGTTTGTTATCTAACCAGGTTCCCAGGACAGGGCCTATTCTTCATTCTTGCTCCTATGTATACAGTACATTGCCTTGCAGTTGCAGTATATTTTATTGCAACTCTGCATAAGCAAAGTGAAATTTGTGGATCTAGACAATGAAAAGTGAATAAACTAGAACAGTATACCCTAGGATTTAATTCTTCTCTATCTGTATCTCCTTCTCTGTTCCTCTCTCCATTTTTCATTATCTTGGCTTCTTTGCTTTTTCCTGATTATTTCATCTGCGATATGAGTGTACTTTTTCGTACTGGCATGGGGTTTTTGTATCCAGGCAACCTTCTCCCCGAAATGAATTGCCTTGTGATTCAGACTGTGTAAAGCCCTACCTGCTGGCCACCACACACTCAGGCACACACACACACACACACACACACACACACACACACACACACACACACACACACACACACGCACTGGGGCACACACATACACACACACACACACACACACACACACACACACACACACACACACACACACACACACACACACACACACACACACACACACACACACACACACACTCTGGCACACACACTCGCACACACACACACACACACACACACACACACGTCACTCCATGAACATGATTTTCTCCCCGAAATGAATTGCCTTGTGATCCAACCTACTAACTGTATAAAGCCTTGCCTTCTGACACACACACACACACACACACACACACACACACACACACACTTCATAACATGATTTCATTATTGGCTCAGTTGTACAGGTCCAGCTTACTGCGTCGGGCCTCTATGTGACATTTCCTCAATGCTGTTTACACAAAAGCAAGTCTGTCTATTGCAGTCTATGCAGTGTGCCCAATAGAATTCTCCTCTTAAAAAAAAAGTAATAACGTAAGGAAGAGACTCAAAGCAGCACTGATTCTATCTTTAACACCGACCCTCTCTCAAGGCATCTCAGAAATCTCTCACTTAGAGGAAAGGACTTGCTGTCTGCTGTTAAGTACTTAGGGCACTCACCCTGTAAGTGCATAATTCTGTGCAGTAAGCATCTCTTTTTTATATATATTTTCTAATATATATTTATATACCCATGGTACATCAATATATTTGAGTCATGGAAGCTACGGATAATGTGTTGTATTTGTGCGATGCAGAATACACACTTGCTTCTATGCTATCCCTGTTACTTGTGTTTGTAGGCTACCGTGCGTATACCAAGGCCCTTTAGCATTGCTTTAGTTAATCTCAAAAGTGATGTCATGAGTTTGAAATGGCTGTAAATGGAAGAGGAAACATAAACAAGTAAACAAACGGGAGATGAATAATGTAAGAGAGAGCGGGTTGGGTTAGTGCATGAGGAAGATGGGATGGCTGGGGGAATAGGAAAAAAAAAAAAGAAAAGGAGATGAGAGTAATGTTTTAGAGCGGACTCGTTTTTCCTCTTTTTCTTCTCCTCTACTTGTATCTTCTCTGCTCCTCTCATCTCCTCTTCTCTCCCCCCTTTCCTTCTCCTCTCCTCTCCTTTTCCCACTCCTCTTTCCTCTCCCCTCGCCTCTTCTCTTTCCCCCACTTCTCTCCCCTCTGCTTTCCTCTCTACCTCATTCTTTCTCTTTCTTCATCTGTGCTGTCAACATCTCTCCTATCTCTCTCTCTGCTCTGTGCTCTGTGTTAGTAGAGCTAAAGTTTCATCATGGTGCAGAAGCTTCATCTTCATCTTCACAAGCACAACTTGTGATCCCCGTCAGACAGTGCTGACCGCTCTGACCCTGCAGGCAGAGATCCCTCCTCCTCCCCCTCCTCTTCCTCCTCCTCCTCCTCCTCCTCCTCCTCACGCATGTCTGGGCATCTCCGCGGTTACCATCTTCTGTTCATTTCATCTCGCTCTGCAGCTGCCACAGTGGCATGCCACGCCATGCTCCACTGCTGTTTGTATTTATTGTTTGCCAAAGGTGTGGCTGGCATGTGCACTGTAGGCCGTCTGTTGACACGACCTGCTCGTAGTAACACGTACTGTACGTCTGAGGCTGATCATTCTTTAGGGGGTGTGATGGGTGTCAATGTGTGTGTGTGTGTGTGTGTGTGTGTGTGTGTGTGTGTGTGTGCGTGCGCCATTCTTCTTCATGGCATATTGTTGGAGTAGTTTGTGATTATATTCATCATAGTCAATAACAAATAATCAACTTTTTACTTCTGAAACAGCATTTACTTTTTACTTTATAAATCTATTTGAATTCATATTTCACATTCCTCCATAAAAACACTGAATAGCAATGACAAAAAACTGGAATGGAAATGAGCAAAGCCACATCAAAATCGCAGAGATTTTAATATTTGTTTTTTTTTAATATATAAGTTGTTTTGAGCTCATTCACATTACTAGGCTTGCAAGTTCTCCCTTCAGTTTCAGAGAACTTCAGTTTCAAAAATTTGCATAGCACAGCAGATGGCTACAGAGTCATATTTCTTTTCCGCCAAATTTTCATGAATGCATTTAAGATATGCAAGCTAGTTGAATGAAAAACCCAGACACTGATGTACAAGGAGAAACAACAACAAAAAAAGGGCAGTCAGACGTGTTTTCATTCCCTGGAATGACACCGTGGCTTTTCCGGAATTCAAATGTAGCTTATTTTTGTGTTCTGCGTGTATTCACTCAGTGTGGGTTAGTATCAAAAAAAGGAACAATTGTGTGGGGGAAAATAATGTATTTATTCAGTATGTAATTTAGATGGAAGCACAGTACTAAGGGTTATTTGCATGTTTATTGCTTCTTATATTAACTTGCTCATTTGAGTCAATTCCAGAAAGTTGATTCATGCTGGTAATGTAATTTGTTTCTCTAATAACTTGAGATGCCTAAGTGTCTTTATGATGACGGTGCAGTGAAGCTAGAAAGTTTACCGATTTTTATTTTCTCTCACACAAAACCACAAAAATGTGGGGTTTTTTTTGTAACCATAAAAGCTTTATGGACCAAAAGCTGAGGCTTTGTTTACCTCCCTTTGTTCTCCAAGATAATCACTAAATGGTTTAACTCCTACAGATTTTCTTTTTGACTAAGAAAAATAAAACATGCTTCCTAGCACACTCTCCATGGTCTAAAAACCGAGACATATCTTGTTAGCATCCCAGAATTTCTTATTTTGAGCAGCTCTGTCATGGGAACAGTGTTTCATGCTAACTACTTATAAACTCATTTTGTACATTCTCTGTTCTTGACGTTTCTGGCTTCATTTGGTGGAATCTTGGGTTCCTAAGACCTCCTGCAGACATGGCTATATTTGGTGCAGAAATCGTACCCAGAATTCACACTTCATGGAGGAACATTCAGAGAAAACAAACCTTCTTCTCTATTAACTCTATTAAAATATGCCACATTGACACTCCTTGGTGTGTCGACATTCATGCTTTAAATAAAGGTGTAGTTCTACGATAGAGACATGAAAGATAGGTAATAATTCAAAACAACTGATGAAAATATATCAATGAACTCTCGTAATCTGGGGTTGTTTATGTGAGTTAGTTCTGACTTTCTGTATGAGAGTGAGAGAGAGGCAGTTTGTGTGTGTATGTGTGTGAGAGAAGTTTAAGTGAGTGTTTGTGTGGACATCATTGATCACGCCTCAGGTCCAGCAGCAGAGCGGA
>JAODXP020000020.1:20963343-20968343 GCA_027497455.2 Sardinella longiceps
TGTGCAATTCATCGTTTCTCTCGCTCTTCTCCTACCTGGCATTGGGCGAATTAATTATGCATTTCAAAGTGCATTTTCATATGTATTTAAATTGAAATCTCTTTAAGGACTTTGATTTTTGCCCAAAGCCAAATTGAAAATCCACAAACGTGTCTCTCAGTGGCCCGCTGTGTCTCTGTAGCCGAAAGTCGGCGGGACTTGGCAGGAACTCTCCCGCAACCATGTGCTACCTCTTCAGGCCCCAGATACTCGCCTCCGATAGATGAGCACTTTGATTAATAAAGGCAGGCGCCTTCGTTAGGGAGATAAAGACTTCACTTTTATGTCAGACAGGATGACTACTTAAGCTTCGGTAATGCCCATATCAGGCTTCCGTGTGCTGTGCTATCTCTCCTCTCCTCTCCTCTCCCCTTTCTCTTCACTTCTTCTCTTCTTTTTTTTTTTGAAGGGGGGTGTCGCTAAGCCTCTGACTTGATTCATTATTCATCCTCTCCCGTTTTATCTGGTCCTTGTGTTGGGCAGTGAAGCGGTTTCCGGATAGAGATTTTATTTTATTTATCTTTTTATTATTTTTTTTTTATTATTATAAATATTGAAATTCTCACTGATCCCCCCCCTTCTTTTTGAACAAGGCCTGAGTGGAGATTGAAGCCTTTTAAGCTCTAAATCTGCTTTTCTTCTGCCAGTGTATTAGTGTATCAGTGTGGTCTAAAGGAGCGGCAGACACACCTTCACTAGATTCACTCACAAGAAGAAAAGAAAAGATCAGCGCCAGAGCCAGAGATGGCGGAGGACTTTGCTCATACAGTTGTTGTATTAAAAGGAAAATTGTCGAGTATATCAACTCACAGGCCTGGTGTTCAAAGCAGATGTAGTTGTTGGGAGGAAATAAGAGTGATAAAGATTTAGTGAAAAAGAGGCTCAAGGTCTCAATGGGACTCACCTGGGAAAGTAAAGGTTAATAAAATAAAATAAAATAAAATAAAACAGCATAGGCCAAAAAGCAAACTGCCATCTAAGCTCACCCTTTAGTTTAATTTTTCTTTTTCATTAGTTTGATTTGCTGTATGGTCCATGTGCTGTATCAAATGTATCACAGTCTTTCTTTAATCCTCTATGTAATGCCTGCTTTGTATCCCTGCTGGAGCGGGCTGAGAGGAGACCATAGACATCAAGGCCATTGGGCTGATACCTGTAAAGTACGCCTACAGTACTATTAACTCAAAACCTCACCTTCACTGACTTTGAATGTGAGCCATTTCTACATGTGGCGGTGCCTCTTTTGACACTAATGGTGCTTTCAACAGCACTTATTCAGTAGACTTGTGGTCTGGGTGGTATGTGATAAATGTTTTTCTCACCTGTGGTATTATCATCAGTGAAAGATATATTCAGGGTAAAACGTCCATTGGCAGTGATCACAACAGCCACCCCATTACAGACAGAGAAACCAACCAGAACAGAACAAACCTGGAAAAACAACCAGCCAGGGCCTGGCATGTCTGCTAATCATGTGTCTAAGCTAAGACAACATCCTGGCACTATTTGGTCCCAGAACTTTGGCTGAAACAATGTGACGAGGATATGTGTGTGTGCACATGTGGATGTGATACTGTCTGGCCATTTTATGTGAATTTCAATGAATAAATGACTGATTGAAATGAATGAATTTGAATGAATTTGTACAAATAGATAGCAGGAAAAAACGACAATCCTATTCTGCCGTCACGCGGTCCCCTCTGTTATAGCCTAGTTCAGACGTGCTGTGCATGTAAGACGGCAGAGTCGTACATGCTCAAACTCAGCCAGCTCACACAATGTGTACTTTACCTCATGATTTTCTGACGTTTACAAACCCTGTTGCTGATTGCATAAACACAATGCACGCCTCTGCCCTTTAACTGTAATTCTCAATCACTGGATAAAATAAATCAAAAGTTTTGCAATCAGACAATAGGTATGTTGATAGGATGGCATCAAAAAGAGATAATGAGGCAGTGATATTATACCACTCAGAATAGTCTGACTTTTTGGTCTATTGCAAATAAACTTGACACTGTGCATCTACACAAAGGAATGAGGGCATGAATGAATGAATGAGTGAGTGAGGTGAAGGAATGAATGAATGAGGTAATATACATTTGAAAATACAAAACATACATTAACAGAAAGTCACCTCCATACATTCAGGTGAATGGTGTTCACCAATGTTGTATTGTAGTCAGTTATTAAATAGCAGAACATTTTCACAGCAAAGCAAATGATGTTCCTGTAATCTATCCTCACTCACCCCTGGGGCGTCTCCTCCCCTATTTGTGGATTATCATCCACAAAATCTTTATCATGGACACCTTGGAAAATGTGATGTCACAGTCCATAATTACCAGTCCTGTACAGCTAACAACCTCACAGTTATGTAGACAGCCTCTGAAAGTCTAATTTTTCCCCTACCGTGATTATTATAATTTAAAACGGACTGATTTTAGAAATACTACTGCAGCACCTTCTCACCTACCCCAAATGTGTTGGGCCTGTGAGTCTGAATAAGCATCTCGGATCTGGCATGGCTACCACGCAAGCTGGCATAATGAAGCAAGGACTTAAAGGTGACCTTTATCCTGACAGACTAACAGGGGTTATGCCCAATCTGTGGCCTTCGTTTACCAGCATTTTTTTGGTTGTCATGGTGCCTGTAGGAGGATTATTTAAATTAATTCCAATTCTAATTCATTTTTCCCCATAGCCTTTTATTTCCCCCTCCCTTTCTCCCGGGGTCAAATATATGCATGGCTGTGCAAGTCAGCTACAGTAGACAGCGGTTTGGTGGTTTTATAGAAGAATTTCTGCTGAAGGTTTTACAAGCATCACTGAGAAATAGACAGACATGTTATATTCAGAGTTGGTCTTGTCTTTTCACTCTGTTTTCTTTTTTTACTTATTGGATGTGAAATATTTTCTCAGACTTTGTCTTTCTGACATCTTTCTCTCTCTCTCTCTCTCTCTCTCTCTCTCCTAGGTAAGAACCTGGTTTTGATGAACTGCTGGATGAAAGTATGTCCTTTTAATTTTAATATATTGCTTTGTATGTCCTCTGGCAAGAATTCAAGCATTGATGCAAACGATTTTTCCATGATATGTACAGTACCTCCAGGAATATATGTACAAATTATCAGTTAGTCAAACTATGAATCTATAATTCTGTTATGTTTACAATTGGCTAAGGAGTTAGAGCAAAACACAAACAACTGCTCTTGGATCATTAAACTCTCTGTAAGAAACACGCACACACAACTGTTCTTAACTCTCTGTAAAAATGGGTGTGAACAGATGTCTCTTTGATGATCTTTGGGGAAGCAAGGAACATTTCAGGGTGTGATGATTATTTTAGAAAATGTTCTAGTTCACTGTCTCTCATCCAAACACACGGTCTCAAAGATCTGACTGTGTTCCTCTGTTTCCACCTGAACTCAGAGCTGCCTAACACACCTGTCAGTGCATAACAGATGGGAGTCCTTCAACACTTATAGAATGCTTCAGCTCAACCCTGAGTCTGTGATTCATCCTTGGAGCCATTGTCCATTTAGTCTGCCTTGCTTCTTTGGTTGCCCTAGCATTGTACCAAAGGTCATTGAATACTGACCAAGTCAAGTGTCAAGTAAAGTTTTTTTTTATTATTATTGTCATTTCAACCATATACGTGTATGTATACAGTGAGATGAAATGCCGACTCACAATGCATCAAGTGGTGTTGCAAAAAAAGACATTCAAGTCGAGGCTACATATTTAGTGCAGCATGAAGGTAAACATAAAGTGCTGTGACAAGAGACAGGACAAATGACGAGTGGATAAGTGAACATGTTTAGCCCCTTTTCTGGAGTGTCTAAGATGAAATAGAATCATCATCACCAAAATTTTGACAACTGCTCCTGTCTCTGATATTTGGCTCATTTAGAATCCTCCCTTTTTTGCTTCAGAATAGCTTGCTTTGTGCATGTCCGATAATGGCCTTAAAAGAAACTTAAACCTTTGTTTTAAAACATGTGCAGCTCACCAAGTGCTTAGTGGAGTTTGTTGATGTTCCACAACAATTATCATAGCGAAATACAGTTCCTATCCAGCTTTATTTGTCTTCTTTTTGTGCTAGTTGGTAATGCTACGCCCAAAAATAGTTCCAGAATGTCATCAATGGACACCACTAAACACTTGGTGAGCAGCACAAGTTTTAAAATAAAGGTTTAAGGTTTTTTTAAGGACATTATCGGACATGCACAAAGGAAGCCATTCTGAAGCAGAAAAGGGGGGATTCTAAATGAGCCAAATATCAGAGACAGGAGCAATCATCAACATTTTGGTGTTGATCATTCTATTTCATCCTAGACACTCCAGAAAAGGGGCTAAACATGTTAAAAACCAAACTTCCCCTTTAACAGATAATAAACAGAACTGTGCTATCATAAGTTAGTTCACAGTGAGGTGGAGGTAGAATGTATAAATCAAAAATTAGAAGCAGAGAAAGAAAAAGTGCAGGAGTCCATTAAAGTCTAGTTAATGTGTTACAATGAGAGAAAATGTGAATAATTAGGGTCTGCATAAGTGTATTGCACCTTGGCTCTGCCTTTATCCTCTCTGGTTGTAGGCCTACTGCTCAGTGTTGTAGTTGTGAAGTTAAAACATTATACAAGTGTGCCTCGAGGGATCTGTTGTATAAACATACACATATGCTTTACATCCAAAACATTCACTCACGAGTCGTCTTGTCAGGTTTGATTACAAATCTTAAGTGTGTCATTACAAGTGAACACAAACTTCTTGGAATTTTCCCTGACGAAAGCCCTTAAGAACATCCGACAGAATCACACTTTAGATATACTAGTGCAAGAGAGCTTTCAAAAAGGTTCATAGTTTTACCCATCCCATGTTTAACCAAAGCCAATTATATTTTCTTAGAAAACAGTCTTATTTTGTGTAAACAGTGTTCATTGGTTGCATATATTCTACAT
>JAODXP020000020.1:20983343-20985843 GCA_027497455.2 Sardinella longiceps
ACACACACACACACACACACACACACATACATATACATACAGTCTGACTCTGAAGAAATCTATTTCACAGTCTTTGGGAACAGGAGTGTGGAGGAATTCAGAAGCAACAATAGAGTAACAGACACCCACGTGCTCCATTGTTTATATTGCAGTGTAAATCCATAAAGTGTCCCTCACAATCCAGGTGTTTTATAGTGTACATCTATAAAGTAACAACAAAGTACACCTATAAAGTATTTATAAGCTATAGAGCCTGTCTGAATGACATTTAAGTGATACATGTAGGAGAGGTCCATGATAGCACGTTTGTATCCCCAAACATGTGATCTCTCCAAGTAAGTAACTTTTAATCAAAATGTCTTGTCTTCTAGTGTCAGTATCTGCCCTTGTACATCAATCACATTGCCATAAGTCAGCAGTTTCCTGGAGTCACATGCCAGGGAGACAGTATGCACCATGTCTCTCTCTAATCTTATGCCCGGCATCTCTCCCGCCCACTGACCGCATGCTGGGAAGAGTTGGAGATCTAGTTTGGGATTCTCTGCGGATGTGCAGTAAGCTCGTTCATGTGGCGCTGCCCAGTAAGGCCTTGGAGTGCAGCCATAACACCGTGTTCCATTCCAGAGTGGTTTTTGCGGAGGTGCCTTGGGAGTTCATCGCACAGTCCATTCCAGTGGGCCGTGACTAGGGTTTTCTGATGAGCTTGGGCCTTGTAGCGACATGCTAGGCTACCTCCATTATTGGAACAAACGTTTGCTAGTTCTTTTGCCAGCGCTTGGCGTGGTGCCACCTCAGCATTTTTTTTTTTTTTTTTTCATTCTTTCCTTCTCTCTCAAGGTTGTTCTGTTGAAAGGCCCACTGTGCAAGATTGGTTATTCCTTAGCCGTTTTATCGGTTTGTGCCTACATTTTTTCATCACAGAGCTCCAATGCTTTGTAGTCAACCAGTTAGCAACTTGATTGGTAATGGACATTTGCATTGCAAAGTTAGCAAAGTTAGCGTACGTTTTGTGGAAAAGAAACCCATGGCAACTTCAGCCATTCCACGTCTCACTGTTTGCTTGGTTTGTGCTCAGATATTTTTCTCTAAACCTCCTCCTACAGCTCCACGAGACTGTGTTGTGGCTTCCTGTGTGAATATTGCATATATATATATATCTCCGCCCAGAGTCAAGGCAGAAAAGCCACCAATCGACCCAATAAGTGTTATAGAACCATTATAATGACTATTATCCTGCTAGATTAAGGTAAATTAAGCTAAAATAGTTGCATAGTTTAATACGACTAATTAGTGAAGTCACTCCATATCATTTTATTCAATGAGCGTTTTTTTGCTCTAGGCTAATTTATTTCTGCTATGGTTCACCTAACTTTCACTCCCTTTAAACACTTTTGTCAGTGAGCGCAGGCCTGACTTGTTCCAACCATATTTGGACTCAATAAATAAAACAGTGGAGTTGAAGTACTTCTATTTCAGGCTCTTGATGTTTTCTACCAGAGAGACGACCATTTAAGTTTTGGATATGAGACCTTAGACTGTGGCCAGTCATGGGTACTTTAAAGTAGCTACCAAACTTTGTAGGTTGGCTTCTGTGACATGTGCTGTTTTTAGCCCTCCACCTGTGCTGAAATCCCATCTGCTATTGAGGTCTTTTTAAAAAAGAAAAAAAAAAGACCTTGTAGTCATCTTAGCTCACCCTGGAGAATGTCAAAGCCATCCCCCACCCTAACCACTCTCTCTCTCTCTCTCTCTCTCTCTCTCTCTCTCTCTCTCTCTCTCTCTCTCTCTCTCTCACACACACACACACACACACACACACACACACACACACACACACTCTCTCTCTCTCACACACACACACACACACACACACACACACACACTCTCTCTCTCTCACTCACACTCACACACACACACACACACTCACACACACACACACACACACACACACACACACACACACACACACACACACACACACACACAGTTGCACTTTGAAAGTTGATTACGCACCAACATGCTCTTTCATAAAAACAGGATATACTTAAATATTTTTTAATTTTGGGACAGGGTTGAGCCCCAGGTTGATTTTTTTTTTCTGGTCATGCTGGACCCAGTGGTCTTCCTTTGATTACGCTGTCATGAACCAACAACAATCAACAACTGCCCTTTGTATGAACTCACTGCCACGGCCACTGCTTTCAGAAAAGAGCTGAATAATTCCCTGTTTTCCTTCTCCTCTCACACACATCATCTGTTCAGACTTGCTCTACTGTACCTCTCTGTCATCATCTTTCTCTCACCCGTCCTCTTTCACACTCTCACTCTTTTCTTCTTTTTTCTTTTCTCAAACAATATCTCCCTCTATCTCTCCCTCAAACTTTCTATCCCTCTCATGCCTTAGTCAACACCTTGCTTCCTGTATCATTAGTCTTTATTTACTTAGCTATTTATTTGTGATTTTGGAGGTTATTTATTTTCACAGTGCATCTGGGGAGAA
>JAODXP020000020.1:20998343-21005843 GCA_027497455.2 Sardinella longiceps
AGAGGCTTTATCAGTTTGCGACAGCCTTATCAGTTTTAGCCTGGGTTCCGTCTGGAGTCTTGGGTTTCAATCAATTTAGCCTTATTGTGAAACTGTGGATTATTGTCCTTCTGTTTTTGTCATAGTAATAATACTAGAATTTACTTTTATAACAGGAGCGTGTTGTAAGCAGGTTGCTCTTTTTTTTTTTTTTTTTTTTTTTTTGCCACTTGTGAGGTATCCTGGTGTCTTGACTTCTGACTCAGAAGAGAAGAAATTATTCAGAAAATTCAATAATCTTTGAATTCCAGACAGATTATATACTGTATACTACACAAAAGGATTTTCATGGAACAGGAAAAAATGATTCATTGCATTTACTTGAAGAGGCCTTGAAAACTGTCTATCCATTGTCTATTAATCCCATATCATCATTAGCAGACTCATACTTCAACATGATGCTGAGCTGCGAGCTGCTACCACTGGCATCATTTCTTCATGCCAACGTCAATATCCTGAGTGCCGTGCTTTATAGTCTAAATGAAACCAACAGAGTGAGATGCCAAGCACTTTGGCGTTTGCTGTTTCCAGCTGAATGAAGACTAGGCAGGCACACCAGGTGAATGTCTTCTTTCCTCTTGGAATCAGAAATTCTTTTCAATTTCATCTTCTTCTTATTCACAAGTTACATTTCTGAGGCAGGAGAGCACCTCCTTACCCCACCCTACGTAACCCTTGTAAATGGAGTTTGCTAGGCTCTGGGGTGGAGAAAAAAGCACTTTGGTAATGTGATTCTTTTTTTTTTTTTCTTTTTTTGTCTCTCTCTTTCAAAATTGTCATCATGGCCAATGTGGTTGGAGAAGAGATGGAGATCACTACTGACGTCGGGCACTATCAGCTCCACCTTGAAAGCCCACTAAGAGGGGAGAGAGAGAGAGAGAGAGAGAGAGAGAGAGAGAGAGAGAGAGAGAGATGCACTGTGGCGTCGCACTGCCTGTCTCCAGGACCGGAGATGCAATCACTTCTTTTTAAATAAGATGAAAGAAGGCAAAATTCCCTTTCTCTCTTTACTCTCACCTCTCCTATAAATATGCTAAATGCTTTATAGATGATTTCAAGTGTGAATCCTTAGGGGAATAGGCAGCAAGTGTGTTGCTTGAAAGCAGTCTGAGGCAAAAATGGAAGTGTTTTGCTGTAGGCAATGCAAAGCACACACCAGTCATTTTATTTCATTCCTTTCTTAGATCAACATTATTCGTGTTGAGACAAGGCTTATTTAGGCGATAACGTTCACTCCTAAAAGGCCCGGTCTCTAGTGTGGACATTCAAGTGGCTTATGGCTTGTTGCATTGGGTAGGCCTATTCTTTTAACAACTGTCCATTTAGTGAAAGCAAACGCGTTTGACCGCTCATCTAAGTTCTTTGTTTATGGAGCTGCCGGAAAATTTCACAGTGTGTCCAAACCACATGTTATGCCTAATTACACTCCGATGCATCAACGCAGATGATCAAAAAGTCCATCTCGTTCTCCAGATTGCCTCGCGTTGCACCGGCCACTGGCACTGGTCAAGGCCATGTGATGATTAATAACATCTCATTAACCTCCAGCCCATGAGGTCTGCGCTCCATGATAATCAGAGTTAACCCGCAGCCTCGTACTCGGGGTATAGAAGGCCGCGCCGTGTGCGGCCGCAAATGGACAGAGAGCAACGGCTAATGAACAGTCCGGACACCCAGTGCAGTTCATTTCAGAGTTTAAATCGGCGTGTAATGAGTGTCTGAAATCTTTGACTAGACATCAGTGGATGATTGTTTTTTTCTTCCCTTCTCTTCATAGCAGATAAGATCAGAGTAGGGAGTGGTTTGGGGTTCTGGATCTTAGACACGGTTGCAGCCCGGAGATATCAGACATTTTATCACCTGGAGAAATTAAATACTGTTTTCTGATTGGCTGAGGGGGTATCCATTATTGTCAAATGACAGGACACCAGTGACTTTATTTGGAAAAAAAGTTAGTCACTGTTCCATATAGATGGGCTTTACAATGGCAGCTACAACAACACCAAGCAGCCATGTGGAACTACTTTCACATGGAAATAGTACCCCAACTAAACAGGTTAACTTTTGTTAATATGTCATGTTTCTTTTATGTTTTAAACACTTGCTTATGTCTATAGGCATCAATTGCAACCAGGTGATAAGCAGGAAAGCAACATTCAGCTTTGCCGGCATTCTGTACTTTGTTTCCACCTTGTCCATTACTTCTCTATATGCGGCCGTTATCTCTTACTCAGTCTATGTTTTGATCCTTCATTGCGTCTGGAAGTTTGATTATGTGTGATGATTTTGTTTTTCGCTTGATGTATTTCATAAAGTGTAATGACCAAACAGCCTATTAAGCCTATTTTAGACAGAGAACATAGTTGTACATCTGAAAACAAGACTGTTATATCTGCTATCGTGTTTGTTGCTGTAAGTTTGTTGTTTAAATGGAGAATATAAAAACACTGAAACAGAAAACCCACTTTAAATGCACCTCACCTCATATATAGATTTTTTTTTTCTTTCTGGGAGATGTTTTTCACCCAGCTGAGGTCAACAGGGGAAAAAGAAAAAGAAAAAGAAAAAAAAATGCTGGTTATTTTCATTCAGAATCCTCATACAGTATGCGTTTGAGTCACTTACAAAAGCTTTTGAGTCGAGAGGCAGGAGATTGTCTGCCTCCACTGTACACATGTCTGTACTTCTCACCGTAAAAGCCTGTTGGTATTCACATGCACTTTTTTCTCTCCTTTTGGCTCGGTATGTCAGGGAGGGGGGTGGGGGGGTTTAATCTCTATGGACAAAGACTTCTTCAAAAAAAAATCGGCAGGTAGTCACTTTCTGAAAGCGGAGACTGTAGCAACAGCTGAGTCGTTGCCATGGGAATAAAGTAGTCAGATGGGACATCTTTTTAGAAGTTCAAGCTATTGGAAGACCTTGCAGGTGCCGTGAAAGCAAAAGCACTCTGCATTCAGAGCAGTGGGAAACCATTAGTGGTTTCTGTCTAATAGGTTTGGGCCCTGATGGGAGCCGGGCCAATCCAAGGCCAGAACAGAACCGGATCTGGCCCAGATTCAAGCCTGTGTTGCTGTCCACCACCAGCAGGTGTCCATTCTGACAAAAGATCCACAAGCCGTTGAGGTTAAATTGAATTGGGGCACAGTTGGTGTGTTGCACTTTTTGCAGCTTGGAGGATGTTCACTTGAATCTGTGTCTATTTATGCTGCACTTTGGAGGCACTGAGACAGTTTTGGAGTCTGTTATTGCCTGTAGTGGCTTCCCTGCCAAGAATGTCATTGAGATTCAGGTTCTCCTAATTCCCTACCTATTAACTGAGGTGGATTTTATTTTTATTTCAGTCATGATGGTCCATATGGGGATGGACTCTGTCTTTTGCTTTTCTTCATTCTTCTGATTCCTTACATCAGGTTTTGGGTACCTTGTGGGAACGCAAGCCAATACCTTTTTGGGACTCTCCGGGTAATACTTGGGATTTTTCTGTAGTGCTGGTTTGACTATTCTATTCTTTCTTGTCTTATTTCAGAGATTTTTGGTTCTATAATGAATCAAAGAACTTCATTATCACTGTTTTGATTCATAAAGTGTGATCTTCCATCAGAGTAAATAGCCTACTGATCAAAGTGAAAGATTTGAAAGTCTATCTTTTGTAATGGATCAGAGATCAGCATGGCTGACTCAGACTGCAGTTAGTGATGCATTCTGTGTCGGAACAGCCACCAATGACCAATCAGATATAGACAGGCTTTCTACCCAGAATTCATCGCTGGCTGCCGCTTGCTTGGTACTCTAATGCCGAATGCCCATTTCTGGATGGTCTCTCATGATTGCCCATGTGGGATTAGAATATCACAGGACTGTAAAATCCCTCTCTGCAACTTTGCTATGTATCGTTGGCAAGTCACATAAATTTGAACATGCTTTGACTTTTTGTCATTGTTTCATAGGGTGATGCAGGCAAGAAATAACTGGCTGTTGAGTTTCAACGTCATTTACAGTAAAACCATATTGAGCACCACAAAATTAATAGTACAGTCTTAAATAGGCTACAGCTAGTCAGAATCTTTAATTTACTGTAAAATAGCATCTTTTATCGTCTGAAATTCAATTGAAATGATGGCCTTTATGATGTATTGACAAACACATCAACAAACTCTCCATAAATGTGTCTCTTAAAAACAATTTGGGGAAAATTTCCCTTCCAAAGGGACAAAAAAGTGCTCTTCTTCTTCTAGTGGGTTCCTACCAATACTGGATATGGAAAGAGAAGTAAAACTGAAGCAGATAGGCAAACTAATTTCTTTGTAAGAACGGGTGGTGAACAAAGCCTACTGACCTTAGACCCCCATGGGGACGAGGGCTTGGAGGGCTTGATCAAAGCCAAGCATGATAGCTTCCTTTGGTACATACAGACAGAAATGATGGCGAATGTGAAAAGGGCATCCAAGGATAGAAGAAAAGCAAGATGGTCATAACCATAAATTATAGTAGTTTTACTGAAATGAAAAGGATTGAAGAATGTCTGTCTGTTATGTGCATGAAAACTGATTGAAAATGTTATTGCCTGAAGATCAAAGTGTTAAGTTAAATGGCAGATGGTGTTTAATAATGTCTTTATTGGTGTGTTCTATGTCTTTTGCACCACTGTTGTGAGACAAAAACTGATATTTTTACTCAAGTTTCCACTTATTTTCCCTCTACTTAGAGTGTGCCTCAATTGTGTCTGAAATGTGTCCCTAGGAGTGATGTTTGCCAATGGAACAGCAAACAGGGAAATAATTGAGGCGGTGGAGTGGAGGGTAGGAGAGGCGATAGACTCAAGTGAAGTGGATCCTGAAGATGCTCATTCTCTTCCCTCTAATGAATTGACCTGCAGACCCACTCACTCATCCACAAACCCAGCCTGTCAATCAAAACATTGATTCCAATGCTCCTGTTTGCAGACGATGTGTTGTAGGAGGTGTAAAAATGTAGTGTTGGTGTGAGCATGTCAGTATTTTACACACATACTCATTTGGGTTTATTCACAAATAAAAAAAGTGTATGTACGGCAACAAAAAAGAAAACATGTTTTTGCCTCTGCAAATCTTAGATATATTTCCTTTGAACCTGCCAGCTTGTCAAATGTAATTACTTTTGTCTTGTCGACTGGAAGAAACAAAATCCATTTGGCCTGCCAAAGAAAGAACACTAAAAAGTAACTTTTTGGGTCACATCAAGTTCAAAAGACATCAGGGTAGAGACATTTTTTTTTTCAGCATGCTCCAAGAATAGCGGTGTTCTTAACACTAAAACTGCCATGTTTCTGTCCCAACGCACATCACACTGGTAATCAACACACATGCCCCCCACAGAATAACCCTGTTTAGTGATATTACTGTAATGATGGGGACCTTGCTTTAGGTCATATTCATGAACCTGCTCTGCTAAGACCCATGTAGCATTGTGTGTGACTATGGTCTGTGCCCTCCTGTTGCTCCTATGAGTGGTCCAGTGCCTGTGGAGATTATGTATGTTCATGGTGTAGATGACACACAGGCATCTTGGTCATAGAGCTGTGCAAAACTGGAATGAACAATGTAGTTGTAATTAGTAAGAACATTTAGCAGATTCTTGTCCGAAGTGACACTTAAAGGCAATCTAGGCAAGACTGTTTTTTTGTTTGTTTTTTTTAATCTAAATAGGTTAGCCTAGAAATCTAGACGCCCCTAGCAGTAGCAAATAGATTTGCTCAGCCATGTCTAGAAATGAGCCATAGGGATTTGTGAATGAATCACAATGTTCTATGTGTGTAGAGAGTCTTTGAGATTGGACAACGGGGGTTGTCTGAATTGCCGTTGAAATCATTAGTTTGATTGGTCATGTTATCCTGTTGTGTGCTAAGGCCATTTGTAAGACAACCACTGATCCCGCCCAGGATTGATTTCAGTTTCTCATTTGAAGCCAGACTATACATTTTAATGTCATAGTATGGCTTGTCACTTGTAGTATATTTCTATTTCATTTTCATTTCCTAAGATTCTGAATTTCAGGTCCTGAAAGTGTAATAACCACTGAATCTCCACTAGGGGCAGCCTAGAGAGCCTTCATTACTCAGTAATGAGCCATTAGATTATCTAAGTGACTATGAAGCTGATAAATTAGCCTAAAAACATCGCTTGGTATGCCTTTCAAAGCCAATCAGAAACAGCATTCATAAAAACAGTATTTAAAAGGACAGTAGGTGAGCTTGAACATCAAAGACTCCTTGTTGAAATGAAAGGATATGTAGTATTTTAAGCGTTACATCAGACAGAACGTGGAGTCATCTTTAGACTGCTGCATTTGCATCACACTCATAGCATGCCTTCAAATGTGGCCACACAGAAAATGAAATGCATGACCTCTGTTGGAATTCTGAAGTTGAAAGTACTTGCTGTATATTCCTATACGAGTCTAATTATTACTCTGGTGAATTGGATGCAGCACTTCACACAGCTCAACTCACATTTCTCTTTAGCATTGAGCAAATTCACTTGAAATATTTATTCAGGTACCGTAGATCAGAAGCATGTTTTTTTTTTTTTCAGTAATTTCCGCCTGAAAAGAGGCACCTTTCTCAGCTCTTAGCATCTCAGCTCTTAGCATGTGGCTGTCTGGGTCTCCAAGCCCTTGTAGCCATCAGTCTTGGCCCACACAGGCTGCTCAGGGCTTGCGTGTCGTCTCTGCAGGTGCCTGGGTGTTATCATACGTGCCCACATGTGCAGGTGGCAAGGGACGGGCCAGCTCAGAGCTCATTCCCCTCCACAGCCCCCAATCTCCCTGCATGGCTGGCATGCACGCCTGCCTAGCCTCTCTCTCTCTCTCTCTCTCTCTCTCTCTCTCTCTCTCTCTCTCTCTCTCTCTCTCTCTCTCTCTCTCTCTCTCTCCTTATTCCCTCTCTCCTCCTCTCCCCCACCTCCTCCTCTTTTTGTCTCCCGCTCTCTCTCTCTGTCCCCAACGTCCTCTTCTACATGGTTTGCTCCTTCATCAACCTCTTCTTCTCCTCCATCCTCCTTTCTTTTCTGTCCTCCTCTCCTCTATCCCCCTCTCCAGTCTGCACTCTCCTCTCTCCTTTTTTCTTCATCCTCCTACTCTCAGCCTTTTCCTCTATTTTTTTCTACATCATATTCTCTCTCTCTCTCTCTCTCTCTCTCTCTCTCTCTCTCTCTCTCTCTCTCTCTCTCTCTCTCTCTCTCTGTGTCTCTCTCTACTAGTTCTCCACTGAGCCATGTCTCTTTCATCTTCCCTGTCTTTCTTTCTTTTTTTTCTTTCTATCTTTCTTTCTTTCTCTCTCTCTTTCTAATATTCCCTGAGCCGTATCAAGGAGAGGGTGGCCCAGAGAGTGTGCAAGCGATCATGGCAGGAAATGACCCGTGTGCTTGAGCCGACGCTGGGATCCCAGGCCCTGCCATCAGTCTGATGCTGTCAGTTGTAATGGCG
>JAODXP020000020.1:21008343-21010408 GCA_027497455.2 Sardinella longiceps
CCGAATCAAACAGATCTGTTGGAATGTAATCTTTGCTGGCTGTCCACTGGTGTCTTCAGTTCTCCAGCTGTCCACTTGCAGGCCACCTTCTAAAGTCATGTATTTCTATCTGGGAATTACCACTTACCCATATTGTCAGGTTTTCAGGAGGAAAGACCCAAATGCAGTACGCAAAATCAGACTTGAAGTAATTCGAATTTATTTTGTAACTCAGACAATGAAATCTGTGTCCACAGACACTGATAAGTAACTGTCAAACCTTCAACAGAAATGTTACGAACTAGCACTGAACAAAGGAAAACACAGAACCTAAGTAACACTACAAATTACACTCAATTGCAACATAACAAGGAACAGGTGGGCAAGACATGAACAATCAAGACAGGAAGTCCAAATAAGGCAAGGGCAGAGACAGGTAAATGAAACCAATAACACACAACAGGAAACAGGTGAAAAGATGATCAAGGCAGGAAATCCAAAAGGGTAAAGAGGCAGGGACAAGTCTTAGGACCAATGACAAAACACATGATCAACAACAGAAGCACATGAGTCTTAGGACAAATGACAAAACACACAACAGAAGCACATGGCAACACAGGACTGGCAACATAGACACTGATCAACTAAAACTAACTGAGATCACAAGCTTAAATCACAGTACCACATACACACACAGAAAACAGACCAGAACCCTAACACATATACAGTACCATATACTGTATAACCAAAGAGCGGCAGACCACTAGCACACTGAACCAGAGAGGGTAAAAGCGGAGTTAGAAGTCTGTTAAGTTCTGTGTTCTTTTTCACAAGATTGAGGTGTGTGTGTGTGTCTCTGTGTGTGTGTGTGTGTGTGTGTGGGGGGGGTGTGTTATCCTCCCCCTTTACGCAGGCTAGAGTCGAGCTCTCATACACTGTTTTGAAAGATTGTTAAAAAGTTTATATTGTGACAAAGCATTTATGCAGACCGGAGTATTTCACGTTTGCTCTCATTGTAAAGTATTACATTGCTCTGTCTTGGTCAGTGTTCCATGATCTTTGACTGAACCGTTGAGTGAAACCGCCAGGGGCTGCTAGCTTGGCCCCTGATCTGCACACTGATGACCTATCTCTGTATGCTTTTACACATGCAATGATGTTTCATCACACACGGTTGGACACTAGTCTGTTTAAATGATGTCTTCTGTGTAGAGTATTCTTCCCACACCCCTGCAACAGATGCTTATTACAATTCAAATTCTATGTTAAGATTTAGTTACGCACCCTTATCCTTTAAGCCACTTTAATGTCATCGTAATCCATACATATTGCTGCATGTCCTCTACATCGACACTGTCTACTTTCTTCCTCTTGTAATTGAGACTCTTTTGTACTGAGGCTGTCACTCTGCAATCTGGCCCTGCTTGATGTGGAGATAGAATCTCATTGCCTCTGCTAGGAGCAGGAGGAGTTATAAACCTACTGTATGTTATCAGCGACATCATTAGTTTACACTATTAGCAATGTTTTAAAGAGACACCAGGCAGGACTGTGGTTTTTCTATCTCTGGAGCTTCACCTACAGTTGCCGAATTTTAGAAAAAATAGCAACTACATTGTAAATTCTCACCAATCTACGCAAATTTATCTGCAAGCCAAAGAGTATGAACCAGTGATGATAATTTTTGTGCATTAGGTTGTCAGTTTCAGTTTCAATTTCACTGACCGAAACCCCAGATCTTGCAAGTGTAGCACCCACTAAATCTATGGCAGAGGCGGTCGAAAGAGCCATCATTCAGCCAATGATGAGACATTTAACCAAAGCGACTACAAGGCTGGTAAATTAACAGTAAAAAATGTTGCCTGACGTTCCTTTAAGGACATCCCACTGATCTCACAGTTGTGTTTTTACCAGAGAACAAACTGCATCTCCAAGGCACCATAGGCTACACATCTCTTTGATAAAACCCTATGGCAGTGTACTTATCTCCCATTGGGTTACTCCAGGATCTCTGCTGAGCTTTGTGTGTGTCGGCGGTCTTTATGACTTGTTTGAAGAGATTATGTAATGTGTTATTAAATTTCTA
>JAODXP020000020.1:21010508-21038008 GCA_027497455.2 Sardinella longiceps
CAGTGTTGGGCAAGCTACTCAGTAAATGTAACAAGCTAAGCTACCAGTTACTCCACATCATATGAAGCTTCACTACACCAAAGCTACCGGAAGACAAAATGTAGCAAGCTAAGCTATGAAAAAATGTCAGAAGTAGCTTAACTATTGTGAAGCTACTTTTTAATACACAAAAAGGCCTATAAATAAGTCCAAAAAAGGAGGAAAAAGCAGAGGCACCCTGAGATTTGATGAAGGCCATTATTTTTCTCAAATCTCAGAGTGCCTCTTTCCCCCTTTTTTGGACTCACACTTCACCCCATACAGATGAGCACCTGAGTAACATTGTTTGCACAGCCTCCTGAGCACTCTAAGGTCTTCTCAGGCCTATGAATAAATTCTGTGATCCAACCAATTGTTCAAGTATTAGTGATCAAACTATCAGGCATACAATAGTAACTAACTAATTATATCGAAATGTAGCCTACTTTTATATGGGTAAGATATTTTTTAAATTAAACTTCATCAAATTGACACGATAGACACAATTGATTTTCATTATGGACACTTTTTTGAATTATGGCACCTGTCAGGTAATAAATGCATCACAGTACTGTAAGAACTGATCCTCGGTGCATGGCCTAGATGAAAGATTTGCTGTTGTGAACTGATGCCCTGAAAATGTAGCTTGTGGGAAAGCTACCACACTACATGGCCAAAAAAGTAGCCAAACTACTGAAAAGCTATCCGATTCAGGAAATAGCTACACTACAGCCAAGCTACTCAGAAATGTAGTTAAACTAGTAGCTTCACTACTTGTAGCTAGCTACTGCCCATCACTGGTTACCCTTCTAGAGCAGTCATGTGTGTACAACATACTGTCACTGTCTATTCACTAACTCACTCTCTAGAAGACCACGTGTGATAGGAATGTGATTGCAAATGTAAGTGTTCAGTTACACTGGTGCTTAGTCCACAGCATGGAATGAAATTTATGGAGCTGTCACACCCTGTCACACTGGTTTGGTCATGATTATGTTAGTCATGGATTAAAAGGTTAGTGGGTATAGGCTTTGTGTGTGTTTGTGTTTGTGTTTGTGTTTGTGTGTGTGTGTGTGTGTGTGTGTGTGTGTGTGTGTGTTTATGTGGGAGGGTGGGGGTAGGTAGTGTAATAACACTCATGGCAGTGTGCTGGAAAATAGCTTCCCTATAGGACTTTTTAAAGCTTATTTATTGGAGTAGAGTAATTGTTAACATAATTATACATTACAACAGGAATTGAACACAAAAGTTAAATATGAACAGAAAAAGCATCTGGTGGATAGTTATTTTTCTAAACCTAGTAACAAGCATGGAGTGCATCATCTTCTCATCGTGATTAGCCTGTGTTATGACACTTTCTGCGTCACCTCTGGAGGATGTAGAAAATGTCTTGAAAAACAGCATGTTTTTATGTATTTCCTTTGTGTCTCTAGTTGTTGGACTAACGAATGGGGGAAAATAGACACACACACACACACACACACACACACACACACACACACACACACACACACTGAAGGAAGCAAAGGTTTCATACTGACTCATGCTCTATATCATAATCCAATTTCAGTGTACCTGAGTGCATTTGCTCTCCTGTTAGCCATTACCTTCACCATAGCCTCCCATAGTGCTGGATATATTTGTTTGTGAATGTATTTTGAATCCTTTATCTCTCCTCCAAGGTTTTACTGAAAAGCAGTTGGGAGCAATGGTATAAGAACTCGTTTTTCTCTTTTAAAGACCAGATCACCTTGACCACAGACTTCTTCTTTGGAAACTACTATTGCTATGGAAACTAACATAGCCATAACATTGAAGTATGTTGTTTGGTTTTCCATAACTAAAAGCAATATATGTTTGGATAGGGTTTAAGTGTGTGTCAGAATCTCTAGCCGTTGTGTACAGTATGTGAAAAGTGCAATGAGTTTGGGTTGGCTTAGGGTTAGATCATATACAAGAGTCAAGGAGATATAGTGGATTGTTTGCAGACACTTTTTTGAGTTGGCTCTCTATATTGGATGTCATTAGGGCCTATTTTAAACCTGTTTATATTCATGATGTTGAGTTAGTTCAAGCTCGTGCGATAACAATATGTTTGAGCTCTTTACTAATGCATCTCTTATACATGATTCTGAACACAGTTTTCACTGGGTGCGATGAAAACCATTTTGAACTGTTGTTTATTTGCTCGTTAGTACGTTTGTTTTGTAGAATACATATATATTCATTCTTACCTGTACCATTGTTTCTCACTGTTGGTGGTCGCATGACAGTCTCCTAGTGATTTTCATGCATTGTCTCAGTCCCATTATCTCCCAACTTCTCGAGACAAAT
This sequence comes from Sardinella longiceps, assembly GCA_027497455.2. Taxonomy (NCBI): domain Eukaryota; kingdom Metazoa; phylum Chordata; class Actinopteri; order Clupeiformes; family Clupeidae; genus Sardinella; species Sardinella longiceps. Next base: position 21,012,861 of record JAODXP020000020.1, read on the forward strand.
TGTTCACACAGGTAGCCCTGCAACTGAATGGCGAAACATGAGCATGTCAGCATGAAACCTCTTCTTTCCTTTAGGTTTGTTTATTTGTTTGTTTGTTTGTTTGTCTTGTTTGGCCACTGTGAAGGCAGTCTAAAAAAAAAAAAAAGAAAAGTGGAGCGAAGAAGGACAAAAAAACAAACGCTCGTGCTAAAAGATGCTGTAAGTGCCTGTAAGGGATCTGTCTCCCTGAGTTCAGCACTTTGGCTGTCCTTAAGTATCCGGGGTGATTTATGTGGAGAGCGGCATAGAGGGCCGAGCGGCGGGGGGATTAAAGAGGATTGATAGTTATTAAACATTCACAATGAGCCAGGGCTGCCTCCGAAGGTGCCCTTAAATGCAATTTAAGTGTTCAGCTACACTGCAAAGGCTTCTTAATGAGGGGTGTTTGTTTGTGTCCTGTCAGTGCACAGAAAACCATCTCTCTCTCTCTCTCTCTCTCTCTCTCTCTCTGTCTCTGTCTGTCTCTCTCTCGCTCGCTCGCTCTCTTTCTCTCTCACTCTATCTGCCTCTCTCTCTCCATGCTGTTTTGCACACTTGCAGTCCGTTCCTCTCTCTTTGCTCACTTGCTTTCTAATCTCTCCATCTCTCTCTCTTTCCATTTTCTCTTCCATTTGCTCTCTCTCCTATTCACTAAATCTCTCTCTCTCTCTCTCTCTCTTTCTCTCTCTCTCTCTCTCTCTCTCTCTCTCTCTCTCTCTCTCTCTCTTCTTCTCCTTCCCTGCCAAATGCACACACACACACACACACACACACACGCACACACACACACACACACACACACACACACACACACACACACACACACACGCACGCACACTCACACAGAAAGAGAGAGAGAAAGAGAGAAGCACACTGTGGCAGCAAAATGAATTACCGGCAGCCAAAAGAGACTGTTGGAAAACAAAAAAGAAAAAAAGGAGTCGCCTGAAAGAACAATGCAGCCGATCACTGTTCAGTCGATCAGGGTGTAGCAGACCTCACCCATACACACAGATCAGACAGACTGTGTGCAGTCGACCTCACGAACCAATCAATACTCTGATATAACCACAAAAAATATATACGTGGGAAAAAACTCCACTGAATTCTCCCGCACCAAAGAAGCTAAAATTAACTTGCCTCAGATGCCTGCAGTCATTGTCTTTGCATATTAATCATCATCTATATCATCTATTGTGTAATGAGGCTTTGTTTCTTGTGCTTGTATGTGTGTAAGTTTGTGTGTGTGTGTGTGCGTGTGTGTGTGTGTGTGTGTGTGTGGGAGAGAGAGAGAGAGAAAGAGAGTGTGTGTGTGTGCGTGTGTGTGTCTGCGTGTGTGTGTGTGTGTGTGTGTGTGTGTGTGTGTGTGTGTGTGTGTGTGTGTGTATTGGGTAGGAAAGAGGGAATTAGTATGAGTAACACTAAACAATATTTCAACGTTGCATAATTCTTCTCCGGGGAGGCCAGAAACCCACTACATGATCAGTAAAGTGCGCTACAACAGGTTTGCCAATGTTAAATGAATGCATTTATGATCAATAAAAAGTGCATTAAACGAATTACTGTAATAAAGGCAAACCATGTATTTTGGCATCATATATTCCATTCCACGTCATTAGTTACTTATGTCTTCGTCGTTTTAATGGCTAGAAAAGGTCAGTCATTTGCAAATAGCTTGCTCATACATTACAAACTAATGTTACTGGTCCATATATTCCAATATCCAATAGGCTGATGAATGTTTCACGAGGCTCCGTCAGCCAATCAGTGAATATTGTGTTAGTGTCATGGAAGATGAATCATACACATTCTATGCATTGACGGCAGGGATTTAAATCAATGATTCAGCGCCATGCCTGAGGCAGCAGCAGCAGCGGCAGGAGCAGCAAACGCAGGGATGGCTTCCACTGCTTCTTCCCCAGTGCTGACAGTGCTCCTGCTTTCTTATACTCTGCCCTCATGGGACCTTCCGCTGTGATGGCATCTCACTGCTGAATAAGAATTCTTTTCTTACTTTATTCTCTGTGAAAGAGGTTTCCTGGGAGCGCCCAAAGTGCCATAAAAATCAAAAAAGAAGAAAAAACCCTTCTCTACCTGTTTTTGAAGTGACTTTCAATGAAAGGGTCCGTCTGGTACATGAATATAAAAGGACTTTTAAATGTAAGTGACGCCTTTATGAATAAATGTTGCAGTAAGTAATTTGGCAGACACTCCTACCTGTGCACAGCGACTCATGACACACAAATGAGGTAGAAAGAACAAGAAAACAACTGTGGATGTGTGTGGACTTGTGTGTTGTTTTGGTGGCTTTGTTTTGAAATATGAATGCCGTACAGTGGCACTGGGTAAGGAGTAAAGACCTGAGGCATGTGGTGAAGCTGGACGCTGCTTCTGGCTACTGGCAATGGCCTGCAGATGCAAGACTGAGTAGCAGCAGCTTTCCGTGGCCTTCTGGCTGTAGCACTGCAGATGGGGGGGCCGAGGTGGGGGGAAGGGTGGGAGAACAGGGCCCATTTTCTCTGGCACTGTCCACAGCTGCCCCTGCACTGGGCAAAGGGGGCAGTTTAGCTAGGCTCCACTGGCACCAGCCTGTCACATCGCTCGCCAAAGGGAGGGGGTGTGCAGTTTAGCCTGGGGTGCCTGCAGCCGAATCCTCATGGTGACCGCTCTCACCACCAGGCATCTGGAGTCAGGCGAACGCGGTGGCACGTGCCAGAGATGAGCTGGACTCGGGCTATAGTGGAACAGGTGCATGGCAGAGGAAAGTGAACAAAGAAAGGCGAAAACTGTGCAACACATTTGTGTGTGAAAAAAATTGTAATACATAAGTAGGAATGATTTACTGTTGTGTAGAAACTCTAGCCAAAGAGAGGAAAGCAACACCATGTGCATGGCTCAAGATACAGACCCTACCAAGTGGCGGTGGCTCAATATTTTTACACTAAAATAAATGATGATAAATCATATGTATCAATATGGTCCTTATCTTACATCCGTGTGTTTCTTTTTCTGATATTTGATACTCTGTCTGGCAATGTTAGTCCGATACAGTCATGCGTGATCGCATCAGAAAATATAACAGGAACCCAGTACTGCCCTGACAGAAACCACAGAACACGTTCCTCTCTGTCGGCTTAGCTGATAGCATGATTGATGTGGGCATCAGTGGTTTTGACATGCAGGAGAAGCATGAGGTCCCCTGAGACTGCCAGGGTTTGATTTCAGACTGTGCTGTGCTGGGTGTGTGCCTGTGTGTGTGTGTGTGTGTGTGTGTGTGTGTGTGTGTGTGTGTGTGTGTGTGTGTGTGTGTGTGTGTGTGTGTGTGTGTGGGAACCAAATCAACATGCATGGGATACTGTAAGTCAGCATTCAGGCATGGGTTTGTGTGTGCAGTAGAGTGTGAGAGCAAGAATGTGTGTGTATCATTCATTTGAAAGTTCGTAAATAGCATTCAGTCTTATTACTGTAAACAACGCTGTACAGCAAGTATAGATTTATTAGAACATGTATAAGATTTGCATCTTTTATGTTTCTGTACCTAAGGCAAAAGGAAAGGATTGGGCAAAGTACTGAAAGCATCAAGGACGGACACACACACACACTCTCACACACACACACACACACACACACACACACACACACACACACACACACACACACACACACACACACACACACACATAATGATATGTGGCTCTGCTGTAAATCACATTGACTGGCAGTGTCTCTAAGATGACCACATTTGAATATACATTGAAGTAGACCAGCATCCAGTTTGTGTCACAGCAACATCTTTTATGGTGACACATACAGATGAATTTAGTTTTGTGACAGATCTGAGCTTGCTCAGGTTTGCAAAAATGCCTTTCTCAGTCATACTCTGCTAACAGGGTCATTTAGTAGGAAATGGGGTATCAGAAAATAACAAGGCATTCTCCTGAGCTGCGCACACCTGCACTTTCCACAAACGAGGAAAAAAATAAACTAATTATAAGAGAATTGTGATGGCTTCAACATAGTTGTAGGAGTCATATATCACTCCCTGGAAAACAGATAGATAGATAGATAGATAGATAGATAGATAGATAGATAGATAGATAGATAGATAGATAGATAGATGGATAGATGGATGGATGGATGGATGGATTGATGGATGGATGGATGGACCTTTAAAGTTTATTTCATAAAGACTCACAGTTTGCCATGGTCAATTTTGGCATATTACAGTCCAGTTTGATCATAGTCTACCAGCATCAGAATTTTCCATTCTCTGTCACTGGGGAAGGCAAGCTGTGTGATCCAGCAAGATAACAGGAGTCAATGACAATTAAACTGTTAATACTTATTTATTACGAGTGTGCGAGGGTCCTGTCTTAAATATATACTGTAGATATCCTCAAGGTCCAAGTAAGCCCCTATGCAATCTTTATATTCCCAGCACGTAATTACGGTTGCACTCAAGTACACAGATGCCCGTAATGAGTGAAGGCGGGTAGTATACACAGTGTGTGTTTTTGCACAGGGCTAAGTGGACACTGAGAGTTATTCATGGTTCAATCAATACCAGGAAGGTAATAGAGGCAGGAAATTGCTTTATCTTCTTCAAGGGGTGCTTCACTTTAGCACCTAACTGGAGCAATGATTAGTCATCTCTGCCTGCTGAGGGGGGTTCTAATTACAAGACTAAGCTGTGGCATGCCTCCTCCGAGCAAGCAAGCATGCTGCCTCTGCTTCTGCAGATAGACAAAGGAACACCCCTATCCTTTTTTTTTTCTTTGTAAAGCTTTTTTTTTATAGTTTCCTGTGTGCACCATGTGTTGTGCACCATAACACTATGAAATTGTTGTTTGAAATGGAATATTAATTGTGTGTGGGCGTAGTTTAAGGAAGGAAAAATGGCCGACTTGGCAGAGGCAACGTCACTCCGCCTCTGGTGTGGAGAAGTCCTTCACCTCTGCCTCATTCATTAATTCTGTCCATTAGTTCTATTTCCCTATGCTATGGGAAATATCACAGTACCATCACTTATTGATTCCTAACCAAGGTCAATACATTGATTTTGTAAAATATGCTCATCCCTGAGGTTTATGGATGGAGAGGGCTTTCTTGTGACATCATGATCTCATTCATTAAGTGTGGTAAATACATCTCTCATGTGTGTGCATAATAAAAGAATGAGGATTTTTTTTCTTTCTTTTTTTGCATGAAACACTGACCTGATGTTGTGGCTTATGTCTGGGAAATTGTTTTTATAGTGCTGTCAGCCCTGGAAAACTATTTTTAAAACAATACAACCCCCTGGTTTTACTCTCTGCAGGTTGTTCATTTGCGAGCTGTAGGTGCTTGCAGAATGACAGATTGTTTTTGAATGGCTGGTTGATGGAAAATTTCAGTGTATAGTATATAGAATCCAGCACTTCCATTTACGGCTCTAAAAGCCCTTTTCTTTCTCCATGCGAGTGAGAAGAAACAGGTTTATATAAGCGAGATTACACTAAACCTCTCTTCCCTTTTGACAAGGCAGGCCTGGCAGGAAGTGCAAGAAGTTAAAAATAGGTTCACATAAAGACGCCCGAGTCTTGCCACCAAAATCGAGGCAAGGTTGGCTTAGCAACCACAATGTGTTCAAAACAAATGGCTGAACGATGACAAAGGTGTGAATAGAAGCAGATCCGTTAGAGCAATTCCCTTCTGTTGAACATCAGCTCCACGATCGTTTACACTCTTGTCTGTCCTGTCTCTTTCACTCCACTGTCATCTCATCAGAACTAAACCACATGTGTGTGCGCACACACACACACACACACACACACACACACACACACACACACACACACACACACACACACACACACACACACACTTTCAGCTTGTCTGCTGATTCATAAAGTTTGCTCTGCTGTGACCCAAATCTGAACCCTAGATCAAAGTCTTTGTGTTATATGCAGGGCAGCCAAGTGCTAGTTAGCATTTGGTAGCTTACTTGGGTCTGTTATTTTATCCAGGGCCAACATCATGCACTTCATATACTTCGCCCCCTGTGACACACACTAACTTGGTTGACAGAATTCAATTTTACTGCATTTATTGCATTTAGTGTAATACTTTGCTAATGATAATAAAAGTCCTTGAATCCTTGATATAATTGGATGTGTCTAACAACACTACCCTGCAGCATAATTGTTTTTGAAAAGATATACTCAGTAGATGAAACATGAAAAAAGACAGCAAGTATTATGTATGAAAGACTAAAATGAGTACAAACCCACATTTGTTTTCACTGCACAGGATGTACAGTTTTGCCTTTGTTCTTGTGTTGTGCACTAAAATGGGAGCTTTCAGCTTCATTTGAAGCAAATGTGTTTGTTGAAACATTTTTTGTAAGGACTTAAAAAAACAAATGTTTTTTTTTTTTTTTTTTTTTTTTTTGCGATCATTACACTGATGTTCTTTGTTCTCTCTCCTTTTGTTTTCTGCTCCAATCTTCTGACAAAATGGCACCCTGGACTGGCTCTTTAACTTGACTGATTTGGAAACAGGTAAGAACCCCTTTTCTCCTCCACAGCCTTGTCACATTCTCACAGCGGGATTCTCTAACCAAACAACAAACACAAATTCTGTTTGGACTAAAGCCTTGTCAAAGTCCTGGTGTCATGGGAGAGACTTCAGGTGTTTTTCCCCTTTCCTGTAAAAATCTTGATGTTGAAGGCTACCGTGGGGCTATGCTCCCAGCATCCCTGCTCCAGGCCTGGAACACAACACAATATGGCCTCCTGGGATGCTCTGGGAGTATGGAGAGTAGAATCGTTGCTCTAAACTGTCAGGCCCACCTCACAGAAATATTTTTAAAGCTTTGAGAACAGTCAGTTTGATGTGGGCCCAGATGTCACAAACAAGTAATGGGGAAGGATCATGAATTGTGTTATTCTGTCTTTGTGCTGGAGGCATTTTGTCTGTTGTTTGTCTCTATGCATGTGTGAAAATATGTTTGTTTTTCCAGATCTCTTTAATACAGTATCTGAGGAAAGTCTGCTTCAGCTTTGATTCAAGGTCAAAATCGTCTGTTCTTGTGAATTCATTGAGACACAATAGATTAACATTCATCTAATTATTAATTATTTAATTCAAGATTAACTTTCAGATGAGCTGATGAACTTAAAAGTGAGAGATGAATACAATAGTTATAGTGGAGAACCCCAAGCCCATTTCAGAATGCTTCCACTCTTGTCCATTACTGTTTTATGTCATGCCGCCTGGAAGATATATGGCCAGATATAATCCCTTCACTCACACACAGTGAGCACAATCCTGCGTGTTTTATAAAGGGATCTTGCAAAGTGCAGGCTAGCGTAGCACTATCAGGAGTCACCCACTGTACAGAGAGAGCATGCAAACCCCAAGCTCTGTAGACCAGCCCAGACCGGACCAGACTTGCCCAGTGGGCTGTGAGGCGTGTCTAGATATGATGGATTGGGGGTGTTCATGCAGACTCCGAGGAGGAGGAGGAGGAGGATGCCACCCGAGCCTGGCACCCAGGGCCCCCGTGATCAGCCTAATCCCTGCAGCCCGCAGGAGGTGGGAGCCTGGGGAAGAGAGGAGAGAGTGGGGTGGGTGGGTGTGATGTGGTGTGGGGTGGTGTGCTGAGGGGGGCCTGGCAGCGGATGGTTCCGAGTGCCCAGCTTGTCTAAGATGGAGCCAGTCATGCCTGGACAGAGCCTGAGCTAGCACTACCGTTAGCGCTCGCGGGCAGCCCTGCTCAGGCAGTCAGCCTAGGCATCGGATTGAGATCCAGATCCAGCCCCGGCTGCGACTGCGACTGCGGCTCCAACCCCCCGTTACGCCAGCTCAGTGACTCAGCACGAGGCAGAATAGAAGGGGAGGAAGAGGAGGAGAGAGACAGTGGAAGGCTGTTTAGCAGTCATGCTGCTATTGCACCATCTCTCTGCTATAGGCTACTGCACCTCTGGATTCCTTGTGTCTGTGTACATGTTGTGGGGAGCATGTGTCCACAATAAATAGTTTACAGTCCAATGACATAGAAAGAAGGATACAGAGCAATATAAAAAAAGAGAGAAAGAGAGAGACAGAGAGAGAGATGTGGCAAGGGTGGTAAGGCAAGGACGAATCGGGAAGAGAACGGGTGGAGGGAAATAGAGGAAAAAAAAGGAAACGTTGAGGGGAAAATAGCAGGAATAGGTTCAATCTTCACCGCCTCTGGTGGTTTAGCGGCCTCATCTACACGGGCTCTCGGTAATGGTCACCTGGGAAACGCCGCCGGTGAGCCTGAGCCAATTAAATTAGGCAGCCCAGCAGCCGAAGCTCCTCTCTGCTCCGCTCCTCTCTGTTTCTGCACCCCCGACTGCATTCTCCTCACTGGGTCATTCCCCATGGACCCCACACACACACACACACACACACACACACACACACACACACACACATACTTACACACACACACACACACACATGCACACACACACACTCTCTCACTCCACACTATACACACACACACACACTCGCATGAATACACTCACACACACGCACGCACACACACACACACACACTCGCACGAACACACACACACACACGCACGCACACACACACACGCATACCACCACCACCACCACTCTTTTCGCAGCTCGCTGCATGGTGTATACAGTAATTGTATTTAGGACAGCGGTGCCTGATGGAATAACGCGGTGTGGAAATTGTGGGGTGGCTGAATAAACTCTGCGTGGCCAGCAAAGCCCAGACGAGATCTTTAGCAATGCAAGCTGCCTGTTTTTTATTACCCCGGGGAGAATGTTACCGGAGCCAAGGTGCCCCAGTCAGAACACAACTTGGGCTGAAAGTTCTCTCTCTCTCTCTCTCTCTCTCTCTCTCTCTCTCTCTCTCTCTCTCTCTCTCTCTCTCTCTCTCTCTCTCTCTCGACTAGAGTAAAATTAGACACTGGGATGAATGCAGTGTGCAGAAGGTTAAGGTCAGGTAAAAAAAAGAGGAAAAAAATGGCCTATATAATAAGGCCATACAGTCCAGGCTGTGGAAGCAAACTAAACTATTACTGTTGCAATTGCTTGTTTAGGGCTTGTGGCTGTTGTAGCCGAAAATAAGGGGCCATTTTTCACCGGAGTAATGAGGATGCTCTATGTTGCATGATAATCATGTCTGTGTATGTTGTCGGTGTAAATGCTATGGTCCTGCTGGTCCAGTCCATGAAGGTGGCGGGGCTGCTCTTTGTTTGGAGTTTAGAGTAACAAGCAGATTTGTTAGCAGCAGGCATGGACTGGTCATAGGGCATACAGGGCAATGTCTGGTGCGCCGACGTTCATTTTGGGCCAGGGCCGTCATACTCATCATTTTCTTGAAGGATATTGGGCTAGTCCAAACAATTCTCTCATGTTCATGCAGTGTGTCCAACTTGCAATGTTATTTTAGCTTGCTATGAAGATATTACAGAACAATATCATGGTGGGCCACCAAAAATACCTGAGCCATTTTTTGGTCCCAGTCCAGCCCTGGTCAACAGGTTAAAAATTACAATTAATAATCACAATTAATTAATTATGACAGTATTTTAATAGTCCCTGACATATACATGCAGTATGTGTGTGGTTCTTGTGATTTTATCTCAGCGTAGGCTATTTCAAGGCGATGGCAGTGTGTGTGTGAGGCCAGTCCCCAGTTAGAGGTGAAATCCTCCCAGTGCGGGTCCCTCCTGACAGAGGTCTACAGTTTTGTCTGACACTCGTAGCTCCGTGTCTTCCCCTTTTGCACCAGCTGAGAGATCAGAGGGACGCCGCCTGCTCGCCGCCACGTTCGTTTAGCACGTCGGAGGAGCGCCGGCAGCTGTCGACACAACACCGCCACTGCCAAGACCCATTACCCCGACTAACACCAGAGACGCAACCTCACCTCAGCGTGAAACGCAGCGCCGCGTCGCACAGCCTCTTTCGTCCACCGCCACGCAGGTTAATTCAGCTTTGAAGAAGGGGAAAAAAATAAACAAATAAGCTTAAGAATAAATAAATATATAAATAAATAAGCAAACAAGCCGCCTCCTTAATGACCCGGTGTTTTGGAGAGGTGAAAACATATGGCATCGGCACGCTCTCTCTCCACCCCCTGCCATCTCCACACGGCGTTACGGAGGCAGCGCTCTCGGTGCAAGTCACTTTGATCATGTGACCTGTTAGCTGGCCCAGGTGTGGAGGTGGCATTAGGTATGCCTGGCAGGTAGCACTCGGAGAAAGGTAGCCATCCACGGAGCCGTAATGAGATGCCTGCCAACTGCTCTTCCATCTGCTGTTTGGCGTTGCGCCGCTGAGCATTAAATCACCAGCCAAAAGTTTTTGCTTTTTATGCAGAGTTTCATGGCACTCTCCTTCTCTTGTTCTCTCTCTCTCTCTCTCTCTCTCTCTCTCTCTCTCTCTCTCTCTCTCACTCACTCACTTCTCTTTCTCTCCCTTCTCTCTTTCTCTGCCTGTTTCTCTCTCTCTCTCTCTCTCACTCTCACTCTCTCTCTCCCCTCTTCTCTCTCTCCTTTTCAATCAGCCAGTGTGTCTTTCTATCCTCTTGAGTGCTTCAGTACATGAGCTCCTTTTCAGGAGGAATCAAAAGAGCTAATTTCACTGAACCAACAAAAACCCCTCCCATCAGACCAGTGGCTCTCTAAAGCTCCGAGTGTGGACTCTTGAGTCGACAGAGGGGATTGTCTACTCGTCTCTGTCTGTCTGTCTCTGTCTCTCTTTCTGTCCATCCTCTCTCTCTCTCTCTCTCTCTCTCTCTCTCTCTCTCTCTCTCTCTCTCTCTCTCTCTCTCTCTCTCTCTCTCTCTGCCTCCTCCATCTCGCACCATTAGGACCAATTCCAGGGTATTCATCCAGAGCCAGATACTAAGAGGATTTTCTGCTGTCAGGCTTCTCAGTGTTTGAGTGATTGACAGCTGGAAGAGGGCATGGTTGCACTTTTTATCTTTGACACAGCATGTTATGGGCTACTCTCCCAAATGGAACTGTAGTTCCCAACTAGTGTGGTTGGGAAAAAAAAAAAAACGGAAAGATTTTGGACCAAAATGAAAAAAAAAGAAAAAAGAAATAACTCAAAATCTTAGCCTAAGTTACTTTAGTTTATACTTGTTTGAAAATAAATAAATAAATAGACCCAACTACCCAACTCTTAATGCTTCACATCAGGTTCTTGAAACTGCTACTGCTCAGCTATCTTCCAACACCATCACAAACACTTTACAGCAATCATAACTGATTTGTCAGCCAGCTGTTCTGCCATCTTGCAACAGTTTCTCTAACAAAGTTGTTTGTACTGAAAGGAAAGGAACACATCACAGTACAGTTTAAATAGATTGACTACCAGAGTCGAACATCTATCTCCTGTGCCAGGATATGTTTTTGTTGTTGCACCAAAAAAAAGACTGATTGGCCTATTGTTACCTTAGCCATGAGTACAAAATCTTAAAAAGTCTTTGTGTTGAAAAAGGAGACATTTTTCAGGTTGAAATGCTTTTAACCTGGCCATAGAGACTGTAGGATGAGGTGATTGCACTGATTACTTTGACCCTGAGTCCTGCTCCGCTCCGCTCTGATTGAGTCAAAGCAACAGTTGAGGGGTTTCGGTGATTTTCTCAAGAGCCTCACAAACTCCATTTTGATGAGCCTGAACCATAAGACACTTCTTCTTACAGACATATGGGATGTTTTGGTTGTCTAGCGGGCCCTGGCATTCACTTTTAGCTTTGTTCTGCCTGCGCTTTTTTTTTTTTTTTTTTTTTTTGGCAACTTATCTGATTGATCTGTAGCGTTTCAGTAGCTAGTGATCACATTACTGCCTCAGGTCCACCAGTGACTGATACAGTGTGCGTGTGGCTAGTGGCTTTAACTTGGGACTTCACAGAGCTATATTTCTGTTTGATGATTTGGGGGAAGGCAGTCCAGCGAGTTTCCAAATGATTTGTTTTAAAAAGCCGCTCAAGAAGAAAAAGGAGGCATGAGACGAGGCATCCATCAGGCGTGGGGTGGATTCGTAGGAACCTGCACTGAGAAAGAAAGCAGAGAGGTGGTACTGCTACTGCTGCTGCTGCTGCTGCTATTGAAACTGCTGGTTATAAAATATATGTCTGGCTGCTGACACAACTCATACAGTACTGGTTCATGATGAGGACACTGTTTCTTTCTTCTGTTCATGTAGTCATATCACATTGTAATTCTACAGGCCACATGACGAGGTGTAACCCCAGTATAACCTCTGTAACCCTCCCTTCTTTCTTTCTTTCTTTCTTTCTTTCTTTCTTTCTTTCTTATTTTCATACTTTCTTTCTTTGGTTTGTTTTCTTTGCCTTTCTGTCTGTCTGTTCTATGATTTATTTAGTCATACCCTTCTTACCATTTTTCCTGTTTTTCTTTTCTTTTCTTTTCTTTTTTTGCCATCTCCATCCTGAAGCACTCTCCAGCCTCTCTGTTAGACATGTTCTTTGCTAAATGTCTATGGGGTACATTGACACACGCTGAGCATTTACACCCTGATTATGACAAATTAGGTAGTCGATACACTCCTCAAAAATAGCCCCGGATCAATGGAGGCCATGGATGACCATCTCCCTCATGCATTCACATGCGTTCACACTGATTGATTCTCCATTCAATCCATACGCCTTCCTTGTATGCCAACATGAGAGGGAACTGTTTCAATACTGTCCAGACCATAATAAATCACAGTTTGTTGGAGTATAACACAGAGAGAGAGGTGCAGTTGCGTTGTGTATGACGGCCCTGTCTTTTTATCTATAAATAATGGCTATCATTCTGGACATCAGAAGCCACTGTGGGACTGCAGGCGTAAAGCAGAGGAAGGTTTCACATGACGGTACACACAGAGAAAGTAACAATAAGAGCCGGACTCCTTTGTTATGCTTGAGTAAATCTTGACTGTCTGACTGACAACGCTGGGGCCAAATGTCCTGCTGTCAGTTTGTTTGTTGGGTTTGTTTGTTTATTTATTTATGTGTTTATTTATCTATTTATTTCTTGTCAGGTGTCTTGTTTTCTTCCTTGTTGCCCTCATGTTTGTTATGTAGAACAACACCTGTCAGGCATCATGAGTTTCTGCAGTTGGGAAAGGGTTTTATTATTATTCTTTAGTTTATTTTGCCTTGCTTTATTTTTGTTGAACAACTCTGGTGTTATTGCTGTGTGTGTGTGTGTGTGTGTGTGTGTGTGTGTGTGTGTGTGTGTGTGTGTGTGTGTGTGTGTTGATGTGTGATGTGTGTGTGTGTGTGTGCGTGTGCGTGTGCGTGTGCACTGTTTGTGTAAGCTTTGCAGTCGACAAAATAAGTCTAAACATCTTATTGTACACTAACCCACATCATAGTTATCATGGTGTTTGGTGATAAATCACTGCAATTTGGGTAATTCCTCACCAAATACACTGCTAAAAGATGCTAATTCAGATAGGACAAAAATTCTAACAGAACCCTTCCCTTGGTATAATGCTAAGCGGTGGTGTTTTAGTGGCGCATACTGAGTTTAAATGGACCCCCGGCTGTGTAAAAAGCCAAAACACTCCACAGACCAGAAGGTGAGTAAATGACACTTCATGCAGTGGGAGAGACTTTAGGGGGGCGTTGAGAGGCTCGATGGTAAACTGGATTGAAGATTTATCGCTTCAGCTTGTTCACATCGCAAGACTACTAAGTAACTGAATGTTATACCGTAGTACTCTGTAGAAGCTTTCACTTCGAGAGCAAATTTTATTTATTGAGCCTGTGTGTGTGTCAGTTGAAACAGCGTGTGGGTGATTTGTGGAAGCATCAATGCTGAAATATGGCCTTGCTTGAGTGAGTTTGAGGCGGGCAGAGGGGCATAGCCATATCCCTGTGTAGAGCTGTCAATCAAACAGCGTCTACAGGTGATTGACAGTGCTGTGAGCCAAGTCACAGATTGAGCTCTGTGATGTGGGAAGGCTAAGGACAGTAAGAAGAAGCCGCTGTGATGTGTGATAGTTGTGTGAATGAAAGGTGCACAGTCTCATTGAGACAGGTTTGAGAAGGTGTAGTCTTCATTACGAATGTGTTAATGACTTTTCGTCTTTGTTAGAAGGAAATCTCTTAGGGTTATTTTTGTTTTCTTTCTTATAAAACAACCATCAATACCTCTATGTAGTGTATAACACATTTCAAATACAACAATGGGTGATTATGTAGGTCAAAATGCACACAATGACAGTAGAAAAAGTTAACAGCTTTTGTCAGTTTCATGTCCTGGTGAGCTGAGGGCACACTAGAGGTGTCCAAGCCAGTTTTTAGGGCACATGAGCAACCATGAAGCTTGTTGTTTCTCTACTTAAAGGCCAAACACTGAGAGCACACACACACACACACACACACACACACACACACACACACACTCTCTCTCTCTCTCTCTCTCTCACACACACACACACACACACACACACACACACACACACACACACACACACACACACACACACCCCCAACACACTCACAACACACACACACACACACACACACACACACACACACACACACACACACACACACACACACATATGAGTGCTCTCCTGGCTTACATGTTCCTCTTGTTCCCCCATGTGCTCCTAATGACCTTCAGAAATGTCAGGGAGAGTGTCTGGGCTGCCAGCGGCTCTCTGGGCTCCTCTGCCTCTCATTACCAGGACCTCCAGACTCAGGAGGGGCCTAGACTGCTCTGAAGCGCTGCCCAGCTCCCCTCACTCTCCTAGGGCTCCCACTGGGCTGGGGGAGGCTAGGGGTGGAGGTAGGGTGGCTGCGGTGTTTGGAGGGTGCTGCAGAAAGAGGGATGGTTGGGGACCCAAAGAGCCCCCACACCCCTGTTGTTCAAACCCTGACTGTTACTCTGTCTGCAGAGCACACACCTCTGGGAAGTGTGTGTGTGTGTGTGTGTGTGTGTGTGTGTGTGTGTGTGTGTGTGTGTGTGTGTGTGTATGTGCTCGCATGTGTGGTGTCAGAAAATGGACTGATCCTTTTCACCCTCAACGCTTTCACCCTCAGCATCGCTCCTCTCAGTCTCACTGTGAACAGAGACAGAGGTTCTGCTGCTGTGTGTAAGCTTGCTTTTAATTAACGCACTAAGAGGATTTCTTGGAAAGACACACTGAAAATTGCTGTGTCTTCTGAGGGTGTGCTGTTCCAGTGGCAATAATGAAATGTTATAGGATTTCTCCTCCTTTTTTGTAATTCATGCTGTCTGTTTTATCAGTGGAGCGCCTAGCCTAGCTAGCAGCAGCAGAGGAAACCAGCTAACTTTTCACACTCGCTGGAGTTCTTTTGTTCCACTATCATTAGCCATGGGTGCAGTGTCAAGCAAAGAAGTGCCTAGTTTGCATTTGAAGCCCACACACACACACACACACACACACACACACACACACACACACACACACACACACACACATACACACACACACATATAGACACACCATGGCACTGTTCAATAGACATCATAAAATTTGCATTAGCTGAAAATTCTAAGTAATGCACGGTACTGTAGCTTTTACCATGAAGAGAATGCATGTATACAGCATATGGCAATCTCAACCATACACTCATACCTTTGTTGTCATATCCTCATTCCTCAGCATACAGTAGATTCGGTACAGGAGCTTATGTACTTTACAATGGCCATTTACTTTGAATAGAGAGCCGATCCTGCTTGAAGGACAGCACGGTGATCTTGAATTTGCCTCTTTTTTTTTACTCCTTTTCCTATTGTATGATTCTTCCCTTGTATTGTACCACTCTGACTACCCTGAGCCCTTTCACGCCCTCACAGTTACGGCAGCCCTATTTTGCTATGATATCAGTACCCAGCACCGGGTCAGTGTTCAGTCAGTGTAAAACATTTATGGAGCTTTAACACAAAAAAGAACCCATTGAGCGAGATGCTCCAGCATTAACCTATGTTTCACCCACCCCTGTGTTTTTTTTTCCCTTAGGGAGACTGTTTGAATCTGTTTGGAAATTGTCAAATAAAGTCGAATATGCTTCTTGCATACGCACCGTTCAACGGTTGCTGCAGCGTTCATGTTTGACATGAAATCAAATCATGTGTCGATAAAGGCGAGTTTGCTTGTAAACATGGTCTGCATGCAGCATTCAGCCCCGTGATCTACATAAGTGAACTCTAAAAGTGTCCAAATTAGATTTGCTTGCTGTTTGAGTGTGGTACAAGGGTCTCATTAAAGGAGATCATGCCCAATTTTAAAGCCATTTGAGGTCCATGTTGTGGGTTCCAGATGGCCATCTCAGCTATCATTTAGCCATTAAACTACCTTTCTCTTCCTCCACGGCTTCCACTTCCTGTCCGTTGTCATAAACAGTCCCCTCTGTCCCCTCTCTCCCCTCCAGACCCCCACGGCCACTGTAATTGGACGCCAGTCTGTCCCCCCTCCTTGCTCTCTCATATCGGCTAATGGCTGGTGACAACAGTGATTTATATCCTTGATTAGAGTTTTTCCTTGCGCGGTCTCTGAGTGGCTATGTGTGTGTTCTACAAGGCCCTGTCCTTCTCATTAGGGAGCCTAACGCATGTCACAGCTCTGCCTCTCCCCCCCCACCCACCCACCCACCCTTATCTGATCACCGCTGGGGGGTTGGGTGTCCTTATACCAAATTGGGATGTGTCACGGCGAATAGGGCAGAAACATATCACACAAGTCGTCCATATTCATCGACTCGCATTGACACCCTTCTCCCCCGGCGAGGAAGCTGCGGTTATGAGCCTTCTCCGTTATGGTATGTTTCACGTCTGTTATGATTTGACACGCAGTGACAAAGGCTGTTAGCTTGCATAGGCTGTCAGAGCTCCGAGTTCTGTGTGGAGGTTTTCTGAAGGGTTAAGAGCTGGAGAATGTTAAATGGATTTAACTTGAAGTGTCTGTGAATGAAATCTTTCACACCCCGTGTCACTGGTGGAAAGGTCAGTTACGCAAGATCCATCATGCAGATTTCCTTTAGTGCCTCTAGTGTCCTTCAGCATCAAGATAGTGGTTTATAGGAAAGTTTCTGACACATCACTGTAATAACATACACACACACACACACACACACACACACACACACACACACACATGCTTACACACACACACACACATGCTTACACACACACACACACACATGCTTACACGCACACACACACGCACACACACACACACACACACACACACACACCCAAAGGCTCATGCACACACAGACACACACACGTTCACACGCACGCACAGACACACACACACACACATGTTCACACACACACACACAAACTCACATCAGCGTTTTCTGTCTTCAGCGTGTTGTGTAACCTACGTCCTGATCCTGACCTCTCTCCCCCCCGTACTGTAGGTTGAGACGGCGCCGCTCTGCTCACCTTGTCTGCTTGTGGGGAAAGCGTTCCTTTCTGCACATCACAGGATTAATACAATCCACTTGAAGGGAACTGCGTCTGGGTACATTAGACAAGGAGCACAGAGAACAAGGTGGAGTGGGAGGAGGAGAGGAGAGGAGAGAACCAAGGGACCTAGTGGGAGACAGAGAAAAAGGAGCGAGAGAGACAGAGAGAGGGAGGGAAAGAGAATGAAAGAGAGAGAGAGTGTGAGAGAGGGCAAGAAAGGGAGGGAAAGGAAAGGAAAGTTGGAGAATGCTCTACTATGTGAAGATCCCCATACATAATCCTGTCAATCCATTAAAAAGGAGAAGGGCCAGGGGATAGTGGTTAGACAGGAGTTATGAAAAGACGAGTCTCTTCTTTCTTTCTTTTTTCCCCCCTTCCTCTAACTGACTAAGAAGAAAGTGTAACTCTTCGCAAGGACGCAGTGACTTGCCCTGGCTTGGCGTCGCCCATTGAGATTCCATACGGTAGAGATTGGAGTTGTGTGGGTACCCCCCGAGCCTTCATTCCCAGGCAAGCAGAAGCAATTATACAAGCCAATGCTTCACAGCAACATCATTTCTGGCCCGTAACATCCATGAGGAATAATTATTTCCTTGGCAGTAAAATCAATGACTGGCTCAGTCAGATGGTCGGCCCCTGTTGTATCTGTTATACATGTCTCTCTGCCTTCTTTCTGTCACTGACACTTCTCCTAGACTCTATCAATCTTTCTTTCTTTCATTCTACATCTCTTTCTCCTTCACAGTTTTCTTTTTTCTTTCTTTCCGTTCTTTCTTTTTTTCAATTTTTTTTGTAAAAAAATCTTTCTGTCCTACTTTCTTTCTTTCTTTTGAAATCTCTCAAAACTTTCTTTCCTACTTTTTTATTTCTTTTCAAAACTCTTGAATCTTTCTTTCTTTCCTGTCAAATCTATCTTTCTTTCTTTCTTTCTTTCTTTCTTTCTTTCTTTCTTTCTTTCTCACATTCTTGCTGTTAAGGTATGAGGGCATACTACTGAGCCCTCATCCAAGTCGCTAGTCGACCCTCAAATATAAGAAATCATGCATGCCTTGTAATCATTTCATCATTGTGTAAATGAAGTCCTTACAGAAGTAAAAAAAAAAAAAAAAGAAGAAGAAGAAAAAAAAATGCAAAGATTAGCTCGAATAGAAGAGAAAATGAAGATATTTTTTTGTACACTGGGAAGTATTTTAGGATTCATCTGTAATTTTTGACACAGTTTGGAAGAATTGGTCTAAAGCACTCTATCAGAATAATGTGCAGTTGAGTGGAGTGCATTGGGCCCGAGGCCTCCCATTGTGTGATCCTCTAGTCCTCTCTGGATGACATATTCATCGCCCTTTACCTTCTCATTTCCTGTCATTCTGTCTGCAGAGCTGTCAATAACCACACAGGAGTTTAAATATCCCCCATCTCAGCCGGTGGACCTCCTGATTTCTCCTGGAAGCCCTGCGCCTGCCTGTCAAGTCTTTTGTCTTTGTTGACAGGGAGTCCATCTTGAAGGTTTTGACGTCGTAATGAGTCTTTGCGTTATCGTGCAGCGGGCTGTGTGCACGAACGCTGTCGCCACCAGGCATTTTGAGTGACTGGCCCCCACGACGCGTGATTTGCACACACAGACACACACACACAGACTCACCGAATGGTTTGGGCATTAAGAGAGACAGCTTTATGATGCTAATTGAGTTTCCATGAAAGCCCATAAAAATGCCACCATCACTGCAGATGAGGGCTTTCGATTAGTCCTCACGCGCAGGCAGAACGCTTTCAGGCGCTGGTGAAGAGAGCTCTCCATCCGTGAGTGAAATAGACACACACAGCTCTCTGTCCACGTATTGTGACGACGAGACAGAAGGGCTTATGGGAATTACAATGCCCCCCCCCCCCCCCAGGGGCCTTTCATGCCTTCTCTCTGAAGGACTAGCTATCAGCTATGCACATAGGGGCTCTTAAAGTAACTCTATGAAACTTTACGCCACTTCACCTCATGAATAAGGGTGTCTTAGGCATATGAAGGATGGATAAACAAGTGTTATTTTCCCCAGCCATCAGAATGAGCAGTATTGGGTGGAGGGTAGAAACCACTGTGAAATGAAAGAAAAAACCTTTACAGTATGACAGATGATGGACCGATTAGCATCTTCCAGAAGGGTTTTGTGTGCCTTTAAGGTAGCTAGTCTACCAGGTTTGCACCACAACTCTATTATGTTCCAAGGGTTCCTTTAATGCGTCAGGTGTTGCTATTCAAAATGACTACCGACACCCGACCCATTACCGAATGAAAAGATTACTAAAAGCCCATTAAAAAACGTGATTGCATTAGAATAGCTTGTATTTGGTTTAGTGATTTAGAGTGGTATGTAAAAAAAATGTTGCTTGGTCTGCGCTCCTGAATCAACAACCTATTCAGCACAAGGGAAATGTTGATTTCATGTAACGCTGAAAGCAGGTGTAGCCAAAAGTCAAAGTGGGGTATTGTGAGGGTGTGCACCGATAAACTTAAAATGGATATGTCTCTAAGATAGGCGATGTTTCTGAAAATGAATTAGACCCGCATTCTCCCTGCATCCGACCTGGCCAAACCCGTGTATGACAGAGTGGAATATTTTTCAGTTTCATCTTAAAACTTTCATCAGTTTCATCAAAGTTTGCAAATCAATCAGTGCTGAGTTAAAACTTAGATGAAAGATGGACTCTTTTCTTCAGGTCTTGCTAAATGTATGGATGTTGCATTTAGGGAGAATGTAATGGGTATGAAATTGATGGCAATGCACCCAATTGTGTAAAATCGTTCATAATCACTTCAGTCACTTGGAAAGCAACAAAATGCATCCAGGAAATCAGAATGTGTCGTCGCTTTGTGCATTAACAACTTCCATTGTTTGATTTTAACTTTCAGAAAATGAAATGTTTATATTTATATACCCTCAAACCGAGCAAGTACCTTTCATAATAACAAGTGTTTGTTTATTTATAGAACAGCAGCATCATGTGCAGATTGTCTTCATGTTCAGCAGTAGAGCTATCATATGTTTAAAGCACTAGCCAAAGCCAAACAGTAACACTATATTGATGAGCACATACATAGTCCTGTATTGGCATCAATCAACTTATCGCAAATGCAAGCAACTTGTCAAGTTATTGCAGGGTCAGGTAGTAATACACAAGGGGCACCTGAAAAGTCTATAACCCCAAGCGCACACACACACACACACACACACACACACACACACACACACACACACACACACACACACACACACACAGTAGTAACTCATCGCAGGTGAAAACATAACTGCCTGAAGGTTTTCTGCTGAATCGACCTCTCAGTGTTCAGTGAGCTGCTGGTGTTTATGTGGCTTTAAGACTCGGAGCCACATTGGCAGAACAGTAAACCATGAAGCCGCTATGAAAAGGACCGGAATCCATTAGAGAAGAAGAAAAGCTTTAGAGAGAGAGAGAGAGAGAGAGAGAGAGAGAGAGAGAGAGAGAGAGAGAGAGTAAGAAAGAGAGAGAAAGTGTGTTTTCACTGAGGGAGAAAAGCAGCGTGACTGAGGATTGAGTGTAGATGTGTTGTGTGTGTGTGTGTGTGTGTGTGTGTGTGTGTGTGTGTGTGTGTGTGTGTGTGTGTGTGTGTGTGTGTGTGTGTGTGTGTGTGTGTGTGTGTGTGTGTGCGTGCAGTGTGTGTGTGTTGTGTTGCTAACTCTTAAGGACAAGGCCCTCCGCAGCACCTCGAGAGACATTTGCAGTGATGTGGAAGAATGGGGGGAAGATGGCATTGATTGCTTAAGTGAAGGTCTGGTTTCATGGTTCACGGCCCAGTGAATCTTATCTCTTTTTTTCTCTCCCTCTCTTTCCCATGCTACTCCATTGATTATTTCAGCAACACACTTAGTGCTTATTTTTATGTATGCAGTTTGTAGTGTCAATCCGCTGACGAAGGTAGTTTCTTCTCACTCTTCATTGGTTAATGATCAACACAGCTTCACAGTGATCAAAATTCTTTCACTATAGCAGTCAGTGAGATATGTTTATTACCATGTTACATACACACACACTGCATGCTACTGTACATGTTGTTGTGAAAATTCCACAATAGTTTTCATATAAACACAGTAGTCAGTTTTCATGTAAACTCTCTGAAAAAATAATTGTTCCAAGCACATATTACAGTTTGTTTTTGAGTCTATTATAGTGTGTAGTAAGTATATATTGAGTCTATAGTGTTTTTTTTAAATAAATAAATAAATAAATAAATAACAGAAACAGTGTAGTGTGATAATTTCAGTTGTTGAGTGCAGTGACCCAGATTTTCCATAGTGCCGACACTTTTTAATGGCGCATCAAACAACAAGGCCCTGGGGCGCGTGAAAAGGGTTTGTTTGGTGGAACTCATTTTGTACTTTGAGAATATACTGAAGCTAGCCAAGCACGGCTCTTCTTCATTGCCTTGACTTGCTCCGGCTAAATATGTGTTCTCCAAACGACTGTCATTTACGGATGAAAAAAAAATGAAGAGTAGCGGTACTACTAAAGAGACCAAAATACACATTTGAAATGAGTCTTGTTGTCATCCATCCTGTCCATCCATTTATATCTGTTGATGCTGTGTGTTCATTCAGACTGCCTGTGTGCAAGTGGTGGATCTGATGAAGTATAATACTTGGGGGTACTAGCAACAACAAAACGATTTTAGGGCAGACATGCACCGTAGAGAAGTCGTGGCACTATTAACTGTGATTTTTCAGACACTATGTAATTCCCAAAGGTATTGTGCCACTTATCTGCAGTCTTACATTATTTCTGCAATGACACTGTTAGATTGTTAGGGATTGTGTGTGTGTGTGTGTGTGTGTGTGTGTGTGTGTGTGTGTGTGTGTGTGTGTGTGTGTGTGTGTGTGTCAGTGTCTTTGACACAGAAGGCAAGTGAAAGTGTCTCTTTTCTCCCCTTTATGCGAATGGTGTGGTGCCCTCAGAAATGCCCGTCCGTCGCACCGCCAGCAGGCCCCCTACCCTCGGCGGGTCCCAGAGCGAGCTCATTAGAAGAGTGTTTTCACACACAAAACCCAGTTGCCCTATTGGCATCGATTTGGCCCGTCATTGCGGTTCGGCATCCCCCAGGAGCAGTCAAAGGCCTCAGAACCCTTCTTAGAAGTCTTTGTTAACAGCAACCCCCCTCCCACCGACACACACACACACACACACACACACACACACACACACACACACAGACACCACCCTACTCTCCAAAGTGCCACAAGTGAAAAGAAATGTGAGGCATAAAAAACACACCTTCATGCCTTGAAGGTAAGAGACCTGGATGTATTATTAAATATCGACTGATCGATACCAGCTCGAAATTGTCTGTATTTGATGCTGAGTCTTTTGATCTCAAAAGAGATGAAAGATTCATATTGTATCTTCATTCAATGCTGTGGATCTGTGAAGCTCAGCCGGTTTTAGGTATGCGCGGTCCAGAGGACAAAACATTCCTGAAGCAGAAATGATCACACACACACACACACACACACACACACACACACACACACACACACACACACACACCTCCAAGCAGGCTATTAAATCATAACACATAAAGATATAAATAAAAAATCCCGCTCTCTGTATAGCTGAAGTAATATGAGTTGCAACACAGTGTTATCACTGAGTTTATATCCAGAATGGCTCTTAGAATTGCATTGTGTGTGTGTGTGTGTGTGTGTGTGTGTGTCTGTCTGTGTGTGTGTATGTGTGTGTGTGTGTGTGTGTGTGTGTGTGTGTGTGTGTGTGTGTGTGTGTGTGTGTGTGTGTGTCTGCTTGTGTGTATGTGTGTGTGTGTGTGTGTGTGTGTGTGTGTGCGTGCGTATGTGTATAGGTATGTGTGTGTGTGTGTGTGTGTGTGTGTGTGTGTGTGTGTAGCATTTCTATGCTATAAATACCAAGGAAGTCTTATTTCTTGGACTTCACCACTAAATCACATAGACTTCTCCTGCAAATGGTCAAGTGAAAGCACATCAGCTCCTTCTCTATAGTGCCATTCGGACTGATAACAGAGATACCCCATGCTGTTTGGGACTTGTCAGACCAACTGGTGCTTGTTAAAAACCTACATTGGAAATAAGGGAGTTAGCTGTGTCCCCAATTCTGCATGTGGGTTCATCAGCTATTATTTGAGAGTGTTGTCAAGGTGGTCTAGGTAGATCTGCTCATGCTACCTGTCTATGGTAATATCTTTCTATATGATGTAAATGCCCGTCTTTGGACTTTATTGCCCTCAACAGTGCCTTCCAGGCAGAACTGCCTTCAAGGTACTACACCCCCAAGTCTAGGGTTAGGATGAGGGTAAAGGGGTTAGGGTTAGGATTAGAGATCCTAAATTTGCCCTAAAGGACACTACTTCCCCACGATGACTGAGCTCAGAGAGAGCTCATCTATTGGTAAAGGTTACAAAAAGCTTTTCAGAAGCAATCACAATGAATGTTGCATGCCATTTTGTGGTTGATCATTATGCATAAAACGAACCTGTAATTCCATCCATATACATCCATTATTCATCATGCCAACTGCAGCATTTGCAGTCACACACAAATGACATTACATACAGCAATAGTAAGAGCCTTGTCTGAAAACCACACATGTATAGCCCCAGCCATTTTCATGTCTAGCAGCCTACAGTACGTGAGCAGTGCAATAACTAAGATGTTTCTCGCTGCAGTCCAGGGGTTTCTGTCCTGAAGGGGCAGCACACTTGTGACTGGAGAGTGAAGAGCGGCCATTGTGAGGCTCTCGCTCACTCGCTCGCTCGCTCGCTCAGCCCTGGGGCTCTGGTCACACCTAATTGAGACCCATGCTGGGCCCCCTGCTCCTGGTCTCAGCTTCTCCCCCCCCTGGTCCACTAACGGTCAAGTCAAGCTCCCGCATTGATCTCTGAAAAGCGAGTTTGGCTAGAGAGCTGGAATAAGGTTCTATTGCTATGAGTCCAAGCATATTGTGCTATTACCTGGATTGTTTGCTTGTGCTTTTTTTCTGCCCTAAAAAGAAAATCAAATGGATGATAGAATCACACAGAATTAAGTTAATTGGCATATTTTTTCTCTGAAAACATAACAAGAAACATTTAGGAATTCAACTGAAATCTGTTGAAAAGTATATTGTATATTGGCTCAGGACTGTCAATAACAGACAGCTTGGCCTTGAGTCCTGAACCTCAGTCCATATAAGTCCCGCTTTCCATAAATCCATCTGGAATATCAGTTTACTTTACATTACCTTGGGCCTGGGACAGTTATCTGTGAAATGCTGAAAATGCATTTAAGTATTATTTGTAGAATCAGTTCAGTTGGTACAGCAATCCATATGTCCATAGACCTTTGGACTGCTTAATAAACCAGTGTCCGTCATGACCAGTCAAACAGGACTGAACCTCTAGATTAACAGAAGAAATCATTTAACTCCCTTCCCCCTGTATGTCGCTTGTAATCATCTTGCTTCAATGAGAAATGCTTTCAGCATCTGTTATGTGGTATTTTTTTGCCAACATTTAAATCTCACTGAAACAGCAGCCTGAAATATTACGGCACAGCAGGCTGATTTATTAGGCTGCTTGGTTGGAGCGAATCGCACGCTGTGACCTAATGCCAAGTTTTTGGATTTCACACAAATCTCAAATATGATTTGA
>JAODXP020000020.1:21043008-21045135 GCA_027497455.2 Sardinella longiceps
TGTAGTCATTAAAAAAAATCACATTTCGACCTCCTCTTAGTCCCTGCTAGCACTCCTCACTGATATAGAATAGGCCATGAACAATTGGCTTTTAACCAGTTAGGACATGAAAGGGACTCAAAGTCTCTTGAGAACAAAAAAAAAAAAAAAAAGAGAGAGAGAGAGAGAGAGAGAGAGAGAGAGAGAGAGAGAGAGAGAGAGAGAGAGAGAAAACTGACAAGAAAATAAAAGTCTCGCTCCTTTGTGTGCAAAGGTTTCATAAATCACCAAGTAACAGCTCATTATCTTGGGAGCATAGAAATGAGAAAGTAGATGATACAAGCCCTCATAACCTGTCACCCATCTGATTCTTCTCTTTTATAAAAGTTCCTAGTAATAAAGTAAGCTTCACCGCTATATATATATATATATACACAAGTGTGAAATCTAAAGTTAATTATTGTCGTCGGAAGTAAAGTATTATCACTCTTGAGCTTAGGGCTGTATGATTATTTGGGAGCAGATATACTCTATATTGCGCAATCTGTGTCTTTGTCACGTTGGAAAATGTAGAATATTTTTTTATAGTTAACAAATGGAAACACTGCATGAATTTTTACATCTATGCATTTGAGAGATCACAAAGCAGCATATTCTTGTGTGGTAGATTATGTGCATTTTTTTTTTTTCTTTTTGCATTGCCCTGAGACGGCACATAAGAATGAAGAATGTGCGGCCAGTACCCTATAGGCCATTAATATACCGTATAGTCGATAATTCATAGAACCATTTGCATTATTCGTGGTTGAGGTAGTATAATGTATAAAAGACAAATAGATCACTATTTGAGCAAATGGAATATTGTAGTTGCCAGAAAGCACGTCAGAAAGCAATCTGGTATTTGCGCACCACAAGTGAATACACAGCACCTATGAAGCTAAAAAGTACAGCATGAACATTTTTTTTTCTTTTTTCTCTCTCTCTCTCTCTCTCTCTCTCTCTCTCTCTCTCTCTCTCTCTCTCTTTCTGTGCATGCTAAGCTTGTGTAAAAGAAACTGTACGGACTGTTTGAAAACCACAGGTAGTAGAGCGCATTTAATCTTTTATTCATGACTTCTGTCATGATACTCAAGACAAGGCCAAGCCTACTTCATATGTATGTTGGGAGAAGAAGAAGAGGGGAAAAAGCCTCCAGATACTGCAAGGCTACAGTATGTCTTTTGCTTCCACAAGAAAAAAAAACTTTTCCTCTTACAGTCGTATCATCTCTTTGCCTTTGCAGTTACGATAGGATCGAACAGGATATTTTTATGAGTGCAATTTTGTAAAAACTGGACACTCAAAATTCATGTCTTTGCACTAATCCTAAGTTTCAAAGTTTTAACTTTCATTTGACTCAGCCAGCACGTCATTGTGAGTGTGAATCATTCGCTTTCTATTTAGATTAATATTAACTACCAGTTTTAATGAAACATGGTTGTTCTCAACAGGTTCAGTTTAAGTACTGGCATTGATGTCAGCTTACCCAGCCAATTTAGCAGTTCACTCACACAAACCATAGCACCTAATATTCATCCGAGGGCCCACAGATAGGCCTCTGTGTTCATAGAACTATTGCCACGCTCTGTTTTACACTCAGCCCACATGTTGAACCAAAACTAAAACTAATGTTGTTTTGGAGCTGCTGCCATTTCTTTTTTTCTTCTTTTTTTTGTGAGCCAGTTTGGACACTTAAGCTGGCAACAGACCTACCGATTTTTAACCCCGATTTTGATACGATGGAACGTCCGGGCCAGTCATGGGTAGTCACGGGTAATCATGAGTAGTCGCAAGTTTCAGTCGTGGCTAGAATCGTTATGTGTGTTTGGGTGACAGATTTGTAACGATGCGATTCTTCCCATTGTTGACGCAATTACGACTGGGTCCGACTGAATCAAACATG
This sequence comes from Sardinella longiceps, assembly GCA_027497455.2. Taxonomy (NCBI): domain Eukaryota; kingdom Metazoa; phylum Chordata; class Actinopteri; order Clupeiformes; family Clupeidae; genus Sardinella; species Sardinella longiceps. Next base: position 21,044,930 of record JAODXP020000020.1, read on the forward strand.
TTTGATATGATCTTAACCGGTCCGTTCTGAGGTCGCTATGATACCAATTATGACATTAAAATGCCGACAACTCGATCGTTAGGTTTGTGTTCATGAACGACCGTCAATCGTCCCAGATTGAGTCTGTAGGTTTGGCTCACTAATCGTAAAAGACTGGCGTTCTAATCGTAAAAGACTGAGAAAGTCGGTAGGTCTGTTCCCAGCAT
>JAODXP020000020.1:21045235-21120951 GCA_027497455.2 Sardinella longiceps
TTGGCTTAAATTCTTACTCAAGTAAAAGTAAAAGTACCCATCTAAAAATCCACTCAAGTAAAAGTAAAAATTACTCATTTTAAAATGTACTTAAAGTACAAGTTACTTAGTTACTTTCATTTATTTGATGTAAACAAAGAAAGGACAAATCATTATGTAAATCAAGTTGTTTTTAATGAACTATTAGTCCACATAACCTTTCAGACATTACAAAGTATAAAGCTTTTTTGGACCACCCAATAAAACAACTACAAGTGGCATGACTTGTAAATTCTATGATCCATTTTTTTCCTCCAGCTAAACAAAATTTATGCCACTAAAGCAGACATACTAAATGTCACATATGAAACGTGAACCAATCAAACTCAAAGTCCTTGACTCCCACAAGATAAGTGATTCCTTGGTGACACTGTACTTACATAGAAAATATAATTGACATTTTAACTGCATTATGTTTACAATCTGTTGAGAGGTGATGTGCAGACTATTTCAAGACCACCAACATTCTTAAAATTAAGTGTCAAATTCTGAATGTTACGGTCCAACTCATACACCACAATAAAGAAATATCCAAGACACTGACAATTTTGAGCCCCTTATTAAAGGAATAGTCCTCCTTATTATGAAAACGGGTTATTCACATATGTGGCTAAAAGCACTTTGGTCTCAGTGCTTATGTTTTCCTAGTCTGGCAACCCCAGTTTCCCCAATTTTTTGGCTTTAGTATACTGTAGGCGCTGGAATGTAAAGTTGCCAGATAGCAGCTCTCTGGCAACATTACATTCCAGCGCCTACGCCAAGCTAAACCTAAAAGTGGAGTTGCCAGACTGGGAAAACACAAGCACTGAGGCCATAAAGCTTTAACCAACATATGTAACTCCAGGTAAGACTGCAAATAACCCAAATTCATAAAAAGGTGGACTATTACTTTAACAACTGTGCTCTTTCTTCCTATAGCAAATATAGGAATACACTAATTGAATTAACTGCCATTCAGTTGAATTAACACAATGACTGCTGATTAAAGAAATTAAGTGACCTGACCACTGAATACTAAAACATTAAACTTAAAAGCTTGTTGAGTTTCAGCAGCTGATTTTCAAAGTTTGTTGCATAATGACTGCTTGGTAACACTGTGCTCTTCGTTACAGAAAATTTGATTAACAAATGCAATGCATAATGTTAACAAATTCTAAATTTTATGGTCCAACTCAAACCATACCATAATGAAATAAAATGTAACCAAACTCAAAGTATCCAAGACAGTGAAAATGTTGAGCAATTCCTTTTGAGCAATTCGTTATGAACAACTGTGCTCTTTTTCTTTCTATATCAAACATAAAATATACCAATTGGCTTATTTAACATTAACACTGACTGCTGAAAACAGGAATTAAATAAAGTGACCTGTCCATTAAATTCAAAACATTAAACTGAAAAGCTCTTGTTGAGTTTCAGCAGGAGCTGATTTTCAAAGTTTGATGCACTAATCCGTGCTCTCTTTGCAGTAAACAGTAAACCAGCTGAGCTGAAAAGACGCTCACAGGCAGCTGAGGCCGGAAGGCCTGTGTTGAGTTTCAGGGAAAGCGTCTTTATTTTTGGAAAGGAGTTGAGAAGGTCCATGCTTTCCGAAACACAGGCAAGGTAGCCTTCTAACTCCCCACTCCCCTCTGACCTTCTTGTCTTCATGGAGGCGAAGAAATCCTCTTCATCAGAGGAATGTTGTCCTGGTCCTTGTCCCTGGGCCATTTCGGTCTCAGCCATTTGGTCGAGTTGATGTCTGACATAGAGGAGACCTGTTAAATGACACACAGCATCTTGCAATGAAGCAATGATTTTACTACTAAAATCAGCTACAACTTCAGGTGACAGACAAGGTAGCATTCCATATTGTAATGGTATTACTACATGTTTGTTGGTAGAAATCAACTGAACAAGACTAAGACACACAGTTGATCAACAATTAAACATTGATAAACAATGAAATCACACCTTCTTCAATGGTATCAGCTTTCTCAGTCCAGCCAGTCTTGAATTTTGGTAGAAGGATTGCTGCAGCAATCAGTTCAGGGTCCTCCATCATCACACCAAAGCGCTTTTGGACACCTTGCTGAATTGCTCTGATGAGTGGCAGACAAAGCTTGATAGATGCTTCATGTCTCCTCAGTTTTGCCTGTAATTCAGAGATCACTGGGAGCAGCCACCCCATGTGTGTGTTGGTCTCGGACTGAAGAATGTTTAAGGCCTTTACCACTGGTCTCATCACCGAGCAGAATTCTCGCAGGAACCCAATTTCTGCCTGACTAAACCTGGGCAATACAAATGAAACATAAACATACAGGAATTTTTGGGATTTTGCAGCCATGTAGAACACAATACTGTATCAGCACTGCTTTCTATTGATCATGGATTATGAGAAATGTTGTTACAAATACTAATCAATTACATATCCTACTTTTCAAATGCAAAGAAAAACTCACATTTTAAGTTTGAACTCTTCACAAACACTCCTGATGGCATCTTCCCCCTTTTCTTGAATGATGCGAATGATTCTCTCCACAGCCATGTATGTTGAGTTCCATCGCGTCTTGTTGGGTCGGATGAGCTGAAGACTACATTTATCTTCCACAATTTCTGCAGCAGTGTGTGAACGGCCTGCCTTATTCCACATAGCTTGGCATTTCCCAAAGGCGGTGCGTGACAACCTCTTGTAGACGTCGTTCTTCTGTTCGGCAATGTCAGCATCTGTTGTAGCAACTAAGTTCAATAGGTGGCATGCACATCTTTGATGAGTAGGCAGTTGGTACTCAAGGCCGTTATCTTGCTCTAGAATGCCGAATGCATCTTGGTAGTCCACATCAAACTCATTATCTAGGCAGTCTTCATCTGTATCAGACTCTGCCTCCTCCTCAGACTGGCTCTGCTCACCAAAAACACTGAAAGCTTTTACAAAGTTTGAACCGCTGTCTGTGGTAGTTCTAACCACTTTCCCCTGAATTCTATACTGGCAGTGGACATCATCTAGGGCGCCTGCAAGCACATCAAACGTGTGTGAACCACGCAACCTCTTGCATGCCAGTGCAGCTGATCTCCTCTCGAAGGTCTCCTCATCAATCCAGTGGCATGTAACACCTATATAGCTTTTTTGGTGTGCAGACCAACAATCTGTGGTAGTGCTGACATAGTTAACATTACTAAGATGCGATATTATTTTTGCCTTCATTTGACTGGCAGCCTCTGCAATTCTGTTCTTAAGTGTGGGTCGAGAGAGTATTTTGCATTGAGGGTTTAGTGCTGCAGCAAAGTCTTTGAATGCTGGTAGTTCAACTAAGGAGAATGGTTGGTGACCTTCACAAATAAGTTTGATAAGGAGCCTGTCAACTGTGACTTGAGAGACACGGATCACACTACCCACCGCAAATTTGGGCAGCTTGTCTGGTTGCATGTTCTGCTTTCTTAAGCCTCCTTGCTCCTGTGCCTTCCGTGCACATGCATTGAAATCTGTAAGTCTTGATGGATGCTTTCTCTGTGAAGAATAAAGGGACACAATAGTTAATTAATAGGCACATATTTAGGAAATTAACTTCTCTTAAATTTTGTTGATATTGCAAATTCTAGAATAACGGTAGGACCAAGGGTTTCAACCCTTCTTCCCCCGAAAGCTAGGCCTACTTTGACAAAATCATTGTGGCTCAGAGCTACTTGACTACTGAATTATGCTCTGGCATTAGCCTATAGGCCTGTAGAAATGTAAATAAAATGTAAATTACGTTGTACACTTACAGCACAGTGCAAAGAAATATTCATCTTATTCTTAAGTGACATCTAATTTATAGCACCATACATGTAGTTGTTTCCCAATCTAGTGTGTGCAACCCTAAGATGAGAGCAGCAATGGTGGGATCATTTACAGTGAAGGATAATTCCCAATAATTTGTGGAGACATCCCAAACTGGTGGATAACTTTTACTTTACCAAACCAGGACCCGAGAGCAGAGGCTCAACTTGACTGTAGTTGTTAACGTTAACCTGAGAGATGGCTTAATGCAGCCCTCTTGGTCACAGCTGACTGAGAATGTTGGATGCTGTTTAGCTATGCTACAATATGTGCTTCCTCTCGCCTTTTTATCATTTCAAAGTCACATTCAGTTTATATTCTCAAAGGCCTGCATTCCGAATTTAGCTAATGATGCCAAATATCATGGCTACCACTCAAGGCTACCGCTCCACTTTTTCCTCTCTGCCATCACTGTCCTTACGTTAGCTAAAGCAAACACCCCTGGTGATTATTAGGATTTTTCCATATATTAGACCGTAAGAGACCAATATAACTTACAACCATACACTCATTAACTCTGACAGCTCATTAGTTCTGACTACGGCTATTTGTAGGCTACATGAGGTGATTCAATTCTAACTTAACGTTACTGGAACATTTAATGATCAGTATGCTAGGTGGCCAAATAATCAATGTGCATTTTAGCCTACTTAACAGTAGTTCAGGGTTTTGAAAAATAATTCTAATGTTTGTGGTGTTGGTAACGTTAAATGCACATACTTACCGCCACATGTTTTCGAAGATTTGACGTTGACGTCTTGAAGGCAGACAGGTCTGTGCACCGTGGCAGGCACATTTGGCACTGCATGACAATGGTATTGCCTCGTTTTTGTTTAAATACAAAAAAACGACTGAGGAATGGCCAAGGATTTAACACATTCTCTGACTCACAGGAATTCTCTTCGATCTCTTCGACCTCTTCGACCTCCTCTATCTCGGCCATCTCTATCTCAGCACTAGCCATCATCCAACGACATATGTCCTCCTCATTGGATCCACCTGTGGATTTTTCGCGCGCGCGCTCCCTTGCGCTCACTTCCGGCCAATTTGTATTTATTTATTTTTGCATTTAAAAATTACTCAGTACTCGGTGCTTTTAAGATGTAGCGAAGTACAATACTTCAGTGAAAATGTACTTAAGTAAAAGTAAAATTACCCATTTCAAAATCTACTTAAAAAATTACGAATTACACATAAAATGTACTTAATTACAGTAACGTGAGTAAATGTAATTCGTTACTTTCCACCTCTGGGCGTGTTTACATCGGTAGAGAGTCTACCGGCCAATAAGCGACGCTGATTAGACGAGCTGTCCAATTGTTTCAAACCAAAAGTGAATGCCCTCCCCCCCGCAGTATAATCGCGCCAGGTTAAAGAACCTCCAGACCATGGATACGTATGAACATTCGTATTATGGGCAGGCTATGTCAGGCTAGTGAAGCCATATTTTCTATCACAAATCAGTAACTGTTATCACTGTGCATGTCAAGCATGACAAGATCATCTTTTATCTAGATGGTTCCAGAGCATTTTACCCTTCTAGATTTGTTGTTGTGGCAGACCAGTGACCATTGATATCCTCAATTTGGAAAGCATGTAGTCATATGAAGGGTGTTATTCCCACCAGCCACTCACCGTGCAGTTCTGGGTGTCAGGATAGCTGTAAAAGTGAAATACATAGCGTTGCATGAACAACTGTCCAGTTCTCATCACTTAGAAGGACACTACACTAGCCAATGCTGGTGTGTTGCAGTAGACAAGAGTACTGTGAATGAGCTCTGGTTCAATACAGGTGGAGAAGTACACATGTAGGTTAGTAAGCACAAGGCATTTCATTCAGTGAGACTTTAATTCGGTCACTACCTAAGCGGCAGACTCCACTGATTTCAGTGGGGAGTCACTCAACCTACAGTCATTAAAGCACAGCTGTCCCCTGCTGATTCAGGTTGTGGAATTGAAAGAACATCCCTCTGTGGACGGTTAGATTTCTCCAGTATCCCAGTAGATAGTGAGATGGGCTGTAGTTCTTCTCTCTGTGGACTTGTGGACAATTGAGGCTGTTCAAGAGCCTCCAGTATAATGGTGGTTATGCTTTTCACACCCAAAGGAGTTTCAAAGTGTTTTGAGCCAATGTCAACTGCTTGAAGGCCATTTTCCTGGATTTTTTTTTTTTCAGTACTTTCAGTTACCGCTAAAGAACTTTTAAAGAAAGTGGACTGTTGTGTTTCCCCTCTCTTCCTCATCAAGCTATACTCCACAGACACACACACACACACACACACACACACACACACACACACACACACACACACACACACACTTTATCATCTCAGTATATTTGATTGTTTTCAGAAAATGAACCTTTCTAAGCAAAGTTCTAAGTTTCCCTTATGTTGTTCTCCGTCTCAAGCATCCTGAACCATCATCCAGTTTTAATGTGATTCTATCCTTGCTATACCAGTGCCAGGCTTGGCTTATTTGTCTTCGTGAAGGTGCCAGACCAGGAAGTGTTTGTCTTTGCCTTGTTCTGTGGGCCACAGACGTGCCAGTGGAGCCGCACTGCTTCTCGGCTCACACGTGTTTCCCAGCTCAACATTTGTCTTCATTAGGCCAGACGTGTCAGCGAGCTGTGCACCACTGGACCACGCTAGCCAGCCACAGTGGCCACTCCGCATCTTTCATGTGAAACCAATTTCTGCTCTCTCTCTCTCTCTCTCTCTCTCTCTCTCTCTCTACTGTACCTCTCTCTACCTCTCTCCAGTCTTCTCTCACGCACCATCCACACACTTGTGGTGTCCAGTGTCAGCGGATTTGTGCTGTACTGTATGAGAACATGTAGTGTGTGTTAACTTTACTATATCTATAGATTTTTCACTCACCACTCTCTCTCTCTCTCTCTCTCTCTCTCTCTCTCTCTCTCTCTGTCTCTCTCTCTCTCTGCAATGATGAGCCAAAACCAGTAGTATTTAACAGGCCTGAGTGTGTCTGCTTAGTATTGTGTTTGGCTTTTAGTTGGTGGTGGCTGGTGTTTGGCTCCCCTTGATAAACACATCCCACAGAACAGGATTACAGCCAGCCTGAGCTTGAGCCTGGCTAGAGAGAGGAAGAGGAAGAAGAAGAGGAAGATGAAGCTTTAGCTGGCGCTGGCGTTAGCGTTGGCTCTGGTGCTGGCGCTGGTGTGCCTCTGAGCAGCTAACCCACTTCTGCACGGTCCGCACACCAGGGGGGCCTCGCTTTAAAGTGGCTGATGTTCACGGGCACATTTCTACTGCCGCACCAATAGGAAGTTTGTTTGGGATCATTGCTCAGCCAATCAGAGACCTTCCTCATCCTGCTCTGTGTTGTAGCATCGTAATCTTTCGAAGAAGCTGCTTCAGTTTTTTTTGTTTTTTTATTTGGGAGGTGGGGGGGTTTTAGCTTCTCTGGAGGGAACACACTTTGGCCTGGAGCCCAACTGATGCTGATACTGTGCAGTCTGCATTTTAGTATCTTCTAATGTCCTTGTTTAGAGTGGAGTCCAAATTAGGCTTCATTTTCATCACATTCACTGAGATGCTAGCATGTTTCAGTAGTATCTCAGTGTTAATGATCAGTTATACAGTAGGCTACCGGAAATGGTCACAGCATGAGCCTTTTGCCGCCCAAACCAGCATGATTGTTCTGGGATCCTTCCTCTGCAGGGATGGGTTGGAAAAAGATTGGCTGCTCCATTGGTTGGTGTTTCATAATGTGAACAGCACAGTACAGCAGACACATGGGCAAGTTAAAATAACAGCTAAGGTTCTTCCATTGCTGGCTGTGCGGGGCTTTGGGTGTGAGATCTCTGTCTGTATGAGGAGTAATAGTATTTTTGCATAATTTAAAAAAGTGAACAAAATCAAATACACACACACACACACACACACACACACACACACACACACACACACACACACACACACACACACACATAGGCTACCATATTGCAGTAGATACAGTACACACACAAAGGACTTGGTAACAATAGGAGTGGGAAATGCTTAAGCGAGGATAGGATAGGAGGAGTCATTTATCTTAGTGTCAGTGACAGATAAGAGCAGCCCCTCTTTTACAACTTTCCAGGAAAAGTCTCCCTCCATAACCCCCAGCCTGTACAGTACTGTATGCCCTGCACCAATAGAGATCTATGGAGTAATCAAGGTCAAGCCAGGAGCCCATATATCCCTCTTCTTTATTTCCATGGCAGCAGACCTCATATGCAGGTGCAGGGCGTGAGTCTGACTGCATTTAATCAACTCTCAGAGAGAGAGGGAGAGAGAGAGAGAGAGAGAGAGAGAGAGAGAGAGAGAGAGAGAGAGAGAGAGGGGAAGACAGAGCAAGAACTAGAAGAGGAAGAATGAGAGAGGAAGAGAGAGAGAGAGAGAGAGAGAGAGAGAGAGAGAGAGAGAGAGAGAGAGAGAGGTGGGGTTTATGGACTGGTTAATTTTCTTTTCCGTTCCTTCTCCGCAGTGCGATTACGGAGATTATTGATGGGGGTGGGGTTGCTGGGGAGACTGGAGCGTTGCCTTTAAAGGACATTGATGATGGAGCTCAGGTAATTGATGTCTGTTCTCTTAGACATCAGAGACAGAGACAGAGACAGAGACAGAGCTGCCTGGCTACCATACATGGAATCGGCCCAAAAAGGAGCTGCTTCTGATTGTGATTCAATTTTTACCCCAGAGGAAACTATAGAATACTTAATTAAGGACATATACAAAGTGTGCTCACACAGTATGTCAATCAGTGAATTGTGTGTAGACATCCCCTTTGGCCTATTTGCATTCTTACATTATACTGTTTTGCCTAGATCAGCACTCTCAAACCCATTTCATTGTCATTAGTCGATAATGTAATGCAATCTATAATGTGATCTGTTCCAATGACCTTGTTTTACTCTAACAGTAGATGAGACCTGACCCACATCACTTCTGTTCACATCCCTCATTATATTGAATCAAGTGAGAGTGAATCTCAGTATGTATAAATGTGTTGGTGTGTGTATTTATGGCTGTGTCTATGACTATGTCTATGTTGTCACTAGTTAATTTGCAAAAGCCTCTAAAAGCCATTTGCAATTAATTTACGAAAATATTTTATATATTTTTGATAAACTGTTATCATTCCAACTCCCATTGAATTGTTTTTGTCAGATTTTTTTCCACTTGATAAAAATAATGAAGTTGTAGTTTGCGATTACCTGGAAATTTTTAATAAAACAACTGGGTTCTTTAGTATTTCAGAAAATGGATTTAGAGTTTTTTGCATCTGAACTCTTCGTATGTTCCTATCTCAGTGTGTTTCTCTGTTGGTTCCAGGCCCCAGCAGTGTGAGTGATGAGCCCCCGTTCCACAGGATCATCTCCCCAGCACCAGGGGGCGCTACTCGGGTGTCCTGTCAGGGCAGTCCCCAACCCCCTGCCACGCCCGCACTCAAGAGACGCTCTCTCCTCCCGCCACCTGCCACAGGTGAGCCAGTCAGGTGCTGTTTGGATAGAAGGTGTCTCATCTCAAAACAACCAGGCCGGAGGGTGTATAGGAGAACTGTGGCACATTTTAATATGTTATATAATATGTATATCGTTGAAATAAACTTCAAATGAACATTATCAGTCTGTATGGGGATGTATGACACCCACATAGGACATTTCTGAATTTGAAAGGTCTAACATTCTTTTATGCTTAAAATAGTATCAATGTAATGCCCCGAATTCCAGAAAATGGTTGTTGATATTTCAGATCAGTAAACAAGCAAATTGTAACAATTTCATGCCTGAGCAACAAGCTTATTGGTTGAGACAGTTGTTTGTTTCTCAGAATCAGTCAGCTTAATTTTTAAAAAAAATGTACAATTGCAGACGTCACCCTTAATCAACCTGCAACCATTTCATGCAGACATCGTATGAAATCCAATAGTGAATGAATCAGTGTGGTTTTATACAAGTAGAAATACAGGAGTAGAATTCTTTAGTAGATATTAGATTGAATTTCCCACGGGATAGAAAAAATACGATCTTATCATATCTTATATTATCTTAGATATTCAATGTTTACCTATTTTACCATCAACATTTTAGGCTTTTTGAAAGGGGTTCAGTCACCAAACTCATCATATTATGCAAATCCATTTGCTTGTATTGTATCACATGAAGGTGATGGGCACTGAGCTTTGACACTGATATGAGATTAATATTGCATGTTTGGTGGTTGTACTGAACAGCGTCAGCTGCCCTTGGGGTGCAATTTGGAGAGCGGGGGGATTGGACTAGGACATGGCAGCACACCCATTTTGCGCTTCACTGAATCATATTGAAATTGATCCATGGGCCACCTAGCATCAGGAGAGGGGGATGGGGAGAGAGGAAAGACATGAAAGAGGGAAAGCAAAAAAAAAGGGGGGGGAGTGAGAGTGAGAGAATGTGAAATTAGATGTGCCTCAATCGATGGTCTGCCGCACTTTTGTCTTTCTGCAGTGTCTTTCAGTCTTCAAATCCGTTTACTGTTTTATTGACGTGTTGAAAATGAGTGCAATTATTTTGTGCTGAAATTCCTGTAATAATAATGATATAAATTTCTCATCACCAACAGCTTCCAAGAAAGAGCTGCAGAAGAACTCAGACCTTGCCCGACCTGCTTTATCCTCCCCCAAACGACTAGCTGTTGTCTCCCCCAAACCTCAATCACCAGGTAAAAAGCATAAATAAATCATGTGCTTCTGCTAGCCGGCATGTTTAATAGAGTCGTCCTTTAATCTCCACAAAGGCCCAGAGTTACAAAGAGAAACTGAGGCGCTAATTATCCCATTCGAATGGCTGGTGGTGGAGTTGCCTCTTGTGGATTAGCCAGTAAGAATGCACCGTGGAATGAACATCCTGGAGATGCAGATACAATATACCAGATCTATCTGGGTGTGTTTCTCCCACAAGAAGATATGGAAGGAAAAGAAACAAAACATAAAACACATCCATACTCTGCACGGCATTGTTGAGAAAGCAAACAAAAAAAAAACAAACATAAAATTTATCCATATTCTGCACAGCTTTGTTAGCCTGGTGAATGACAAACTAAAAATCACAAGTGATGTTTAGTCTGGAGACCTACCTATTGCATTCCTCGTAGCGGAAGCATCGTTTACGATTGTCCAGAGCCGTTTATTGGGCGCTACGAATGTCTATCATACCGTCTGTACAGTGTACATAGCTCGGAGCCAATCCCAGAGCCACCACGTGACGTAAAATGCAATCGAGGGCCGTGCAAATCCCTTTTTGTTCTTTGATTGGATACCGAAAGCAGGCGAGAAAATCGGCCATGGTCACCATGCTGCTTTGCAGAGTGAAATGAAATAAGCGCGCAAAAGAGCATGGGAACTCCCAGGCTACAGCTTTGTTGAAAAAGTGGAATATAACCTTTTATGGTTTACTTTTAGATAGGGCTCTGTACAAGTACTTGATGCACTACTGGAAAATATAGTTAACACTGATGTCTCCATGTCCACATTAGCTGAGAGTTTCAGAGACACACTAGTGTTGATTTGCAAGTGAAGGCCATTACATTATTGCAGTGTCAAGCCAAGCTCCACCCATCTTAATGTCCTTATTCTTTGCTAAACAATGGGGAGTGTGTGTTAAATCAGGTTGGACTGTATGGAGGAGGAAATTAAATTTCCTCTCCAAGCAGAACCAGTGACAGCGCTTTATCACAGGATTCTCCGCCGCAGGAATTCAGCTTGAATAGTGACCATTAATTCATCAAGCGGTCAATTGCTGATCAGCCAAAGTCATTGATATTGATTAGTCTGTGCTGGGATCTGCTGCCTGTCTGCTACACATGTTAACCCTTCATGACCTGGAACTCGGATGTGATGGTCAAATGTACTCTAGTTTATGTTAAGTCACCACCTTTAGACAGATATACTGTACATTATAGTTCTCAAATCACATGCATGGAAGTTTATTGTAGAGCTTTGTATTGAGTTGAGTATGTGATTTATTCATTGGTAAAAACAAAATGATATCACTGCACATGTCATTGTCATTCAGTACACCAATTTTTATTTGTCATAATAGTTATCGTTATGGTCCTGTTATATTTGTTTTAATCATGACGGACTATATATTTTCCTTTACTTATTATCCCCCACCACTAGTCCCCAGCAGGCAGAAGCCTGTGGCTGCGGTCCAGAGGGTGACCCACAGCACCTCCCCCCAGAAGGGAGCCCCTGAGCCGGCCGTGCCTCAGAAGGAGGGCCCCTCGGAGGAGGAGGTGCAGAGGCTGCAGGAACGCTGTGAGGAGCAGGCCAGGCAGCTGGAGCTGATGCGGGTGGAGCTCAAGAAGACCACCCTGGGCCTGGAGGCCTTTGCTATCTGCACACAGCACCTGTGTGTACAGGTAACCCCACACCACCACCACCACCAGCATATCAGCTGTCCTCACTGCCCTAAAGATGGGTGTCTATGAGGGGTTATTAGAGGGCATTGTTTGTGGGTACTGACATCAATAACTTCACTCAGTAGGGACTGGGTAAGCGTTTGATTAGATTTCCACTAGCATGCTGTGTGATTGATTCGGGTAAAAGTGTTCAGTGTTTACCTTATTTGGCAGCTGCAACTGCCAAAGCAAGACAGGTTGTTTACGGAATATAGCTGGAAATTTGTCAAATAAATTTGTCAAATAAAGCAAAGATGTCCCCAGATCCATGCTGTCAGCATCAGTCTAATGGTTTCCACTAACAATGTCTCAGTGTCAACGTCAATTTCAACCCTAATTCTGTCAGAGCTGGATGTTTTGAATGACTAAGGTGATGATAGGCAAGCACCACTGCAGTGGGCTCAGGCTGAATGAATAATATTGTCTATTTGTGCATACACTGCCCCCTGCTGTACAAGAGAAACACAGCAGCTCTTTGTAACAGCATAATAAGTGTATGATATAATATGATCTAAAATTCATTTGAAAGCTCAGATCCTAGAAAAAAAGATGGTCACTTTTTATGTGCATTATGGAATTGTTTTGCCATTGTTCTGTATTTAAGCTGGTATATTGCCTTTGCACAGTACTCATTGTTGTAATCTCATGCATTGTTAATTGAATGCATGTAATAAACTAAAAAAATAATAATTGTAAGTAATTGTAGCCTATATATACACATTTCAGAGCCAAACAGCCTTTGAGAAGGAGAAGGAACTCTCTTTGGAGTTGGAGAGAATTAAAGAAGAAGTGGGTAAGTGGCTTGCCTCTCTTTGTGTGTGTGTGTGTGAGAGAGAGAGAGAGAGAGAGAGAGAGAGAGAGAGAGAGAGAGAGAGAGTGTGTGTGTGTGAGAGAGAAAGAGAGAGAGAGAATATTGCTTTTTTGTTTTACAACAGAATACCTTAGTAACTCTTAGTATAAATAACCCAGCATTCAGTTGATTGGCTACTGTGTAAATGTATGAGTGACTCTCCACCAGGGGTCAAGAACGCGCAGATTAGCGGCGGCACTTTAGCATCGCCTTATTAAAGTATGGAGTCACAATCCAAACCATTGCAGCGCATGCACGAGAGTCATGCTGGGCACGAGCACTCATGCACTTACAAGTTGGTTGGCGGCGGTTACATGCGAAATGTTATTTCTCCGGGGAGAGTAAAAGAAATATTTCATGATCTCTGGTTAGTCTTTGCTTATTTCTTGAGGAGCTTGTGAAAAACAGGTGTACTGTGATGAATGCTATAAAACTTCAGGCACGTTCTCGACAGAACTTTCTTCCTCGTGTTGTATGGCAAACAAACTAGGTGCATTATCACCACCGTCTGGACTGAAGGACTACTGTTTTTGCAAAGAGATTCAACTTGAGTCCATGCGTCATTTCCAACTTTGGAACTTTGCGCATGGGCAGCATGGGCATGGCCGTGGTCTGTTACCTCTAGTGTTCACGATGGCGTTGACTGTCAATTCACCGAATTTACTAGCCTAGCCTCGGCCATTCAGTTCTATGGAGGGCGGGACTTAGTCGTTGGCTCCAGTTTATATATAACCTCCTTGCTCTCCACATATGCACCAGCCTGTAACAGGGAGCAGCTGGAGCACATTCAGAGGGAGAAGGCGGAGCTGGAACACAACTTCCACCAGGAAGTGGAGGGCCTGCAGCAGAAACAGGAGGCGGAGCTTGCGGCCCTGGAGGAGGAGCTTCAGAACCGTCACTCAGCCGAGCTGGAGCACCTGAGGGCGGAGCACCAGGCTGAGGTGGAGGAGCTGAGGGCCCAACAGCAGGAGCAGGTCAGCTAGGGCTTCTTTCTTATATGTACCATATCTGGTCCCACATACAGGAACTGAAGGGGTGTGTGTGTGCCTGTGCCTTTGTGTGTGTGTGTGTGTGTGTGTGTGTGTGTGTGTGTGTGTGTGTGTGTGTGTGTGTGTGTGTGTGTGTGTGTGTGTGTGTGTGTGTTTGTGTGTGTGTTTTCCCTCATCAGTTTGTTGAGATGACAGTGAATCACGCATCTGCCATGGATGAGCTGAGGACCATGCAGAACTTCACCATGGCAACTCTTCAGGAAGAGCATACCCGCACCATGAGAGGTGGGTCTTATGAAAGGATAGAGGTGGGTCAGAATTAAGGAAGTATTTGTGTATTTACGCTCTGCTGTATATGATGTATATGTGTGTGTGTGTGTGTGTGTGTGTGTGTGTGTGTGTGTGTGTGTGTGTGTGTGTGTGTGTGTGTGTGTGTGTGTTTGCCTAGACCTGAGGAAAGCCCACGAGCAGCAGAAGAGCAAACTGGAAGAAGATTTCCAGCAGTTCAGACTCTCACTACAGGTGCAGCAATGCATTATGGACATTTTGATATTCCAAATAATTATTATAATAAATAATATTTCAAACCTGGGTTTCCTCTGTCCCATTCATAATTTGACCCACAGGCACGACTAATGTCTCCTCTTCAAGAGCATTTTTTCAGTAGAATTTGCATGTACTCATGTGTCAGATGATAGGTTATGCAATGCAACATCCACTTGTAAATAAACAAAATGCCTTTTTTTAAAGATATTTTTTGGGCTTTTTGCCTTTAATCAGAAAGGACAGTATAGAGGTGGACAGGAAAGAGATGGGATGGGATCGGGAAATAACCTCGGGTCAGACTCGAACGCTCTAGCCCACTGAGCCACGGCGACCCCACAAAATGGCTTTTAAGTTTTAAATTCTGGTCACCACATACTGTACAGCCCATGAGCATGTGTGGTTTGGTGTTTGCAGGACCAAGTGGACACCCTGACGTTCCAGAACCAGACGCTTAAAGACAAGGCCAAGAGGTTTGAGGAGGCCCTTAGAAGAAGCGCCGATGAACAGATAGTGGTAATGTGTCACAGACTCAAACACACACACACACACACACACACACACACACACACACACAC
Organism: Sardinella longiceps; assembly: GCA_027497455.2. Taxonomy (NCBI): domain Eukaryota; kingdom Metazoa; phylum Chordata; class Actinopteri; order Clupeiformes; family Clupeidae; genus Sardinella; species Sardinella longiceps. The sequence goes on from JAODXP020000020.1 coordinate 21,060,478, forward strand.
ACACACACACGTGTGCGCGCACACACACACACACACACACACACACTCACACTCACACACCAGACCACCTCAATCATAAAAATGTTTATTATTGATCATCTAATTGTGGTACAGTGTTTGATGTAAGCTCCCCTGTGTTGCAGGATGCCCTAGCTCCTTACCAACACATAGAGGAGGACCTGAAGAGCTTGAAAGATGTTCTAGAGATGAAGAACCAGCAGATCCATGATCAGGAGAAGAAGATTTTAGACCTTGAGAAAATGGTAGGCTCAGAAAGACATCCTTGAATGGTTCTGGGTGGGATATTTGGACTGATTGAGTTTAAGGCTGAAGTAATCAGGCATTCCAGCTTCTATTTAGATTATATTTATGTGACAATAGATATAATAATAATGTGTTAATTTAAGAATGTAATGGTAGGCTGTGTGTGTACTTTGTCCTTATGAGCAGGCCCATAAGAACGTGTTTCTGGAGGAACGGGTCCAAGTCCTGCAGCAGCAGAATGAGGACATGAAAGCACGCATCGATAACAACCTTGCCGTCTCCAGGTTAGGCCACACACACACACACACACACACACACACACACACACACACACACACACACACACACACACACATGCACACACACACACACACACACACATACACATGCACACACACACACACACATACACACACACACACACACACACACACACACACACACACACACACACACACACCTCAACCCATAACACACATAACAAACCACAACCTTGCCATCTCCAGGTTAAGCCACACTAACACACCTCAACCTATAACATACAGTGATCAATTTTTTCCCCATGCTTCATCAGGCCTCCTGTCACCCAGTGATGAGTAAACAGATTTTTATACTAAGGGCTACATTGGACATTTTCCCTCTTATCTAGACAGCTCATCATTATAGCTAAGTCTGAGATAATGTCTCTGCTTTAAAAACATACATGTGTACACAGTAGTTAACTATAATATATAGCATTACAGTAAGGTAAAGCAAAACAGTATAGTTCTGTTACAAGATTTTCAAATAATGTCTTTAAACTAATACTGTCCACATACAGGCGTACAATAGTGAAAATGGTGTCTGATTGTCTGTGTACACCCTGAATGGCTGGTATTTTATTATGTAAAGTAATGTGGTGTGTAGTATGTTCTGCTGCTCATCGAGATGGTGTTTGTGTTCTGCTGCAGGCACCTGTCGGAGGAGAACGCCAATCTTCAGGTGTCGGTGGAGAGGGAGAGCAACGAGAAGAAGCGCCTGAGTCGCAACAACGAGGAGCTGCTGTGGCGTCTGCAGATGGGCGAGATGAGCCCCCGCATGTCGCCCTGCAACTCTCCAAACCACCACCGCGCCGCTACTGCCGCCTTCTTCCCAGCCTCGGCCGAAATACCCCCCTACACCTACTCGCCTGGCCCAGGTAGCCCTGTACATGCTTACTCACCAGGACCCGCCACCCCAAATCACGGCTTCTCCCCCGGGCACGGCACCCCCACCCACCGGGCCCTGCCTCTATCTGGACCAGGCAGCCCGGCCCCTAGGTGCTCCCCCGCCAGGGCTCTGGCTCCCTGCGTGAACACACAGTAGAGGACACCGATGAGCCATGAGAGTGTGAATGTGGAACATACAGGTATATACCTCCTATATCCCCAACACTGACTCAAAGAGCTAAGCTAAGCTAAGCTAAGCTAACAGCATACTGTACTGCCAGATGGACCTGTGCTACCAGCTACTACTCTTTCTATCTCTGGATCAACAGACACTGGTTTTCTATTTGTTTTATAGTCTAACTTTAAGCCACAAACAGGGTGAGAGAGATAGTGATAGAAAGAGAGTAAAAGACATGCAGATTAGAGTGAAAGAGGTGGAGCCGACCATATTGTAAACTGGGAGGCTGTGAAGCTGAATGAAAGAAGAGAAAGAAAGAGGGAGAGAGAAAGAAAGAAAGAAAGAGAGAAAGATGTGTAGTGGTAGGATATTCTATCCCATGGTTGGGTGTTACCAGTAAGCCTATCTCTCAGTAGACTTAAAGCCAGTCTAAACTCCTCCATAGTCCTTTCCCCACCTCTGCTTTGGTCTTCCATGAGTTGCAGTGAAGACCACCTCTGGTCTGCCTCTTCTCAGGGCGTCTGGCACGAGACATCCTCTCTGTACATCGAGTTTACAGAAACACACACCAGGAACCAAGGAACGAGTAATACCTGAACTTTTAAATAGAATTGTAATAATCACAATGATTGTCTATATTAGCCTTTATATATATTGTATTTCACGTTTTTTCCCTACTCTTCATGCATGTGCTTTTTCAAGTCTTCCAGTCTTGTACTGAAAAATAACGTCCTCTTTGTTAGATTGTTGTTCTAGATATGAGGTCAGTTAGTATTCCAACTAGGTGGTTAAGTGATAAACTGAAGCTATAGTTATATCCAGAGGAAATCTAGTAAACCTAGTAGACTAGCCTGCTTGTTTTGTTTAGCTAATAGAATGTTGACTTCAGGCTCTTCTGTTAGCGTTCACCACCACTACCTCCAACTTAAAGGTGCATTCCGGTATTTAGCATTTTTAGCCCCTTTTCTGGGGTGTCTTGGATGAAATAGAATGGTTGACACCGAATTTGGGCAATTTGTCCTGTCTCGGCTACTGGACCCATTTAAGAATCTCCCTTGCCTGCTTCAGAAAAGCTGACTATAGGCATTCTATATCCTGTCCTTAAAACCTTTATTTTGAAACAGAAAAGGGGCTAAAAATGCTAAATACCAGAATATGCCTTTAATTTACCCAGTTTTGCCACTTAACCATCTACTTGGAATATCCACTGATATCATCTGTATGTAGTCACCTCACAGAAATGCGCACAGGAAGGAGAATCTGGTGCACCTCTGAGGAGAATGTGGTCCACTTAGAAATGACCTGCAGCCTTTTGGTGCGCCATTCAAAGTTGAGACAATAGCACGAATGGTAAAGCAAGGCTCTGTTGAGTAACTTGTAGTTTGATAATATAGTAGCAGCCATGGAAGAGATGTTGTTAGCCAAGGGCCCTTTGGTCCTCTGTGGTAATTTGAACCCTGAGGTCTATACGCATTGCTTCTGCTTCTATTTCGCTACTTTTAACAGCCATTTTCTTGATTGAGTGCCAGCTTGATCACTTCCTGTGGCCATTGTGCTTCCTTTTATGAATAGGAAGTGAAATGCAGATCCATCTCCAGTCTATAAACTTGGAGCTACCTATTTCAACCCTGCCAGCCCTGGCTAATATACATGTAACACCATGACACCCAGGTGGGCTCTTTTGTAAAGAATGTATATTTCAGAAAATAATCCTCAATAGGAGGCCAGATGTTATTGTACTACAACTTTCAGGGAGTTTTCTTCTTGTGTTGATGTAGCCAGTAGACATTTGACAGGCATTTCAGTCATGTTGATTTTTTTGATGCCAGATATGTTTCTCTGTAGCTTTTTTTGACTGATTTGACTGTGGTAGATCATAGTTTTCAATAATTTATGAATTCCCCCATTTTTTCCTAAAATTGATAATGGGGTCACATATTTGTTTCTATTGGCTTTGTTTTCGTTTATGACTGGCTATGAATATTTTCAAAGACAACTCCATTGTGATCATTGAGTTGGTCTCATCATATGTCATAGTGTCTGACGAGTGTTTTAGCAAAAAAAAAAAAAACATCTACTGAATGTGATGTAATTTCTCAAGTTCCGTTGAAATGCTTCTACAGGGTACAGCCATGGTCGATAGAAGGGTGCTAGACCTCTCAGTCTCCAACAAGGAGCATTCAGACTCAGCTGAGCAGCTCAATAAATGCCATGGAAATGTTTCAATGGCACTCTATAGGGTAATAATAACAACTCCAGTGGTAGGCTGGATTTTTAACATTTTAAACAACACAGCACTTCTTACACTGTCAGCAAAATACTGTATCACAAAGCACACTAGCGTCACACTAATTTTCAGGGTGGAAATAACAATTTCGTTTGTGTTTATAATGCACAACTGGAACCCAGCTTATCCTAACTCCAATGTTACCTCTTTTTAGTCCTCATTTTAACACAAGTATCACATCCTGGTCAACTTAATAGAATCAATAAACCTCCATTGTATTTACCATAGTGTGTAAAGAGAGCAGAGTAGGCTAAAGTGTTGCTGTTGGTGTAATATCTACAGTATATGGGATAAAAGGGTATTTGCTGCACCCTGCCACACTGGAAGTTGAAGTTAATGATGAGGTAATAATTTGTTGTGTATGCTACCAGTAGTTTGTAGACATTTGATCTTAAACTGTGAAAGAAGAATGTAATACAGGTAATTCACTATTTGTTAGCATACTGTGCAGGATTTCATAACTCTGTACAATAAATTTGACCAATGGTTTGTTAACAAAAAGGTATTTCTAAATTAGAATGTGTTTTGAGGTTAACTATTTTTTTTTTTAAATTCAATGTCTTTTCTTACTAATTCAAGTTTTTCTTTTTATATACATTAACCTGAAAATGGAAAACTTACCAACCAGAAAATCTGAATGATGTTCAGTTCTCACTGTGATGCCTGGGCTTTTACTGTGTACAGCCCCGAAGAACTGACCAATTGCATTTAGATTCTGATGATGTTCATGGTGATGATGATGATGATGATGATGAGGAAGATGGTGACAATAGCGACAGCAATGATTGTGACTGATGATTACGAGCCATAGGGTGTTCTTGTTCTGAATGAATTCTGATCCCATAATGGTTGTTATTAACGATTGTGATATGTAGCAATGATCTTGGCCTAGTGCAGTAACCTTCTGTGTCGTTTTAGTCATTGTTCATAACTCTATCTCTGACTGACTCAAAATGTAGAAACGAATTCATTGCAAGATAGACCTTGACACTATACTACACAGATGGCTATGTTTGGAAATGTACAGTACACTTGGCATCCAAAGTTCCTTATTCTTATTCTGTATTCAAATGTGTCATTTAACATCCAAAATTGATAAATGCCATACTGAATGTCATTACCGGTAAATTCAAATACATCCTATCTTGTGCATTCTGCTATACCATTTTGGGCTTAGTGGTACACAAAGCACTGCCATGCAAATAAATCATAACATTACAGTTCTCAGATTATCTATGGTTCATGAAGTGGCATTCAAAGCCTGGAATATGAATGAAAGCGTTTGAAAACACCATATCAGCCATCACTACATGACAAATAAACAATACTAGGTTAACACTTCCCCCCAAACAACAAGCTGACTTCCTCATTCTCTGGTCTCATGCTATATAAACAATATCAACAACATACATTATTGTTACCACACTAAATAACTACTGAGAGACTTTTCCAAGCAAAACCGATACTCTGGTACATTGGTACACTGGTACATTTTTCAAAAATTATTTTAAACTTAACTTTTCAAATCAGGTTGTGAGACTGCACTGAGTTGTTTGTCCTGTGGACATGTCTATGAACTACTGAATGTTAGCTCTGTTTATTCTTGCTATATATAGTATACAGGGCAAACTAGCAACATAGTGAATAGTATAGGCTAGAAGGGAAGGGGCAGAGGGAGGGGGAGGGTTGCCGAATGGAATTTTTGTATGTATGTGGAATGTTTTCATCTAGAGGCTATGTACTTGTTAGCTGTACATATCATGTGTAGTCCCATAATATGTGTTAATATGTCATGAGCTAAATGCATGCTTGTCTACCTCTTTCTTCTCTTCCACACGTTTTCATCTCTTGTGATGTCAACATAGTAATGGTAGACTAGAGATTCAACTGAGAAATGGAGACCTGTATTTATAACTTTACACCTTTGTATGCACTTTTGGTAAGAGGAGTAGCTAATAAAACTTGTAACAGTAAAAGAGTGAGTGGTGAGTCTTTAATAGATGTACAGCCACATGCTGTTATGAGTTTATACACTTTTCATACACATTAACCTGAAAATACACACTGTAAAGCTCAACTGCTCAGAGATATAGTGTAATCTGATTGCCTCTAACATTTTTTAACATTTTTAACAAGTTTAAATTATTCTTTTTTTTTTTTTTGCATTTTACAAACAATCTGATATAATGATTGTTTGATTAGAGTGCTAGTCAGTTCCTCAAATATTTTGAATGAGGTTCTAACAAGATTATGTGACTAGTAAATGATAACAACTATTCTTTTGGAGTGGATTATATTAACATCATCAGAAAATGCATAAACAACAACAGTTTGGCAGTTACATCCAACCAGTGATTAAAGTGCCACTCAATGTCACTAGAAATTAATTGGCACTTTGTCACTTAAATTCTAGTTTACATTGAGAGCACAGTGAAAGGAGAGGAGGGGGACAAGAAGACATTTTTTATTTTGTTTTATAAAAAAAAACATTTACCATGAAATACTTCATCATGAAAGCACATTTGTTCCCTCTTGTATTAACCTAACAGGGGTATTTACCTATGACAAACTTCACTAAAGAATTAGGATACCTATTTAACTCCTTATCACAGAATAGCAAGTAGAAATGTTTAAAATCAACATTTTCAGTTGATTCAGAACAAGCTGTCAATTCAGCTGATGTATAGAGGTTTTAACTCAACAAAGTTGTGTGTGTCCTTATTAAGTTGATATATCAGTGCAATGAGTCCTGCAAAATTTGAAAAAGTGCCACAAATTCTTGAAGTTGCATTTTGATGGCTTCTGTGTATACCAAAAGATCATGGGAGTAAAAATTACATTTTTAAAGGAACACACTCAAATATTTTGTGGTAATAAAAAAAATTCTAATTGGTCTGAAAGGTGTTTATTTGACAAAAATGTAGGCCTACTTGACTTTTTACAATTTTGGAATTGAAACATTGGTGATAAGTTTCCACAAATACATTAAGTTCATTTGGGGTGAAATACTAACTATGATGTCATGGCTTTTTAAGTAAACAGCCCTAAAGAATTGGCAATTTGCATTTTGGAAAAAGAAAAACACAACTTGTATACTCAATGGCATGCTTTTGGTCTGTGATCAAGTTCTGATCTGACATGAGGGAAAAAAAATCTCTTTGGAAAATGACGTGAAGACAAAATTAGAAAATGCAGGCCATCACTAGCTGTCCAGGATGTTTGTCTGAGGGCAAATGCATGAACAATAACACAACAGCACATGCAAAATCAACCTATGCAGTGCTTCACATGGCCTTGCTACCCAATGTTAGTCATGACGATCTGCAGCACATCCAGGCATCCTCCTCAGCAAGCAGCACTCAGGTACTTCAACTTTTGACATAATTAACATGGCGGGACGTCCTAAAGAGACAAATGCACTAAATGGGGCGCACGGTTTGCGTCCGACGGGCACTTATCTAATCTGAACTGCTGTTTGCTCACTCTCCTTGTCTTTTCCGCTGACTGGGGAGGAAAAGGCTGCAGCCATGTCAGGCCAGGTCGGGTTGGGTCTTCTGTCTGGAGGTATATAAGGCCAGGGCTCCTGATGCTCATCCTCAGCCTTCAGCTCCAGCTCCAGCTCCAGCTGCTCCTCCACCCAGACTTCCTCCATCTCCATCAGCCAACACAGGTGAGGCTCCACATACACACAGATGTATTCTCTATTCAGACAGAGTGTAGCAGGGTGGTGTAGAGACACAAGAGGATCCAAGGGGCACTTGGGTTTGTAGTCTAAACCCTGTCACTTTTATTTTACATTAGAATTATGACTGGCACACAGGCTGACATAATACATCATTGGTTGTCCTATGTCATACATACGACAATATCTTCTCATTAGAACTGTCTTCTATTAACATAGCAAAATATGGACAATACATTCTGCACATAATATTAAGTTATTGAGTGATTGAGCCTATTTGGATAGGCTTATGATGTGCTACTTATATTTACTGCATCTTTTCCCTGTCTCCGAGACAAAGTTCTCCTTGGTGGAGACAACAAGACTATATTTTGAAACAATTATGCCTCTTTGCAATTTCCAATAGATTTTAAGAGCTCAGTTGCTCTAAGGCAACACAGCAGCATGCTTATATGACCACTATTAGATGAATACATTTGGTACAATAACGTTGTTCATGTAGGTAGGACAAATTGGTTCCAATCCGTATTGCTACAAGACTACAAATGGATATGCTACTTCAATTAATGCCCAACCCTGGGCTATATTACCATTCAGTCCATAGCCATGCTCAAGCTGTCATGCAATGAATCATTTTGAACAGAACAGATTCACTGTGTGTGTGTGTGTGTGTGGGGGGGGGGGGGGGGTCTTTTACAGCTGTTAGGAGGGTGGGATGTGGGCTAAATTAATCATCATAAAATGTAGTGCAGATGTTTTGTTTTGTTTTGAACATACCTGTTGTAATTAATATGTCTTTGCTGGTGTGTTTGTGTGTGACAGCCAGCCTTTGCCATGGTGCACTGGTTCCAAACAGCTGCTGTGCTTATTGTGGTGGCACTGTCAACCACGGGCAGCAATGCCTCCCCCGCTCAACACCTGTGTGGATCACACCTGGTAGATGCACTGTATCTGGTGTGCGCAGACGATGGCTTCAGCTACCCAAAGAGAGAAGTGGACTCCCCTCAGGGTAAGACAACCAAAGAGTTAAAGAGGAAGGGAAAGACAGAATAAAGCCTAAGGAGCAGGGAAAGAGAAATGGAGGGATCATAAGGAATAGAAAGACAGAGACAAAGATGGTTAATATTGGTTAGAGTAAATGACCTGGAGAAGCAGAGAGAAAGAGCGGGATGGGGAGAGAGAATACTGACATGAAAAGATAAACTGTGACTTTATGGAAACCCCAGAGATCACATGTTAAGCCTTGTAAAGACCACATCTCCAGCATGGTAACAGATTCTACTGTAAGCACAGAAATCTTTATAATGAGCATTACTAGAGTGTGTCCTATTGTGTGTAGTCCCGACCATCCCTAAGTGTCAAATATTGCCAGTTATTTCTTTTTTTACATTTATTATATAATTTATTAAAGCCTTCTTTTGTGCTGTTAGGATTCCTGCCTCCAAAATCTGACCAGGGGAACGAAGTGGCAGAATACCCCTACAAACGCACGGGAGAAACTCTGGTCTCTAAGAGAGGGCCTGTACCGGGGGGGATTGTGGAGGAATGCTGTCGCAAACCCTGCAACATCTTCGCCCTCCAAAAATATTGTGGTTCATTCCAAAAGTGAGACGCACCCCCAAAAGCAATGCAAAGAATGACTAGAAAGGCCAAATGCAAATGCCTTTTTAGTGAGAGCTTGATTCAGCTGTAGAACCATTAATAAAGCTTTGTATTATTGTTTTAAGCCGTGTCATTAGAGATTTTCTGTGTGTGTGTGTGTGTGTGTGTGTGTGTGTGTGTGTGTGTGTGCTTGTGTGTTTGGATGTCTGGCAAAAACGATGGGAGTGGAGGATTGGCCATTGGAAACAAATGAAGCATCATGAGAATAGTGGGAGAATGATAGGTTTGGAAGATCTTGACAGTCAACAAAACACAGCTATAAATAGCCCCAGGACAGGTAACAGGTTTCACAACTTTTGCAGAAAACTTGCAATACAAAAAAGTTTCATCTTAACATAAATAGTCAGCATACCAATTTTTGTGGGGATATCTATTAGTCAATTTTTTTATCCTACTCAGCCTTAAAATGCCGCTCCACAGACTTACAATGGGGCATAAATTGGCCGATAATACATAAATAAACAGCTAGCCTCGTAAACTAGCACCACCCGGCTGGACGCCAAAATCTTTTGTCTACGAGTGGGTCTAGCCTCGCATCATTCTCCAATTCTGCCAGAATGCCAGGAATCTGGCAAAACCAATCATAACGCAGAGATGTGTTTTGAATCAAAGCGGGCGGGGTTTAAAACCAATCATAACGCAGAGATGTGTTTCGAATCAAAGCGGGCGGGGTTTTGAGGGAGAAACGACAGAGTGTTGGCCTATAAGCACAGACATGGTTTGAAAGACAACAGGTTGTGCTCATCAACAATCTCCCATTGTATCCATTCATTGGGGCCAGAATAAATAGACATCCAATCTCACATTTAGGCTGGTTTATCATGCTAATAAACAGCAGCTTGTTGACCGGGTTGTGCACCCAGGTTTTGATCCTTGGACATCCTAGATTTCATTTTTGTAGAACAAACTTTTACAGCAGCCCATGTCTGATTTCCTCAAAAAAGGGGGTTTTGCCCCCTAGGTATTATGTATATTTTTTAGTGCTGTCAAACGATTAAAATAAATAACCTGATTAATCACAAAATTCTGTGATTAATCATGAATAATCACTTTTAACCACCACTAATTTCTTCCAATAAGAATTTGGATGCTAGGTTATGTTGGATCATTTTGCCCTGTAAAGGCCCTGATACTTATAGTTGGCTTTGTTCGTCTCAAATGGGGCAATTCACATGTCCCCTGCCCCCAAGGATTCCCCAAACATGTTGCTGGACACTCAGGAGCTAGGCCATAATCGTCAAGCCATTTTCTGTCTGAAATTGAACATAATACATGCCATGAAAGTGGAACCATATTCATCAGGATTAATCTGAGTTAATTTTTTTTAATCCAAGTTAATTTTTTTGGGATTAATCACATGATTAATCAGTTAATTTTGCCAGCACTAATATTTTTTTATTTTGATAATAAATGGGAACAAAATTATGCAGTAATCACACTATTTATGTTATTAACGTGAAAATTTTCTCTTTTCTTGTTTCAGTTCGATAGAAATAGCATTATGTGCCAAACAGTATATCTACCTCTGTTATGTTATAAATTAGTAATATTGGGGCGGGATGTAGCCTGGCGAATGCCAAACTAAAATCACAAGTGATATTTAGTCTGGGGACCTACCTATTGCATTTCTCGTAGCGGAAGCATCGTTTACAATTGTCTATAGCCGTTTATTGGGCGCTACGAATGTCTATCATAGCATCTGTACATACCTCGGAGCCAATACCAGAGCCACCACGTGACGTAAAATGCAATCGAGGGCCGTACAAATCCCTTTTTGTTCTGCGATTGGATACCGAAAGTAAGCGAGAAAAACGGCCATGGTCACCATGCTCCTCTGCAGAGTGAAATGAAATAAGCGCGCAAAGGAGCATGGGAATTCCCAGGCTAGGCGGGATGAGGAATTACTGACAGAAGCTTTACTTATGGTGGTGAACTATCACTTTAATGTGAACCCCTTAAGCACCCATGGGAACCCATCCATTTTCCATTCTTGCATCTCTCTCTCTCTCTCTCTCTCTCTCTCTCTCTCTCTCTCTCTCTCTCTCTCTCTCTCTGTCACACACACACACACACACACACACACACACACACACACAAACACACCCCTCATGGGTATTCACGTTTGGGGATTAGCAGACCTCCTTAACAATCAGGAAGTGAAGGTGGCTGGCGGGCAGGTCTGCCTGGACCAGTAGACGGAGACACAGCACCTACAGCATGACTACAGTGTGTGTTCGTGTCATCATGCTCTCACCTGGCTTTCGTTCCACTGGTCAGAAACTACATTCCTAACTGGACTGGGCATGAAAGCATTCCACTGACCTACATCTCTCAGGTAAGGACTTTGCTGGATGTGTTTTGGTGTTCAACAATAGCAGCTCTTTTATCCATGATCCTCTTACTGGGGAACCTTCCAATTCTGTTGTGTCACACACATTGGTTTGAATAACCAAACGTTTAGGCTTTACATGTGTCTTGCTTTTCATTCATATCAGTTGTATATTTCACAGTGATTTGAGCTAAAGAAGATCTCTGGAATTAATTTTTTCTCAAAAGAATGGGATAAATGTGAAGAACACAGAATTAGTGCTTGTTTGTTTTTTCAGACAACTCTCTCACAGTTATTTTTCTCAGCTTTCAGGGCCACCTTACTGCAATCCCCATTTGGCTGTTCTGTGCTGTGCTGTGCAAAACAAACAAACAAAATGCTCCGTGTTTACCTGATCGAGCCCGTGGTGGCTGTTTACTCCTTTGGCATGTTCATGACTTACCCGCTGGTCCAGCAGTATGTATACCGACGCCAGTGGGAGGTGATCACTGGGTCTCCCTACCCAACCGAGCTCAACAACACCTCACGCTGCGGAGGTGCCAGCCAGAGTAACCAGAGCGACCAGCATGGGGTAAGATGAGCCGCAGCAATAGAGGAGAAGAGGGGGGGGGGGGCACCGAAGAAAGAATGAGAAAAGAAGAATAGAATGAATGACTGGAAGAAAATCTTTAAATAGAGAGCTATTGTTGGGAGGCACTTTGGATTAGAGTCTCTGGGCCTGAAGAGGGAACTGGTTTGAACTGTAGAAGGTGGTTTGGTTTAAGATTCATCACATGTTTTCTGTTTCTGCTTCTCACACTGAAAAGGCTTTATTTTAGTTTAGTTGGCCTCTGTCCATTTGGCCCCATCAAAACTGTCATTTAGTAGGATTGTTTTATTTTCACTTGCACTTCTTTTGAATTTCACTCCAACTGCTTTCTCTTTCTCTCTGCCATAATATCTCACAACTCTCTCAGAGGTAGTAGGGGGACACTGACAAGATGCTTTACACCGGGCCTATTTAAATAGTGGCCCGGGGCAAAATTGGCCCGAAATTTAATCTGGCCGCTAGCAGTTACCAGTACATAGTTACCTACCTTGTGTAGAAACAATCTGATGCAGTGCACCCATAGACCAGAGTACAGTTTGTCTTCTTGGTGACAAACACCCTTTCTCACAGATTCTCACATCACACACTCCATGCAGTTACAACAACTCCAACATGGTGCAAGTTGAAACAGAAAATCATACATTAAAAGAAACTGACTGAAATGTACTTATTACCTATAGACCTGTGTGTTTAATGTGCTATGAATCTGTAAATGTGGTCTGATCAATTTTGTGTCAATTGTCTATTCGGCCCTCACAAATTATGCAATTTTCTAGTTTGGCTCCCTGCAATTGCACCGGTATTTGAATAGCCCTGGTTAACAGTAACTGGCTCCTATGATGTAACTTCAATCATTTCTTTTTGTTTTTAAGATATTTTGGGGGGGCTTTTTGCCTATAATTGGATAGGACAGTATAGAGATGGACAGAAAACAAGTGGGAGAAAGAGGTGGGATCAGGAAACAACCTCAGGTCGGAATCAAACCCGGATCCCCGGAGTAATGGCGTGATGCTCTAGCCCACTGAACCATGGCGCCCCGTAAATCCAATCAATAACTCTCCTCCGTGCTGTTTGTCTTTCTCTCACTCAGGCCCAGCTCCAGGCCGTACAGAGGGAGACGTCTCTCTTCCTCCTCCACAGTGAGCTCTGCTTCCTCTTCCCCAGCCTCATCATGTCCCTGCTGCTGCTGGCCTACAGCGACTTCCACGGCCGCAAGGTGGCCATCGTGCCGCCCTTACTGGGTGACATCCTCTTCACTCTGGCCTACGCCACCGTCAGCCGCTACTCGTTGGACCTGAGCTACCTCTTGGCCGCGGCGTTCGTACGGGGGCTCCTGGGTGGGCCGTCCCCGCTGTTTGGCGCCTGTTTCGCCTACGTGGCGGACCGCTGCGGCGGCGAGGACGAAGGAAAGTCTGGAGCGAGGAGGACGACGCGGATGGCCCTGCTGGAGATGCTGCTGGGGATGCAGTCGGGCTTGGCCTCCATCGCCACGGGCTTCTACATCCATCTGGCCGGTTTCTCCTGGCCCTTTCTCACCGTCACCGCACTTCACCTTCTCGTGCTGACCTTTGTGCTCTTCGCCCTGAGGGAGTCTCTCGTTCCCGCCCAGCCGGCACCCTTCACCTCCTCTCGGACCCGTGCGGCACGGTTGGAGACGGTGGCGTCGCGACTGCGTGGGATCTGGCTGCTTTTCCTGGCTGGTCCAAAACAACGCGGGATGCTGCTGGCTCTAGCGCTGGCCGCGTTCGCCTTCTACAACGTGGTAGTGCTGGGCGGCATGTCACTCTTCATCCTGTACGAGCTGAACGCACCGCTCTGCTGGGACGAGGTGATGGTGGGCTATGGCGCTGCGCTGTCCTCCGCCATGTACCTGGGTAGCTTCGCTGGGGTCCGCCTGATGTCCGGTTGTCTTGGCGACATACCTGTGGTGCTCCTGGGCCTGGTCTCACTTGCTGTGGGCTTCCTTATGGCTGCCTTTGCCAGGACCACCCTGCTCATGTATCTAGGTAAGATCAGCCTCAGGACCGGACAGGACTGGGACAGAGTTGTACAGAAATGGGGGTATAGCAAAGACCCTGAAATATTCGATCTTTGTGTGTTTGTTTTTTTTTGCTATCAATGGTTTTGCGACCTCTCACATCCACGTCATAACCGGAACCTGTTGCTATCAATGGTACCTTCCAGGCAGTGCTGCCTTCAAGGCACTACACCCCTAGATTTAGGGTTAAGGTTAGAGTTAGACTTGGGGTTAATGTAGGGACTAGGGTTAGGTTTAGGGGCAGTGCTGCTTCATGGAGCTTCATTTTGAACATCCCATCGAAATGGTTGAATGATCTTGATTGAATGATCTTGTGCCCTACCTTTAATAATTTTATACAGGGTGTAAAAATGTCTCCCTTCATCCTTGGCTGAAAACGGGGACCATAAAAGATTCACAGGAGATCCTGGTGTGCGTTTCCCAAAAGCATAGTTGCAAACCAGTAACTTAATTAGTTGGCAATGGGCAATTGCATTGCAACCACCAAAACTGCTAACTTAATTAGCAAATATACTTCTGGGAAATGGACCCCAGTACTTGGTGAGAGAAAAGTCAGGCCTGAAGTGTATTTGTGTGTTACAGTACGAATCCCACTGCTGCTGTCAGTCATGCCCTCACCACTAATACGCTCCATGATGTCCAAGATGGTCACAAGCTCTGAACAAGGTAAGGTCAACATTAGAGTCTTTGAAGCACAACCTGCATAATATATTCCACAGAAGTGCATATTTGTGTCTATATTTGTCTGTAGTCAAAACTGTAAACTGTATATACTGTATGGACTCCTTTAAGCATTGTACCTGTGTGCCGTCTCAGGGGCTGTGTTTGCGTGTGTGGCCTTCATGGAGATGGTGAGCGTTGGAGTATCCTTCCCCATGTTCAGCAGCATGTATGCAGCCACCGTCTCATGGTTCCCCGGATTCAGCTTCCTCCTCGCAGCGTTCATCACCCTGGTCCCTGTCACCTTCATCTGGTGAGTATACAGCACACACAAGGAGGGTAAAAGGTGCTGCACATAACAGCAAAAGTAGGAAATGTTATTAAGTGTTTGGATCTTTAAAAATTTGCCAAATTAATCTGTAAACAAATTTACATATTAGCGTCAAAAATGATGCTGAAATGCAACTGTATAGCACTCATTTAGCACTGTTGGGCTCGGTGTAATCAACATTGTGTGTGTGTGTGTGTGTAGTGCTGTACGTCACCTACAGAGGCACATCCCAGAGGACACCAGTCAGCTGATTCCAAATGAGTCAGAGGAAAGCCTGTCTCCTTCGCAACATAATGTGATGTCATGAGGCCCCCTTTCAAGCTGTCCAAAAGATGCTTGTTAAGAACTGCAAACTGTCTGCTGATTTTTCTATAAGTGTATGTATATCAGTGAATACTGTATATTCAGCCTTGGGAAAAACATATGGGACCACATTTTCTCTGATGGCTTTAGTCTATTAAATACTACCAACATTTCTTCCAATGTCAAATAAAAATAATGGCATTTAGAGAATTTATTTGCAGGAAATGAGAAACATTTTCCCCTTTTGTCAGTTTTCTTGGTTTTTCCTCATTTTCTAATTTTGCAGTGGTTTCCTAAACAGTAAAGCCATAGTGATGTCTGGCATTGCTTTGTGCACGCCTTATGACTCATTTGACCGTAAGCAGATGAGAACAAAAGGAGTTTGACCTAGATTGTTTCAAAAACGCTGTATTGGGCACACATCTAAGATCTTCCTGGCACGGTATGGTTCCTGCTGAGGATGGCATACATAACCTGTGGGCATAACTGCTGAACGCTGCCTTCACTGTTACATGTGAAGTCCTAACCAGAGGGCCTAACTATACTACTGACCTGCTCCTGATTTAAAGACAGGACACAGCTGGCAGCATACAGCCCCTGTTCCAGCTTTCCTTGCTCTGACATGAGACAAATATAACAATCCAGTCCAAACATTTATTTGTCTCACCCACATTTTTCAATCACCAAATGCTGAGGCTGTATCTGAATGATAGATGTTAGAGGTACTTAAGATTTCCTTGTTGAATTGAAGAATTATTTGATATTTTTTGACAAGGCACACTATCTGGGCTAAAACCAATCAAGAGCAACGAACAAGCCGATTCTAACAACGCTAAACCCACCCAACAACTCCCTGTCCACATAGGGCTTTGTGAATACAATTTAGAGTGTTGTGATTGGCTAAACACCACTGATGTCTGAGTACAACCTATGGTTCATGGCTAGACGAAATTTTGCTACTGCTAGGGAACGTCTAGAGTTCTAGGGTAAAGCCTACTTTATGTTCATGTGTTGTAAAGTATATAGTATATTGTCAAAACTGTTCACTACCTGTAGAATGTATGGAGTTAGTGTATGGGTTTTCAGATGGGGATGTTTGAACTACAAGAGAGACCCAAACCGAAATTTCAACAAATCATAACATTTATCACTATTCAAATAGTGTTGTCTTTGTACAATGTTCAAATGTTTCCATTTTATGCGTTGCTTTTGGATAATGTAAGGTTACTGTACGTATGAATTATTTTCTGTTTTTGAACAATATATCTGCATTGCTTCATGATCCCATTACGAAAGTCCATTATTCAAAGGTGCTATTAAAATGGCTAACAGCTGAAGTTGCAAACCTGAATGCATTCCTACTGAACATCTGCACTTTATACCGCCTCCTTTTGGTGTTGCATTATGTAGGTGTATATTTCATACACAGCTTTTAGAGGTCCTAAGGTGTTATATAAATTAAAGAGCATTGTATTTTCACACATAGAGATGACACATTTCAAATGTTTCAAACCTTTTTAATATTTGACAATATTGCTACAGTACATATAAGTCTAGACAGCAGTTATCCCCTGAACAACATAGGCATGGCTTGCTTGGGCCCACATCACGAGCATCATTCTCCCTTCACTGGGAGGTTAATACCTGTATCAAATGCCTTGGTCACCTTAGTTATGTCAGATCTGACATACATTAAGCCTAGAGCTTACATCTGGAAAAAAAACTGATAACTGTTCAAATGTTGGGTAGGAGCAATGATTTAGCCTACATGTACAGTACATATGTAAGATTACTGATGTCCTCAAGGGATTATCTGCAGTAAATAAACCCGTAGCCTGGCTGTTTCACGTTGCCGAGGGCTCTCAGTAGGTATAAGAATGACGGAATTTTGTGCAACCATAAAACAAACCGCCAACCCATGCTAATCGATGGTGGTCTTTCTAATACCTACCAACAGCACTTTGCAACGTGAAACAGCACTTCTTTCATTGCAGATAATCCCTTTAATGTTGCTGTAACTGATTTCGGCTGACTACTCTGGCATATTTGAAATCTATTCATGGTCATTTGGCAAAAGAGTGTACTGAAGAGTCTCTGCATTTCTGTGAATTTTTTAATACCTTACAAGGGTTTTCATGCAGATCCAATTGGTATTCCAATTACTACACAAAGATTTTTCCAAATGTAAACTATGTTAAACCCAATTAACATAAAACTGACCAAAGCATTTGTGCAGAGGTAACCATTTACCCATGGCCTTATGCCCCTAAACCAAAAAAATAATTGGTAAAAAAAAAAAAAAAAAAAAAGGCAAAATAAGATTTGCTCAGTCTGAGTGACTGAACAACATAGAATGATGACCCCATGAAAAAAGAAAGAAATGAATGTATAAACAAACAAACCAACAAACAAAAAAAATCAATTCATTCTGTTCAAACAATAGCAAAACACCACCTATCTATCCCCCAGGACAAGTCATTTCAGTTTTAAAACATGATGAATGGAAATTTTCATAGACTAGTATGTATAAAAAGCTTCAGTGTACAGTAAGTTGTAAGAATCACATGTCCTTTGCACACGGACATGCCAACAGCAGTAAAATCATAACTGTTATTAAAAGAACAACCGTCCATTGTTCATTTCATTTGTTGTTCATCTCTACATCATGGCAATACAGCCCACACAACCTCATGACCGAGGTTTCATGTCATGTCACCTAAAAACGGCACGTTTTTGTCAAGTGTCATAAAACAACTGCAGTGATTTCTGAATGTATCAAAATAAAAGCTAGTGTGTGAAAACCTACACACTACAATTTGACATGCTTCATACGGTCAATAAATTGTCTCTCCTTTCCTCACTTAAAAAGACTATAGCAAATTCATTATTAACTTGCAAATGAATCCACAACAAAATTTGAGCCTTGGATTATCATACGCTCGAAAAAGGTCATGAACATGGAGCTGTAAAGGTTTTTTGAATAGGGTTTGAGTTCAGTATACACAAGGCTATGAGGACTTGCAAAAGGAACAGTTTCCAATCGTTAAATACTGTAGATAAAAGCAAGATGTCTTTTTTTTTAGATTTACTTGCCATACAATGTAATTTCATTGTTTTTGTATACACTATACTACAACCACTGTATACTGATGCTGGCTAAGACGAGAGCTTTCTACACACACACACATACACACAGACAGGCACACGTGCAAACACACACACACACAGACACACACACGCGCACACACACACACACACACGCAAACAGAATATGTAAACATGTTATGTCCATAATGAGTTTCTTTTGGTCTCACTCCCGACTGTGTTGAGCAATGCCTGGAACCCAATAAGAGACACGGCTAGTGGCTCAGATGCAGACCTGTGAAATAATAGCCTTCATCTCTTAATCGTTCCTCCTCCTCCTCCTCCTCCTCTTCCTCCTACCTCCAAACCCACTCCCTGAAACCACAGTCCAATACAGACACCAGCGCTACGCAAATACCCATTGGATGTCATGTCCATAATGGCTCCTGTATTGCTAAGTCATACGTCAAGCGTAACTACAAAAAAAAAAAAAAAAAATCACTTCAAATTCAGGAGTCCAGACCCGTCTTGTGGCTTCTCAGATACTCAGACTAACAATCTCTCATCACACACATACTACTGTTGATTAGCAGCTTTCGCAGTGTCAAGGCGTGAATACAATGTGGACATTTGCCTGGAGTGGTCTTGTGATTGCAGTTACCGTTGCCCCAACATCACTTGCATTGTGAGGTCGTCACGGATGACACGGCCATTCAGTGAGGGTGAGGGTGGTGGTGGTGGTGGTGTTGGTGGGGTCATCACTGCCATCCCAGCTGGGGGTGTAGGCCAGGCTGGAGGGGGAAGGGGGTGCCCGGGGCAGGAGCGTAGCTGGCGAAGCCGTTGGGTTGGGGTGGGTAACTGTCCAGAGGTGAGGCCTGAGAGGAAGCAAGGGAAAGAGTGTCAAGAGTGAAGGGCAGGATAATCTAAATGATCACTGAGTGCCGTCAGAAGAAAGAAAGAATGATGCCACAAATGTATGCTGCCACACCGACTGAATCGTGAACTAGAGGTAATAAGCACATATTTTTTCGGCCCTCACTCCTTAGTATAAGCTGTCCTTTACTTGTTTGGGTCGAAGCTGTACTGAATTTTCTCGTTCCTTTTCCCACAGGCACCACCCAGTAAGTTTTACTATGCATCGTGTTAAGATACCTGGCTACACAAGTGCAATTTCTAAGGTACAGTAAGATGCACAACGATGCCTTTCAGGCAGCGCTGCCCTCAAGGCACTACTGCCCCCATTTTAGGGTTAGGATGAAGGGTGAGGGGGTTAGGTAAAGGTTAAGAGAGTGCCTTTTTGGCTGTGAAGGTGCCGTTGGGGGCACAAAAAAAACACCAACGAGCTGCTGACACTGTGTTCAACATGCAGCAAGTGTGTGTCTGTACTGTATGTGTGTGGTACCTGCAGCAGTGCAGACTGCATAGCTTGGTTATGGAGTCCAGAGAGGGCGGCTGGAGAGGGGCTGGGGGAGAAGCCGGCCATGGTGGGGAAGGACAGCAGCCCAGGGAAGGAACCTCCGCCAGGGGCCTGAAGAGCACTGGTCAGCCTGCATCAACAACAACAACAACAACAACAATAACATCGATTTAGACTCTTTTAGACAACACTCATCCACACTGCATCCGCACAACTAAATATCTGTGATGGGGAGGATGGGATGGGCCGTTATTTAGCAAATAGAAGGTGAATCTCTTTTCACACACACAATCTTACACTTACAGACACACACACACACACACACATACATAGTCAACAGGGCCAAAAATGAAACAAACCAGCCCTATACACACACACACACACACACACACACACACACACACACACACACACACACTTACTTACCCAGGCTGGCCCACCAGTGCTGGATTGTAGTTGGAGCTGAATGCAGAGGCGAAGCCTGGAAGCACTGGTGATGTGCTTGGAACCCCAGCAGCCGCCGCTGCTGCCGCCGCAGCTGCCTGTAACGGGGCCACAGTCGCCACCGACGACGAGGCCCCCGGTAGCCCCATTAGCGAGGAAAGCACAGGGCCCCCCTGCGAGGCCCCGAACCCAGAGAAGGCCTGGGGACTGTGGCCCGGGGGGAGGCCGGGGAAGATGGAGGGGGTGGTGGTGAGACCCAGGCCGAAGGGGGAAGCAGCCGATGCAGCAGAGTGAGCCAGGCCGGAGTAGACGGAGGAGGGAGGGGGGCCGGCAGCAGAGGCCATGGAGGAGGGGAGGGAGCAGGGCACGGTGGGGAAAGGGGAGGCCGAGGACAGCGACACGGGGAAGGAGGAGAGGGCGCCAGGGAAGGCCGACGGACCGGGACTGGCACCCGGCTGTTGAGACATGCCCGTCAGGCCCTGGAGAACAGCGGCAGGGCTAGGCACTGACGTCTGCGGAGAGCCAGCCGAGTGGCCAGGATGGCCCGCCAGGCCCAGGGAACGCGCCAGGGCAGCCGAGTTGGGCATGGCCAAGGAGCTGAGGGAAGGCGTGCCCGAGCGTGAGGAGGGGCCCTTGAAGGCGGAGGGCACTGGGCTGCTGGTGCCGCTGTTGGCGCTGTGCCCACGCTGCTGGGGCATCATGCCAGGGTGCTGCTCGCTGCCCAAGAAGGCTGTGGCCACCTGCTGGGGTTTGGGGCTGTGGGAGTGTGGGGCACCATGTGGAGTACCGTGTGGGGTACCATGCGGGGTGGTGCGGTCAGAGGCATGGGCAGGGGGACCGCCCGTAGGAGTGTAGCTGCGGATGACCGAGTGCGAGGGAGTGCCAACGGCAGTGCCCGCTCCAGGGAAGGGCATACCAAGCTGAGGGTCAGAGGGATTTGGGTACGGCTTGCCGCTCAGTGCCGACGAGAGGTCGCTGGAAGCGTTCCTGGGGGTGGGGGTTAGGGGCGCACCCGACGGGGTCCCCGCACGAGACGTCTTCGGGTGGAACGGCGATGGAGAAAAGCTTCCGGAAGGCCCTGGCGTCCCACAGGGGGTGTTGGGCCCTTGAGATTTGATGACTGTGCCGGGCATACCGGGGTACGAGCCCGAGCCTGGGGGGTGCCCGCTAGGGTTGGAGGGCAGGTGGGGGGACATGGGGTTAGGGGGCGGGGCCTTGATGACCGAGGGAGAGGGGGCGGGCGCAGGGGTGGGCGACTGGGCCACAGGGTTCTGAGAGGGCACCATGCCAGGGAAGACGGGGGTGATGGGGGTGGTGGGTGCGGGCGTAGTGGAGGGCTGGGAGGAGACGGGTGTAGACGGGGCTGAGCACGTGTGCGGGGTCATGGTAGCTGTGGTAGTCACGCTCGTAGAGGGGTTCTGCTGACTGCCAGGACGAGAGTAGCCTGGAGAAGAAAAACAAAACAAAACAAACAAAAAGCAGAAAAACAAACAAACAAAAGATTAATCACTTAATCACTGTTCAACAAACAATTTTACAAACTAATTCCGATTCCTCAAATTACAGGGCCCAAAATTCTTTTACCAAGACACCACCACTTCTTAGGACACCAGTGTGTTGATGCACCCATTCGATTTCGGCGACCGTTTCAAGCAATCAAGCTGCCATTGATTAACCAGGAGAAGCGGGGTTATGAGTAGTAGAAGCATGAGAAATGGGGGTTACTGCAGGTCAAAAGGTCAAAGGTCAAAGCCCACACACCCAGTTATTGGTTAATCTGGCCCCCTAGAAGCCTGTGCTTCCCAATGATCTGCCTGTCAGATTGACCACAGAGGGGAAGAAAGCGAAAAAGAGTTGGATGGTGAAGTTAATTGCTAGCGCCAGATGAAAGTGTTGTGCTCGTACGTGTGTGTGTAGCTTCTGATGAGGAAAGCGTCTACAGCAGTAAGAATGAAAGTGTGTGTGTGAATGAGTGTTGTGCTTATACGTGTGTGCGCGCGTGTGTGTGTAGCTTCTGATGAGAAAAGCATCTACAGCTGTAGTGTGTGAATGAAGTGGCATCTCTTGTGGCTGCATGGGCGTGCAGGCAGGCTGGTCAGCTGGGCGCCAGGTGTCGGGCGGGGAGGGGGGAGGGGGAGGGGGGAAGGGAGGGGTGTCGTACCTGCGGAGGCGACTGAGGCACTGTATGGTGGGGGGGGCACGCTGGCAGTGATCACCCCACCCACTGACATTAGCCCTGCGTTGTTGTACGCACCTGGGCAGGGTGTTTAAACACACCACACGTCAGCGCCATCCAACACAGACACTCACACCACTAAACACATGCGTGCACAAAACCAGCTACAAAACACACTGCAACTCACAAACACTAGCACACACAAAATCAAAACACACACATGCAAAACAGCACTCCAACGCTCACAAAGTATAAAACACACAACAACACAGTCACAGTCACTAACTCAGTGTCAACTCTTTCATAAACCCTCAAATACAACCACAACTTACTGATCAGTCCACAAACACACACACACACACACACACACACACACACACACACACACACACACACACACACACACACACACACACACACACACACACACACACACACAATCACAAAACAGCTACATAGGCACATTAAAAGTAATGTTTTATCAAATAACATTCCCAGTCAGTTGAGGGATTCATAAGGACCTTGGTGCTGGTTTAATGAGACTTACTTGGAGCGATTGTAGCATGGACCCTGCACGGGGGGATGGGGTAGGGGACAGGCCGATGAGGGTTGTATGTGGATGGAGACTAGGAGAAAAGACAGTCAAGAGTTAACTTCAGTGCAGAATACAGTCATTTCTTA
Organism: Sardinella longiceps; assembly: GCA_027497455.2. Classification (NCBI taxonomy): domain Eukaryota; kingdom Metazoa; phylum Chordata; class Actinopteri; order Clupeiformes; family Clupeidae; genus Sardinella; species Sardinella longiceps. The sequence goes on from JAODXP020000020.1 coordinate 21,083,790, forward strand.
AATAAGCCACATCTATAGACCACAGGGCTGTTTCAGACCAGTTTAGAAAACAAAGCCGTGTATTACTGCGCCTATGTATTAACCACAGTTTATTAAGCATTACTTATGTTTATGGTTTTACTTGCTACTGCTTAAACAGTTAGTTAAAAGTTCTGTTCCATATTGCTGTAACAAAATGCAATATGGAACAGAGTTTCTATAGCAGCGCTAGCCTGGCTGACCCAACCCAAGAGCAGACAGCACAAGGCCCATGGAGAGTCTTACAGGTTTGAAGGGTCCAAGGATCCTTGCAGCAATGCCTTTTCCTTCATTATTAGTATTCTCCTCATTCTCTTTCTTGGCTGTAGTGCCAGTGTTTGGCTGTGGCTGAGGCTGAGGCAAAGGTGCTTTCTGGGAAAACAAAAAACAAAAAAAACAATCAATGACAAACACACAGACAGCCACCATCAAAACACAAACAATTCTAAACCTCTAAAAGCAAAATACTGTATATATGTGTATTAAAACTCCAATACACAACACAACATAAACAAGAGAGCTAAGAGGCAAGCATTAAAAATGGAGTTATTCCATTGATTTGTACTAGCCTGTAGGTTTACCAATCTGAGACAGAAAAAGCTACCTCCACCAAACACATGTGCAGTTACTGGTGGTATGTGTCTGAACTGAAGAAAGTAGCAGTCTCAAGTGATCACATACCGGGAAGCTGCCCGTGACTTGGCTGGGTCTTCCCTTTGGATAAGGGTTTCCTGGGATCACCCCGCAGGAGGAGATCATGGCCACAGGAGCCTTGCAGCCCACCTTACAAACCTGCAGGGGAACATTCAGCACAAAAGCAATGACATGTGAACTCAGTACACACTTGCTTTCCACACTTTCAGGTGTGTCGAAGCTACTAGGTGGGTTTCCATCCAATTTGGTCACATTTCATATTCTCATCAATGTTTTGACAGGTGCTAAATCAAAAGAACATACTAGTGAAGAAGAAGGGAAAAAAAAGATTTGCACGCTGCCTTAAAGTGACTCAACTTTTAATATCTCTGCCTGAGAAAGATCGCAAGAGATTGAAACGTTCCCTCTTTACTAAAAGTTGAGTCACTTTAAGGCAGTGTGCAAATCTTTTTTTCTTTTTCTTCACTAGTATATTCTCATCTTCAAAAATTCAGAGTTAGGATATTCACATCGTTGAGCATCTCCATCAAATGTGTAATGCTTATAAAATGGGAACTTTAATCAATAGTGTTCCCAGCTGTGAAATCAAATATAACCTAACGTCTATGGACAGAATATGTGGTAAATGTGAGTATACGCAAGTTAAATGGTTTCCATCCAACTTGAACTGCATAATGCCTTATTCACATTAAACTTAAACCACCTCTCTCAAGCGAACTAGTTACATTCCCATTAGTTGAAATGTGCAAATTTCCACAGATTTATTATTCGGATAACAACTTGGATGGAAACCTGCCTACTTCTACCGAGGGTTAGGGGTTGTTGCAGTTACCTGCTCTAAGATTCTCCTTGCACGCTTCTTCTCCGACAGATGAGTGCGGAAGATGTCCTCCACGGGCCGATAGTTCTGAGCATCGCAGATATTCCTGTGTGTGTGGGAGAGGGGTGAGGTGGGGTCATTATTACAATCCATTTTCTATTATTATAACTTCCATTGAATGTCGTAGAAGACTTTTAATTTAAAGGAATATTACTGTCTAAAATACTGTAATATAACAAGGGGGTACTTACAATGCAATCAGTTCCAAAACAACAAGCTTGTCCTTGGTAAATGTGAAACAGTTGAGTATATTGGCCACTTTGGTGGTTGGGATGGCGACCATTTTCTACAAATTAAGCACACATGGTGATGTCAAAACAAGCACATCTTTTATCCAAAACAACCCAAATCATAGTGTAGAGTTAAATTGCTAAGAATAATAAAAAAAAAAATCATAAAGATCTACATTCATTACTCCCATAGGCTATGTGATAACTAATGACCTGACAACAATTTATTGATCCGATGGCAATCAACCACAATGACCTATACTAGGCCTTCACACTCATATACGTTATAATCTAAGACAAGCGATGCAAAACAGCACTTACATGTTGCAAAGCCTTCACAGCCTTGGTTTGTGGCTCTGCCCATGAGAAGTATTTCAGGATATCAATAACCTGTGAACACAAGCATGACATTTCGCAAATGCTCTCTTTAACCTACTACTTGACATTTTGTAACTGATGTGTGGTCCAAATCATAACGTTACCTGTTCACTGGAGAAGTAGCCATGCACCTGCTCGATTGCCTTCACTCTCTGATCTATCAAAACACACTGAGTATACACAGAAGAGGACTTATTAACAAGACTGGCTGCCATTGTTGTAGTCAGATACGTGCAAGTCAACAAAAATGTATCCTTACCTTTCTTATTTCGTCCAAAACGATGTCAAATGACTTTTTATCCATGATGGATATTCAAAGTTGCATTAATCGCCGGAATAGGTTTCAGAATTTTGACTTAAAGGATATAGCTTGGTAGGCTACGCAAGCTTTTCAGCAGACAACTTTCCAATGGGTGACGGATCAGCAATAACATTTGCTGATGCCAACGACAGATATGATAGGTAACTTAACCTAAAGTCAGATGCAATGAGTCACTTTTTGGACCAGCAAGATATACTTCGAAAGAACCATAGCTAAGTCAAATCCTCTGGAAATATTCCCAACTACGAAATTGTTTGGTTGTCTTTTTGATAATTAGACCATCACCACTAGCTAGGTTAATTTTCCAACCTGATACAACCCCAGTTAGCATGCGAGCTAGCAATCTCTCCGACAATCTTGAGCGTCTTTGAAATAGAAACACGCCAAGAGCTTGGAGGATAGGGTGCAAACGTCCAATTGTCCAAAGTCGTGCGCTTCTGATTTCTACTAGTATGTATAACGGTGCATCGCAAGTGCGATTGCGTGGTTCTCAATGTTTATAAAGACCTATTACTGACATGACTTCTTTTGTTAGCTAGCTAGCTAGCTAGTTCCATTGGTTCAGATTGATGACGCTCATGCGGTAGGTTTTCTGTATCCAATGCAGCGATTCCGGATATAGTCATAATATGCAACCCACTTTCTGTTTAAAACTATCAAAAGGAACAGAGGGATGAAAAGCTTGCAAACTGATATACAAACTAGCCTAAATATAGCATCGATGGATTCTACGATGAAAATACAAAGTAGCTATCTCGAATAGAATTATGTAACTCTTACTTTGATACATTGTAATTCATCATGCACAACGTCATTCACTCGTGTCAAACAAATCAAGCAAGACCGGGGATATTTGTATAGTGAACAGTGGCCAGGGATGGTAGCCTATTTCATACTGGCCTTCCTAGAAGGTATACTGCATCAAAACAAAACAAAACAGTAGAAGAAATCTGGTGTGAACTGATTTTGCAAGCCACCAGCAGACGTTTAAATGTTAGGACCTACAAGGACATGCTATACAGGCAGATCAGCAGTAAATGATTGGTTCTTTTTTTAATATATACTTCAATCTCCCAGTGATGTGCCAGTCGCTTGTTAGGTTGGAAACAATAGCACAATAACGTGAACTATATGATCTGGGGGGTCCGAGGCTCCTGCAAAATTTGAAATGTAGGCTACTCCAGGCTGCAATGTCTGTATTTCCCACTAGATGTCATTACAAATCTCTAGTGTCCCCTTTCAATAATAAACAGGATTGGTGGGGTCATTGATTTTACTTATACGGAAAACATAAAGAATATGAAATATCAATACATGGTTTTATTATTATTTAAATGTTTCTTAAACGATTTGACTTTTTGCTTTTCTATTTTTTTCCAGTATCCTCCTTCACCCTAGAATCTAGGGCCTAGATGTGGCTTCCTTTTCCTGTGTACTAGCTAGAGATTCCCCAGTGGCATGATAGAGTGCGGGAAATCAGCTCATTGGCCTCTTGTGTTGTGCTGCATGTGCTCAAGCTAAACAATAGAGCATTTTAAAAGCTTGTCTGCTCCTCGCTTGAGGAGAGATATGCTCTCTTATGTGAACCCCTCATGAGAGAAAAAGAGATAGATCTAGAGAGAGAGAAGAGAGAGAGAGAGAGAGAGAGAGAGAGGGGGGGGGGGGGGAAGGCAGACATCTGACCATGGCATGAACCTTCCCATGCCTATTAATCTTGTTTTGCCTGTAAAAGATAATTCAATCACAAAAAACAAGACTGACCCTCCACCAGTTAGCATGTTGCAGGCTAGCCTGGGACTGGATTTAGCAATGCCCACATTAGGCCCACAGAATTAGTTAAAGTGTGTGTGCATGTTGCTGATGAGCCTTACCATTCTGTTTTTTTTTTGTTTGTTTTGTTTTTTTTTTCATCTGATGTAGCCTTTGGGGCCAATAATTGCATCTTTTATTACTTGGAAGACATGCCATGCTTTGTTTGATCTATTCATTATTGTGTTCAAGCGTAATTGTGTTTGTTTGAATTGAAGACATGTCAGCCATCTAAGGGTAAAATCAGGCTAGAACAAGATAAGGCCATGTCCCATTCCCTAGGCCTAGATTAATGGAATCTTGGTGCAGATTACTTGGTAGTCTTCATTAAGTCATTAATGTCTGGAAACAGCCTTGACTTTTTTTTCCTTTCATCTACTGTATGTGTGTGTCACAGCACATTACTGTGAGGATCCTGAGTCCATTAAAGGGGTCAGTCTGTGCGTGTCTAGATGCTAACTATAAGCCTGTTGCTGGGCAAACTTCAGAGAGTAATCCAGATACTGTACACCTTTCCTATACAGTACATGTACTGTTTGTTTGTTTGTTAATCTCTCTGTGTGTGTGTGTGTGTGTGTGTGTGTGTGTGTGTGTGTGTGTGTGTGTGTGTGTGTGTGTGTGTGTAATCAACCTAGTGAGACTCATCAAGTTTGTCTGTGAACATGCCTCAAGAGAAATTGTCAGTGTAATAACTATTCAAACTGGTATGTAGCTGTTGATGTTCTTTTACTTTTTCTAGACATAGTCACTCATCATAGACAATGGTTTGTGGGTTTTTTACTGATGTTTTGAAAGTCAATCACATAGCCTACTTATTTACAAGAACAGTGAAGTTGATTTGGACAGTGTGTGTGTGTGTGTGTGTGTGTGTGTGTGTGTGTGTGTGTGTGTGTGTGTGTGTGTGTGTGTGTGTGTGTGTGTGTATTTTAAAGTGGTGTTGCAATGACCCTGCTGAACCCTATGAAAGATGATGGGACATCCTGTAATAACAACACTCTTGGTCATCACAGCGATAAGGCTCTGTTGGTCATGAGAGTTCCCCCTGTTGGTGACAGTCTGCTAGAACCCTTGGAATCATCCTAACTTTCCCCGGCCGGCCTTATGGCGTCCCTGGCTGTCAGCACTGTGGTGATACTGTAGCAACAAACCAACTGTCCAACCGGCTGAAGGGAGCTGATCTGATCTCCCCACCGGTCACTGAGCAGAATTAGTGGTGAGAGAGGGATGAAGAGGGTGTGTGTGTGTGTGTGTGTGTGTGTGTGTGTGTGTGTGTGTGTGTGTGTGTGTGTGTGTGTGTGTGTGTGGAGGTGACAGGGGAAGGGCCATCTGGTTGAGATGGGACGAAGTAGGCCCCAGCACAGGAAGTCTTCCATAGAGAAGTAGAGAGAGGCCAGCTGGACATGGGTACACCGATAACAAGATGAGTCTCAGCACCATGGGGAACCTGAATTTGAATCGGAAGATTTTCACTCACTTGCAGGTTGTACACAGTAGTTGCAAGTGTAATCTAATCTACCGTGTGGACAGTACAGAACAATTTGTTCATCCTTGAGAGCTAGCTGCCAAATATTGGAGCAAAATTAAATTTCACTGAAATTCATGGTCAAATTTGATTCTATATCTACCAACATTTTTTCTGTTTATTCTCCATAAGAACTAGACCCAAGAACCCCAGAGAAGGCTAATGCAGAAGGTCTCTGGCCATTGTCTTTCTAATTTAGCAATGCTGAGTGCCCGTAAAGCAGAGGGAGAGAGAGAGAGAGAGCACACTGCCGTCACAAGCTTCCTGACACACTTCCTGTTGTGTTAGAGAGGCCGTGTCCGCCTGCCTGCCGTATCCTCTACCCCTTTTCCACCTTTTAAAAGAAAACAATAGGAAAGAAGCCAGGCTCTTGCTTTCCAAACACTTAACCCCTGAGCAGTTAACATTTTGTACTTACCCAGCAGTATAGCTCCATCATTTCAGGCTGGATTGTAGGCAAGAGCCAAATGTTTCATTGGAATCATGATTGAATTTCTTTGTTTGAATGAAGTTCATGTAGTCATATCCAACTATTTTACTGATGTTTTTTTTTGTTGTTGTTTTTTTTTTTTGGCTTTAGTATGTAACATTAATCTCATTTAGTATTTGACCCTGAACCAAGTGAATGAAGACCACATACTGTATGACGATGTTAGCCCACTGCTTGTTACCTTCATCTATTTTTTGTCCTGTCGTGACAGTAGTCCAAAAGAATATCATTCTGATCCACTTATCCATACATAACCATTGTTTGCCAGTTTCAGATTAGTGATAAAGTACAAAGGACCTCCGTACTTGTAATGCTGTTAGTGCTGTATTTGAATGTCTTTGTAATTTAAATCACATCTTTCTTATTGGCAAGCAAGCTCAAGGCACTGTCTACAGTTTGTGCTCAAAATAGGAATACACTATGGTAGAATAGAAGCCTGTTGTTCTTTTAAGGCCACTATATACAACCTCTGATATGCATGCAGGCCTATGTATTTAACTTCTCTGCTCAGTTTGCTTAAATGTCTGAACTTGTCTATGAACTGTCCCTTTTCTAATGAAGTAGAGCTAAACCTAAAGCTGAGCAAGTGAATAAATCAATGGGTAGACGAAGGAATGAACAAATGAGTGGCACCTTTCTGGTAAATGGCCCAGGGCTATTCACAGGCAAAACTAAACATACCTCTATGCACTGATATTTTGGTAAATACTTCAGGTGATTTTTTTTGTGGGGGAAAATATGTTGGCCAATGAGAATTTAGTCCTTGTAAAGAGCCCCTCCCCTGTGTTTTTTTTTTTAATCCTAATATTAGCTCAAATAGGCCTGGATTTGGTTCCTATTGTTTTGTTTCTAGTCTTTTTTTTTCATATGAGTTACATTTCTGGAAGCGCTTCCTGTTTTCTCTCTGTCTCATCCTGGAAACACGTGAGTATTTTTTCCCCCAAACGTCATGAAAAGATTTAGAAGTGGGTCATATTTAGTGGCAACTAGTATCTCTGGAAGACACTATTGTTTTTGACTCTTTTTATTTGTTTATTTTTTTGTTTTCTTGTTTACTGATATGCATTTTTAGTTTATAGCTTATTTGTAGTATTTTCAGCGTAAACCTTGTGTTTGTCATTGGACTGCATGTAGAGATTTTGTTTATGTTAATAAAGCATCAAAATAGTGGCAACTGTTATTGCTATGAACTTTGGGTTTGATTTTTGTTTAAAGAACTTTTGTAATTTTTCTTCGACAAATAAACCCAGATCTGTGTAGTTAGTAATTATTAGGTAGAGCTTATAGACTGCATCATATAATATATCATATGATTATATCATATAATACATTATATTATATGCCCAGAAGTTCAACTTTAGGCTTTTTCCCTGTTGAGACTACAACTCCTGTACAAATCTCTCACTTTGGAAACACCTAACTAAAAGTAGCAGAAATACACTTTAGTTAGTGTTACTAATACAATATGTGTACTTCTGTGTCTTGACGTTTAGGAGCAAATGACTTAACCACATTTAATCCAATAGCCAGTAATATCAGCCGACAGAGGGAGCACGGAAGCGCGCGCCTGTCGCTTTGACAGAGGGGTGCGTCTGGAGAGCACGGCGAGACAGATTGCCTGACAATGTCTTGCGTGCGCTCATAATCCGTGTCTGGTCTGTTGTCGCCGGTGACAAGTGCATTGTTGACTATCAGAAGAGAAGCCTACACAGAAACGCAGAAATGTCTTAAGGTGAATGGACGGATGACTTTAACCCCGACAAAAGGTTAGTTTTTATTGTTCTATAAGACTAACATCCTATAGCTATATAGCCTACGATATCACACCGTCATGATCTTCTTGTTTGCTGTTGCTCTGGAATTAGTTGCACTTTGGCCGTGAACTGTTCTTCATAATATAGGCTACCACTGCATTAAATATACGATATACTTGAAAACATAGGCTACGTAACTTTCTTATTCGGACAGTATGGCTAATCGATGGGGGGTGATTCAATAACAGTGTTATTAGCCTACATAAAGCACCTATTGACAAAATTTAATAAAGATGTAGGCCTAAATAACACAGGGATAGTAGTTCATTTAATGGCAATATTATTGTGTATTCCTTCTGCTTTACATTTGGCCTCTCAACTTTTAAAAGCCAAGTTAGACTGGGCAGAGTAAAATATGATAGTCCAGAATAAATCTCACTTTGCCACTCTCTCTCTCTTGCCAAAACCACAGCAGTCTTTCCCCATAATGATTATACTACCACATATATTCAAGTTATCTAACACAGACTTTTTTTAATCCAAGGAGGCCTGCAAGGGGTTCAGATTCTAAGCAATGTGAATGAACTAGCTTTTTGTTCATTGAGCAAAAGTACAAACATCAGTGTTTATGTTAATGTATACTTGGCGTATGCGTTTATCCACAACAACATACAATGCTTGGATAGATTCTTATGTGAATTTTTAACAAATTAAACAACTAAAGCTACAACACAGACTAGAACACAATAATTGACAATGAATGAAGAGATCAAAATAAACAATAGCAATTCTGTGCTCTGCTTTGCAAATTAGGTATTACAAAAATATCTATCAGCCATGAATGAGCCCACACATACAATGGCATGCCTTCTGTATACGGCTGTTGGCTTGTGAGAATTGCATCAATATCTGGAGCTGGATATGGTCCAGGGTAGTGTTACATACTAGTGACCACAAACACAGTCTTGTTGCTTTAACCCTGAGACGTCTGCTCATATCGTTTGCTTTGTTTGACAGACAGGCCTGGATGGCTGATCAGTTGATGCATGTGATGCTGAAGGGTCTTGCAGCACATGCATCGGAATGACACAGAGACCCAGCGATGGTAGGATCCACCTACCATGTCTTCTACTTCTGGTGGGATATGGTGAGTGAACTTTGTATGTGTTTTTAGATATTTACCTCCGCCAAAGAGGTTATGTTTTCCCCGGCGTGTGTCTGTGTGTCCGTGTGTGTGTGTGTGTGTCTGTCTGTCTGTCTGTGAGCAAGATAACTTGAAAAGTGCTGCACAGATTTGGATGAAATGTTCGGACAACGTGTGTATTGGGGCAAGTAAGAACTGATTCGATTTAGGTGGCGATCGGTGATCCAGAACACCATCTGTGACCACATTGTCTTGGCGGAGGTCTGCGCTCTCTGAGCGCTTTTCTAGTTTAGTTCAGTGGTCCTGTGTTCATGTACTGTAGTTTTAAATGGCTGCATTGACAATAAAGGGTGCTGGTTTATTTCAATGGCCCAACGGCATCAGTGTGTGGAGGAGGAAAGGAGGCCAGTGGAAGGGTGAGGCTCTCTTCCGTCTTCCATGTGTGCTTTTTGCTGAGGAAGTGACCTATACACTATGGCATTTGGGATCACAATGCAGAGTAGTAGTATGGGGGGGGGGGGGGGCGTTCCTTTGAAAACCACACAAGTTCATGGCCGAAGAAAAAGGAAACAATATACTTTGAGAATAATCTGATAAATGTTCTTTTTGATGTTCTTTTTCTAGCCATGGCTGGACTCCAATTGTGGCCCTCTGTCCATGTTGCCCTGAGCAACGCCAGCGTGTTTGTGGATTACGACACGGACTGCAATGGAACTGACAACAACTTGACCCTCTCTCTGGTGGACATAGGAAATAACGCCACCTTACTGACCAGGTACATCCACAACAACCAATCAGAGGGGAGGATGGAGTTTGACTGCTCCTGCTTTCTCTATGCTGGCAGTTTCCGATTCCTCCTAGAACGAACGAGTGGCCAGAACACAGCTGCCAATGGGTCGGCCACCTGGTGGTGGAGTCCAGTACTGCAGGTCAGCTGGCCCACTGTACACATCTCTGTGGACCGGGCCAACAACCGCACCTCAAGCTCCTTCCAAATCGGTGTGTCCACCAACGACCACTTCCATGCTTGCACTGTCGACGGAGCAGCACGTCTTCTCCTGGAGGTGACCTACTTGGAGTACAATCAGATCGGCAAGAACAACATCAACAAGATCCGGGCGCAGACGGAGCACGACATCACAGTGTTGAAGTCACAGCACGTAGAGTTGGGCTGTGTCTTCCCCTTCACTGAACACGACTTTATCCGAGTGGCCCTGAAGTCACCCCACAACCAGCAGGAGATCAAGACCTCTGTGCCCCTCTATCTGTCCCGCATGTTCCCCTACAAGCTCCTGGTGGATAGCACCCATCGGAGCGGGTGCCAGGGGGCCGTTACCGTGCGTCTGATCCCCCCACCCTGTGCCTTCACTAATGGGAAGGTGGTTCTGTACAGAGACGGAGCATCAAAGCTGACCGGGTCTGGGTCCTCTGAGGAAGCATCTCCTCCTGCTCACCTAGCTTATAAATGGCTGACCCAGGGGGAGAATGAGACCGAGTTCAACTGCTCTGTCTTTGACCCCGGGAAGAATAAGTACTGCTTCCGGTTCGTCCTCAACCACATTCGCCTGCCGAGTCCCACTCAGACGTGTACAGTGGTGCAAAGGATTGCAGGTCAGAGTTACAGTACTTACTATCTACAATGTGTTTACTCAAAGCCACACATTGCATACCCATATAACAGTGGGTATGCAAAATAAATCTGTGAATAGGTCATCAGCAGCATAAAGATAAAGTTAGGGTAAACTATATGTGGAAATAAAAACTTGCACTCAATACAAACTCAATACAATCAAATTGGCACTATACTGTTATATAGGATAAGTATAAGTTCATAATTACTAAATGCACCAATAAGTGGCCTATGAAAAAATATTACTCGTTATAGCAAGTTTTTTGTGTTGCAGGGGTTACCTGCTAGGTTGAAATGTCTCAGGGGTAAGCAGCCATTTAAGGTTTGGACCCCGGTTATACATGGACCATTCATGTGTATTGTTAGTGTGCAATATTTTTGTTTACATCACCTGTACCAAAACAGCCAAAATAAGGCCAAAACTGTTCCGATCAATGTGAATCAAAAGGTCTGAAAGTTATGTACCACAACAGCCAAGTACGTTAATGGATGTAGATGACTGTGTGGTGTGTATTTCTATTTGTACTCTCTTACAAGTTATTTCAGATAAAAGTGAAGTGCGAGATTCTAAGGCAACTGGACTTCTTTTTGAAAGCAATCTACTTGAACCGTTTTTTTTTATTAGTCACCCAAGTGAATGTTTTGAATCTTATTTGACTGATTCTCCTCCTGTCCTTCCCAGATACGTGGGGTCCATGGCAGCCGTGGAGCGGCTGCAGTGTGTCCTGTGGAGACGGCGTACGGGAGCGCACACGCAAGTGTCTGGTCCCCCCTGGTGGTGGGATGGTCCAGTGCACAGGTTTGATAAAAGAGCAGTCACGCTGCTCCCTAGAGGACTGTTTAGGTAAGTTCAGCTAGAGGTTTTCATAATGTACTACTATGCATCATAGCCCTGTATGTTATTGTAATATACATACTTACATATTTTCAACATATGTGTTAAACATGGATACTACAAGCTATGAGAAAAAGTGTGATCTCAGTCATTTCCATATTTTGAGTTCCTGTGTCTGTCTTGATTTTTTAAAAGTATTTTATAAGTATTGTATGTTTATTGTATTTTTTTTTTTTTTTTCATTTTTTCTGTGAACTTACTATATGACTGTATGAAATATTTATGAGCTTTATTTTATCCCCTATAGTTCCTGAGGCCTTGCCATCTATGCTCCCTCCTCCTAAGTCTGGATCTGCACTGCAGGTTAACCTGGTGGGCCTTGCAGGAATCTCTCTGTGCCTGGCAGTGATTGTTGCCACCATTCTCATCACTGTCTGGAGGAAGGTGTGTCGCGCAGCCAAGTGCAGCTCGGTCCGTCGCAGCTCCATGCACTCCCCCGGGGGCCGCAAGAACTCGGACGAGGCGTCCATCTGCGGACACAGCCTCCAGCGGCCGAGCTTCTCCGACAGCCTCCAGGCAGCTCCGGCCCTCCACAAGGGTCCACCCCTTGCTGCTGGGGTGTCCAGCCCTCCACAGAGAGCCTTTCCTGGGGGGCATCAACAGAGCCTGTCCCTCCCTCTTCCGCTAAGCCCTCAGGATCCAGAGAGACTGTCTCCGTCGGGGCAGAAAATCTTGCCGCCGATTTTCGGCTACCGCCTGGCCCAGCAGCAGCTGAAGGAGATGAAAAAACAGGGGCTCAAGGAGACCACCAAGGTGTACCATGTCTCTCAGAGCCCCATAGATGACACCATGCTGGAGGCAGTGGAGGCTTCTACACAGAGTGGTCTCACGGGCACACAGCAGGACAGCGAGAGCCAGGACGACTCCAATCTCAGCCGCTTCCGAATCAAGTCCCCGTTCCTCGAGGCAGGCTGGACAGCCAAGACCTCCAAAACTCTCCCTGACAGGCTGGGTCCAAAATCGGATTTTGGGGGCCTGGGCTCCCCACCTGTGGGCTTCAGCGCACAGAAGAGGGAACGAACGGCCGACTGGGTGGAGATGGTGGAACGTTGTGGGGTGGGATTCTCCAAGAACCCCAACTTAAGGCGCACTTCCAGCTTTCATGAGACCAAACTGCACCAACCAACCACCCCAGCCTCAACGGCGGCTGCCAGACCCTTTCGGGAGCGGAGCATGACTCAGGTGACCCCGCGTCAGATGCCTGACGGGAGTTGCAGGACGCGGGGAACCTGGGAGCAGCCGCCCCCCATCCGTGAAAGCGAGCCTTGGGTCCCCGGCAAACCCAGAGCCTCTGAAGGCACCACAGATAACAGGAGGCGACCGTGGATAGAGGCGTCGCCGTGTCTCATTGACCTCAAGCCAAATACAGGAGGGCTAACCAGAAGCGTCTCAGCCGGAACCGACACCAGCGCCAGAACCGGGCCCCCACTGGGTGAGAGGCACAGAGGGGACGTCCCTAGTCCACCGTCGGCTCTGGGCCTGAGCAGGGCCGAGCAGGCCGAGCAGAACTGGAACCGCAGAGGCCCATCGCCGATCCAACGGAACATCTTGGCGCGGAAACTACGCGAGGCCAATGCTAGTGCTAACACCAGTGCAAACAATGCTAACACTGGCCAGAATCGGCAGCGTAGTGCAACCTTCTCTGCGACCGCACAACGGAGAGATCGCGGCCGTAGCCTCCCGCTCTCTGGTGACTATAGCAACGCCTGCGTCAGTTCGCCCTACGGCCTCTCCGAGGCAGAGAAGCGCATGATTGACCTGCCGGGACACCTGGGAGAGGAGGGAAAGCGAGGAGAGGCTCTGTCCGGATTGGGACTGCATAGGCGTGCCTGATGTTTGATTGGCTGGAAGTGAGGTGACATCATGGAGAAAAGTGTAGTCATTGTAACTATCAATCAAATGTAAAGCCATGCCTGAAGAATTTAAAATGAGTTCCAAAAGCGTCTTTCTGGGAATGCAAGTTTTGAAGATGCCTCATTCTATATTCAAACATAATCCATAAATGGCACCATGTTTTGTTTTGTTTTGTTTTACACTGGAGATGTGTCAGATCAGGAACCGATCCAGGTGGTATCTGGGTCATTAAGGTCAGCTAACCAAGGCCATTCATCTCATACTCAAAGGGCCTGAAACGTGAAACGAAGATTTCAAGTTGTATTCAGACGTCTGAGCCAGTGTGGCCAGGAGGATGTGCCATTTTGAATGTGAATACTTTAGTGACTTTAGTACTTTTATTGCTCAACATATCACTTTTATTGAATTATTCTAGGGTAGATAGCCCTGTCACCTAGTGCATTTAAGAAATTGAAAATGTAATACATTGTAGACCAAATAGCAACCGTTGACAGTTAGTATGTAATGACTATTCAAGGTTGTACCAAATTTTGTCAAAACAAAGTTGATTTACCCTAAAATATGCCTTTAGTAACCCTTTCAAATCAGGGATTGATCCATCCAAGATCAGAGAGAGATAAGATCTTCAAGCGTTGTTTACTGTCTGAGGCTTGAGAAGCCCAATATCCCTTTGTTTGACAAACAAAAAACTAATTTGTACTACTGTACAATGTACATGTAGTTTGACATCACTGTTAAATATGAATTCTCTTTGATAGTGTATACTACTGAATGTTTATTGAAGTGGATGTTGTATCTGATTACTGATGACTTCACTCACACCCTTACTTTTATGAGGGATTGTTACAAAGATCTAGAACTTCATGCAAGTATTGCTCACTGCAATGGGAGCTCTCTCTGCTTATTATTCCGTCGTGTTAAAAGCACTTTACAGTTTTTCATCCAACTGTAACTGAGACTTATTTATAGTGCATTTGTAGCAACTCACTTCATCTCTTCCTTCTGAAGGACGAAGAGAAAGTAACCTCATATAGCCTTGATTTTAAGATGTTTCATCTTTCTTTTTTATAGCACTGGTATAGAAGTTAACCATGCACCAGACTGATGTTACTATAATTTTATAGCAAATTTGTGATAAACAATCTGTGTGCTCTGTAATGTTGCTTGTAATTACTTGCAAATACACGTAGCTATCTAGTGGAGAAAACACAACCACTCTGTCAAATAAATTCAAATGCTGGTTTTATTATCACTGTACTGAAAGTAATGCAGGGTATTGATCACTGATTTAATCTAAACATCACAAGCCTTAGTAAAATGGTGTGCAAGAACAATCTACGGTCATTATTGTATTGACACCAATGTGCTCAAATAAACTATGCACTATAAAACAAATTCAGTGGCAACAGCTTTTGTAACTGGATGAAGGAAAAAAAAAGGCTGATTCCTTTGAGAACATTTTCCAGTGGCGTTAAAATAAAAAGGGATTCTGCGATGCTATAGGCTAGCCCTCTGGCTCAGCTCCACTTCCCAAGCCGTCCATGAAGTGCTGCGGACGCACCTTCATAGTGGTGTGCCTAAGTGAATACCAGAGTCCTCTCCAAGTGCCCCACACCACACCGTTGTCATTTTCCCCCTTGTACTCTCCTCCTCTGTAGAACTTTCCATTTAGATTTGCAGCATGGCACCTGTATGGTGTAATAAATGTTAAGAGTTTTTACACAATCCCATTGCATTTCAAACATTCATGTTTTCCGTTGCATGTGGGCATAAGCGACATGATGAACCAAGACCAAGGAAGGCCATTACTGTTTGGAGCACATACAAAATATTGTGCTCAATGTTATGTGTCAATGTGTGCTATTCATAGCCCTGTGTATGGAAAAACTGTCTTGGCTAACATTTGCTGTACAGCACAATGGCACAGGGGCCCAGCACACCACACACAGCTCGTATCAGTATCAGGGCAAAATAGGAGATTTATAAGAGCTCAATCCATAGTCTGGCCATGACTATAAACTTACCGTAAGCATAACCAAATATTGATCCTTGTGAATCAAAGCTATAAAAACCATACTTCTGTACTGTATATACTATATACTTGAGCACTCTTGCAAAGTAGCTCACCTGTTGTACCACCAACCACCCTTATTCTCCTCAGCACAGTTGCCCTGGAGGTAGCGGTCGTTGTCCTGGTCTCTGGTGCTGAACTGCATGCCATCGAGCGAGGCTGACCACTGCTCCACCATATTGGTCCCCCCAGAGAGCCCGTCACCGGCCTGTCCACTGTAAGCACCCACACTCAGCCTGTACTGGTCCTGCAGAGGAGTGCACAGAGATCAGCTTAGACTTGCTGTTCAGAAGAGATCACAATACAGACATCAACTCTGACTGAGGGTCCACTGCACTGCCACCCTCAGGTTGGATGTAGAATTACTGTAATCAAAAGTGGAGGAGATGGAACAAGAAATGCACTTAGGGTGCCCATTGGCCACAGTCTAGCTTCAGATAAATGGTGACTATAGCTTTATCCAACATACAAATACCTGTATGCAAGTGATAATAAATGACACAATGTTTCTGTAACATAAAATAATGCATACGGTTGTAAGCTGGCCACAACGAAAAGCAGAGGTATGCGATTATCTGAGGATAATGCACATTCTAAACGTATCACAATAGGAAGCTTGACCAAGCAGTGGTATGAATGTATAAGGCTAAAATGGTTCTTATCTCCATCATATGAGAGGGGGTATGACAGGTGAAGAGGAATGGCAAGTTGAAAGAGACACAGCAGCAATGATGAGACAAAGACAGTGAAGTAAAAACAATAATAAATATTATGAAACTATAATGATTATAAATATCATAATACATGATTTATCAATTTAATGCAATAATTTCACTTATCTTTCTGTATACGCTATTCTGAAATATCATTCTCCAATATCGGACAGTTAACTCAATGTTCCCATAAGGATTTGCTTTATTTACAAGACATTTGGCCCATTGCATTGTTTGTGTCCAGCATATAAAGAGCAGTCTCAGATTATTCATGATAGTCTACCTCTTCTATACTGGTGTGTGAGAAGGTTGCTGAAACTCACCTTTTCATCAGATATCCTAAAGTTGTCATAGATGGCGTAGTTTTTCTCCCCATTCCAGTCCATCAGATCAATCTTCAACAGATACTCATCTAGTGTACAGGGAAACAAATTGTATGGCTTTCATCAACCTTGAAATTTAACTGAAAACGTGTCAATAGTCTATAGTCTAGTTTTGAGTGCATTTGATGTGTTGAAGTACTTGTAAAAATTAAGGCAACCATTAGAAATAATGAAGAGGAGTGACAGTGATCTCCAAATTGAGCCCTCCTTCCACACACACACACACACACACACACACACACACACACACTCCAACTTGTAGAATATATACACCTTTATTTTACATTCACCTCTGCTGATGGTGAGTCTGATTGGAAAATACTATATGTTTATGTCATGACAGTCTTACCTCCAAGGAGCACAGAATGAATGTTTTCATTTCCCAACCAAAACTCGTCATTCCACAACTCATAACTTCCAAACCCATCACGATAATCAGCCCAGTCTCTGCAGAAAGTCACAAGAAATATAAAGTAAAAAACAAATGTACAGACTAGTATATATGATCATATCTCTGATATATTCAAATGAGGAGCTCTTAACCTACCTGTTGAAGTCTACCTTTCCATTGCGACGTTTCTGAAACACAGTCCATCCCCCACCATCTTCCATGTCGCAGTACACCAGAAATGGTTCTGATCTTGCCTTGGGCTTAATACGGTAGAAACCACTCGGTGGTCGCAGTCGGTCATATAACTCAGAGCAATCTATAAGGAACAACAATATGAGTTGGCGGCCAGTCAATCTCCTGAGTTATGATTTACATCAAGCAGGATGTTTAACAAGTCTGACCTTTATCATGCACAAGTAAATTCCCGGGCCCAAGTGGAAGAAGTGGAGTAGCTGTCTTGTACACTACTGTTTCATTTGGACTGGACATCTGGCTGAATTTGGGAGGTGGGAAATAACGGTACTCTCGTAGGCTTTGCAGATGCCATTCCCCAAGCAACAGCTTGTGATTGAGCATCTTGATGCTCTGCTTGAGTTCTGACAAGCCCAGCACACATTCTTCCTTTGCCTCAGAAACAAATACACAAAAAATAAACAAATAACACCACAATCTAATAAGCATCTTTAGACACAGTCATATTTGCCACATAAACATGATGAATCGTAAAATAACCTACTGAGAGTGGTGGAAAGGCCCCAGCCTGGCAATGCCACACAAAATTGAGCAGCAGCCACACACACACAATAAGAAGAGGCATCAGAGAGATGTGTGTGCAAAGTTTTTATGACAGAGAGCCTACAAATGAATCAGAAGGTTATCCATGTAGTAAAATGACATGAGTAAATTATATTTTAGATGGGCTTTGTTAGGTTTGTCAGTTTCTTTTAAAGAAATAGAAATCAAAACTCGTTTTTTTCCGTTTTGGTTGGGCATAGTTTGCCTTACCTCGATAAAAATCTTGATGCGGCTCACTCACGTCCCCACTCCAGAAGCAAATGAAATAGGCTGTTTTTGACAGGGCTTTACTTGCAGTATTTATAGAACCTGTTGGTTCCGCATGTTCTACATTAAATTCTGCAAAGAACGGGAAAGGTGTCGTAACTTTTCCCATTCCTGGCATTCCACAGCTGGTAGGTTGAGGTTCTGGATCTTAGAAGCCAGGGACATCCTCAAAACAATATCTTGACACCACCTGACAGATAAAAGTTGCTTTTCGACTTTGGGAGAGAGAGAAAGAGAGTGTATGTGAGAGATGATGGGGGGGATGTGGGTTCCGAAATATATTGCAATGCGCAAATCAGTCTGAAGCTTAATGGGAAACAGCTGTGGCCGAATTC
Organism: Sardinella longiceps; assembly: GCA_027497455.2. Taxonomy (NCBI): domain Eukaryota; kingdom Metazoa; phylum Chordata; class Actinopteri; order Clupeiformes; family Clupeidae; genus Sardinella; species Sardinella longiceps. The sequence goes on from JAODXP020000020.1 coordinate 21,102,325, forward strand.
CTCACCAACTAATTGCTTTTATGAAACTTGTGTTCAAGAATAGGCTACGATTTACACGCAGAGTCGTCGAATGACAGACATACTGTATTGTTCCGCAAGCCATTCTGACTCAAACTTACAGAGGAAAAGGTAGTGGCTTCTGGAGCGCATCAGGAAGTCCAAAACCGCTACGTTAGCAGAGAAGGGGCGGCGGAATAACTGGATGTAAGGAAAGAAGAATACCACGAGCAACCTTTGAACCTTTTTCCTTGGTATCCTCATGGTAAGTCACAAGACAGATACTACAATTAAAAAGGCAGTTGGTCGGTCGGCGCAAGGCGTTGAATGAACTTGAAAATGCTAGTTTGGAAATTAACGTTTTGACACAACAAATATCACAGGGCAAAGGAAACAAAAAGCTTGCATTCCGTCCTCCGAGAACTGTCCGGTTTGTATTGTTCCTTTACATGTATTCTTAAAATATTTTTAGACTCAACAGCAGTTGTTAGACGATTGCATTTGATTTGCAAGAGTGCGACAGACAGCTTGTTTATGCATGCACATTTTACAGTTCACTTTACATGTGGTTAAGTTACTTAACTTGCCACACTTTTTGGCAACCAACGCTGCGCGGGCATCAACTGTTGTATTGGTCCTCTCTATATTATTTTTATTCATTAATGAATGTACAAAGAAGTGGAAATCAAGTTGTCTATAGTATACTTTCAAAAGGCCATAAAGGCAATATGTGCGTATTGATGTTGTCTGCATCACCAGGATCCCGCTGACATGTCATCCGTGCATTTTAACCCTGGGCTGGATGCCAAAGAGGTTAATGGGTAAGTCGAAAACTCAGGCCAATCTGAATTCTAAAATAAGCTCTTTAGGCTGACTTTTTGTTGTTGTTTTCGAACAAAACATTTCCATCTAGATTATAATGTAGCACTTAATTTTCCATACACACTGTGCACACATAAGACACTGATCAAATGCCTTTGGGTGATGTCCATTATCCTCTTTATTTCAGAAATGATGAAAAAGAGGCTTCTGTGAAGATCGATGATGGCAAAGAGGAGAATGATGAACCTGACACTCTTTATCAGTAAATTTGTCTCTGCTATTTATTTCTGTATTTAGTATGTAGAAAATCTGATGATGACACAGGTAGTGTTACAGCAGATACATACAAAGTAAAGTTATATGTTAATGAAGTTGCATTATTTTGAAAGCCGATCTAAAATGTTTTCTGAGACACAGATTGTGTAGAGCTTGCAGTACTGAATAGTGAATATCACACATTTGTTTGTCAGCCAAGGGAGGCTTCTGAGTCAAATATCACTCATCACCAATCTTGATTAAGTGTTGTAACATCAAATCATTAATGACTTCCCAGCAATGCACTAAAACATTACCTTTTCTCCATTTAGCCAAATCCGAAAGAAGATTGCTCCTTTTGTGATGTCTTTTGGTTTTCGGTAAATGCTTCATATTTCTTTTATATTTTCTTTTTGAAAGTGCTATAATTCTCAGTTCTAATGCTTAGAATGTAAGAACATATCCTGCAAACGCTAGAGATCTTGTCCATATCAGGGCAGTCCGAAATGCCCTGATGCGTAGCCTAGAATGCATCTGTTCGGTCATTCATTATGTTTCAGCTAAACGAACGAATGTGTCATACATTATGTCTTCTCTTCATGTGCTCTTAGAGTGTTTGGATTGGTACTCATCATCGTGGACATCTGCCTGGTCATTGCCGACTTGGCCATTCCTCTGGAGAGCCGTGAGGGACTGGGTGACACCCTGGAGGCCCTCTCTCTGGCCATCGCCCTCTTCTTTCTCGTGGATGTGCTCCTCAGGGTCTACGTGGAAGGGTAAGGAGGACCCCAGGCCCTTTAAGGCCTAGACCTGCATAATGCTCTCTCACAGACACTTAGCTGCAATTCACATATTGGACCCTGTGTCCCTACTCTATCCCACATGATCTACTGGTTCTGACTGTTGTAATGAGGTGACCTGACTTGAGTTGAGTGGAGTTTTGGTGTAAAACTATTAGTGATAGGGTTTTTTTTTAAGGCTGCACTATTAAAAAGGAGACCCAATTCAGATGCATGTTAGAAAAAGGAGAAACAGAGTTTTTATTTACAATGATGCACATAAAGGGTGAGACAACATGCTTTAGATCCACCAGCTGGGTTAACTGATAAGGAAATGGTCTGACTGTAATTAGGCTACAGTTCTGTTGACAGTTGACGGAAGGTGCTGTTGGGTCACCCCAGTTGATGTGGACGGTACTTAATCAGACCATGATGGCTGCTAGCGTGGTACACAACAGCACACAGGCACTGACTCTGGGGACAAATGCAGACAGTACAAACACTGAAACAACTCCATAACATATAATATTCCATATTATCTCTAATAATCAGAACGACAGGAACAGAAGGAAATACAGTTATGTCATGTGGGAAGACATTGGAGTCAGTCAGGCATAACTAACTCAAACATGAATACAGAGTTGTGATTGCTTTGAATTATGTATTATACTCTATATGATGAGAGCAGCATGTAGGGTGAATAAATCAACTAACAGTGTCGGAAGACTGTAGGTGCTCTATTGAGAATTTACCAATGCAGACCCGTACCTGTTGCATTTATAGACCATAGACCATGTACTCAACACTAGACGTGTCTGAGTTCATAGGGAGGGGAAGGTTCTGAAGTGAGGGAGTAGAAACCACAATGTGGAGGGGTGGAAGTCACAAATGTGTTGATTCAGGGGCTTGACTTTGCCACAGGAAATATGCGCAGGAAGCGTTGGCTTGCATCAGGCAGTTATTCCTGGATAATCAGCTGACTCGCTTTTAAAATGAATTTCATCTCAGTTCAAATACGGTGATCAAGTGATCAAGTGTGGTGATTGGATAAGTATTAAAAAATTGAAAAGTACATCAAAGTAGTTGGTCATGCATTGTGCTGAAGTGTATGTTTTGTATATGCATGTGCATACAGTATTTAAAGAAAAAAATATATTTTAGTACAGTAATTTCCCGCATATAAGCCGCATTGTATATAAGCCGCAGGATAATGTTTTAGGCAAATTAAAAAAAAGCAAAACCATATTAACACCATATTAACTACCCCCCTGTTTTAACCTCATAGCGGAAGAAATTTTGCAAAATCAATGTATAAGCCGTGGCTAATAGTCGGGAAATTACGGTACTGGTATGATATGCATGTCCAACATCAAACATTCACATAGACAAACATTTGCTTTCACAGATTTCATGTGTACTTCAGCTCCAAGCTGAATATCATGGACGCCTGCATTGTGGTGGTTACTTTGATCATCACCATGATCTACACTTTCTCAGACTTCTCAGGAGCCAGCCTCATACCAAGGTACTGTACTGTCATTCCCTCTCAGAATACCCCTATCTGAGGCTTAGTCATTATGTCTGGGGTAGACCTAACTGATTTAATGCTATTCTTTGTAGTATTTGAGTTGTATCTGTATTCAGGACAGCCATTGCCTGTAAAAGCTTGAAATGGACCCTTAAATTGACATAAAAAGCTATGCCACAGCTGTAACCAACTGTAAATGTGCCACTGACACCAGAAAGACCAAGGAAGTGGTCATGGACTTCCGAAAGAGGAAAAACGACCCACCTCCCCTCTGCATAAAAGGTGACACAGTGGAGAGAGTGCCCACTTTTAAATTCTTAGGGACCCACATCTCTGGGGACCTGTCCTGGGCGGCCAATACAACTGCCCTTGTAAAGAGAGCCCAGCAGCGCCTCCACTTTCTGAGGATCCTAGCCTGGAATAGGCTACAAACCAACCTGCTGGTCTCCTTCTACCGTGCCACAATTGAGAGCGTGCTGGTGCATGCCATCCCAGTGTGGTATGCTAGCTGCACAGTGGCCGAGAGAAAGAGGATGCAGAGGGTCATCAGAACTGCAGAGAAGGTGACTGGCAGTCCCCTCCCCTCCCTGGATGAAATCGCCAACTCTAGGTGCCTCACTAGAGCCAAGGCGATCATAAAAGACAATCACCACCCCAACCATCACCTGTTTACCATGCTACCCTCAGGCAAAAGGTTCAGTTCATTCAGATGCAAAACCAACAGATTCAAAAACAGCTTCTTTCCATGGGCAATCAGAACTTTAAATGCACTTTAAACAGCTGCTATGTGTGAGCGTGTGTGAATGAACACTGTCTTATTTATTATTTATGCTTTTTATAATCATTTTTTTATGCTTTTATTTGCACCCTGTGGCCAAGCTGTCTGAATTTCGTTGTCCAGGCAACTGGCAATGACAATAAAAGTCTTGAACTTGAACTTGAACTTGACTACACTGTGGATCTTCTGTGCCCTTACAGAGTGTTCAACTTCCTGAAAGCATTGAGAGTCATTATCTTGGTCCGTGTCTTCCGCCTGGCCTCACAGAAGAAGGAGCTGGAGAAAGTCACTAGGAGAATGGTGAGTTTAGGACCAATCAAAGACTCCAGAAATGCCAGAGCTACATCAGCCAATCTGCTGTGACACAACTTTCATTAAATGATAGCATAGAAAGGTAGCATAGTAGTTAGGGACCCCCTAGCTAGTCTGTAAATAGTCTGACGAGTTTTAAGTTTTAATCGTGGCTGCCACCTTAATGTTTTTTGGCGAGTTTTATCCCCCAGTCCTTGAGACCGTTTCTGCAGTAAGAGACATGATACGAGTTGCTTGGCATAGATAGAAATAATAGAAAACTATTGTTATAAAACCACCTCTTTATTTTGGATTGTTGTGGCACAACACTACTTTTGGGGAAAGACTCACAGGTGTCATACCAATCAGTAGAAATGTAGAATGAAGTGATCTTTAGTTGAAAACTGTTTCGGTTAACAAAAGTGAATTGTGTGAATTTGTACAGGTCTCAGAAAACAAACGGCGCTATCAGAAGGATGGGTTTGACCTTGACCTTACCTATGTCACAGGTGGGTGTAATGTCTGTGTTGTGCACCTAGGTGGCAGTGTTGTATTGTGCACTTGTTTTTAAAAAAATATCTTTATTGCCTCATATCATGCTTTTTCCAGATCGAGTCATCGCCATGTCTTTCCCATCGTCTGGGAAACAGTCTCTCTACAGGAATCCGATCAAAGTAAGCGAGACTTGAAGTGCAATCAGGACTCTTTCCTATAGTTCTCTGGAGCTGAAAACCAAATGAGCGAAAACCGATATTAATTAATATCTGACCTCAAAAATTGATATTTTCTTTGTCAAATAGACATATGCTTTTTTCTAAGATAATGGTTTGAACTAAAGCTTAATGGAATGGGCACGTGTTTTTTTTTTTTTTTTTTTTTGGCAGGAAGTAGCAAGATTCCTTGACACCAAGCATCTTGACCATTACAAAGTGTACAATCTGTGCAGTAAGTAAAAACATTAACCACTGAAACAGTAAGAAACGTTGATATAAAAAGAAAGAACAGGTATTTCAAAGTCAATTTGTCATTTCATATAACACAACACATGTTTAATTTGCCAGGTGAAAAGGCCTATGATCACACGTTTTTCCACGATAGGGTGAGACGCGTGTTCATTGATGACCATAATGTCCCATCCTTAGAGTAAGTACCACACTGCCATATGCACTTCAATGGGCGCATTTTCATACATGGTTGTAATTTGAGTGATGTTGGCTACACAGCGTTACCGTTTCCCCATAATATGATTTTACCCCCAAATCATTATGTATGCACCTCTCATTGAAAATGTCAAGGTGTAGCACACTGCCTCAAAGTGCCTGAAATGTGTTACGTATTTCCATATAATTTCTGTAAAACATTGTTTAAATACTCACAGGGTCCACTGTTTTATTGTTTAATGGAAGATCTTTTAAAGTACACAAAGCTCATGTTTGGACTTCTGACCTCTTGGTTGTTCATGGGGCCTTTATAGTCTTTATTGTCACTGAAATCCATGTAATTCTTCTGTCTGTGTCCAAACTCTGTCTCTGCTAGAGATATGCTGACGTACACTGCCGATGTGAGAGAATGGATGTCTGCTGACTCTAGAAATATCATTGCCATTCACTGCAAAGGAGGAAAAGGTGAGTTTCTTCACAGCATAGATGTTGGCATTTGATATTATAATATATTACTGTTAATTGTAATTAAAACCATTCTATCACTAAAACATCATGTGACATAATGTAATAGGACGGGTTGAAACTTGAAAGCATGATGTGTCACTTTTTTTGCAGGCTACCATTTTGTTGTGAATCGTACTGGTTTTGGATACAGCACGACCATTGCATGAAATGGACTTTAGCTTAGTTAAGGGTTCTGACCAGTATTGGAATCTAAACTTGCATTCGCAGGACAACATTAACTGATTGAAATGATCTTTAGAATCAAACTCCATCAGCATCCATCTATAATTTAACTATGACCTATTCACATCAAGTTAATTCAACCAACCTTGAGTGAATCTAATGTATATTTACATTAGGAGATTGATGTACATTTGCAGGTGTTTGCAAATGAGAATTTCTCCTTTGCATACAGTAACTTGAATGTGGATTAAGAAGTTTCAAAGATTCCCAGACATTGGTGGTTGTGTTTTGTAATGTAACGAAGCTGTTTGCATGTCACAGGACGCACCGGGACAATGATCTGCACCTGGCTCATTGACAGCGACCAGTTTGAGAGTGCTCAGGTACTAGCCCTAGCAAGCTGATTTTCGTTCGATATTTACCTCTTTTGTTTATTAAAAATGTACACTAATATGAGTTTCTTACTGCCATCATCAGGAGAGTCTGGACTACTTTGGAGAGAGGAGAACTGACAAAAGCATGAGCTCTAAGTTCCAAGGCGTGGAGACGCCCTCTCAGGTGAACACTGACGCTTGAATGTTATTATCTGTTGTCCATCTGTTGAATATGTCTCCAGCCAAATATTCCCCCAAATCATTATTATTTTTATTATTATTAACTTCTCAATCGATGAGGGTAATACATGGGGAGGGCTAATACATACTATAGATTTTTCTTCTCCCTAATTTTACTTTCCCATGAGGTCATGATCCGATCCTGATTCATTATAAGTGGTTTAATGAACTAGCTAATACATGGACACATTAATAATAATATATGATAATAATAATTAATAATACCGGTATGTGTGTGCAGTTAATTGAGGGAAGTTAATTTGGGGCTTTGTTTTTGTCATTTACATAAAACATGTAGAACTTGTGTGAAAGTGCTGTGGTGAGAAACGGTATTAAAACCAATACTGCCAGTTCTTCGAGGTCAGAACTGAAAATACAACTATTTTGATTGTTAAATGATGGTATGTTGACTCTGGGATCTCTCCTCTGTTCTTAGAGCAGGTACGTTGGATACTACGAAGTTATGAAGACTCGGTATAACCGTCAGCTGCCTCCACCAAAGGCCTTGAAGATAAAGAGTATCCGCATCCACTCCATTGCAGGTGAATCAGCTGGGTCTTTTACAGCATTTGTCAAAGGCACACAGGCTCTGTTTCCATTGACAATTATTCCTGCTGATTATTGGACACTTGGACAGGGATCAATAAATTCTTTGAAAAAGTAAACTTATTCACATCCCACCTCGCTGAGGCCAGGTGCAGGACAAGGAGACGTATCAGAGAAGAGAGGAATAGTCGTGAGAGAGGTGACCTAAGCCTGATGAAGACCCTGACGGGTCGAAACGTTGCTTCATGTTTTCAATTCAATAAAAAAAGTCTCTTTGGGAGAATGCAGTGTGCGGACGACTATTCCTCTCTTCATCAATAAAGTCTTTGCCAAATTGAAATGATTCAAAGATCAACATTTTCCAGTACATAAATCCATGTGCGTGACTCCTTTGTGTCTTTGCTGACTGTTTGCAGGTGTGGGCAAAGGCAATGGAAGTGACCTGACTGTAAAAATCATTGTGAGGAGGGATCTGGTGTTTCGGTGTGTTTGTGCCAAGCAGGAGAGATGTGCGGTGAGAAAAAGATAAAAAACAATTGAAATATCTGTTTCTTACTCTATATTTACAATGATTGGTGTCCGTTGATCAACCTTTGCTTAGCTAATTAATTGCTTGATTGGTGTTACAGCTGTTTCCAGACGCTGGCAATAATGCAGTGGTCATCAGTTTACAGGAGTGTCCAGTTATCTCAGGGGATATCAAGGTCATGTTTGAATCTAGTGCTGTAAGTATGAGGTTTTCATCTGTATTTTTTTGTGTTTTGTGGTATGCTATGCATGCACAATGGATAACAATTTGATTATAATTTGAATATAATACTGTATACATAATTTAAGCAAACCTTCATTTATCCTCCAGGGTCTTCCAAAGGGCTACGAAAACTGTCCTTTCTACTTCTGGTTCAATACCTCTTTTATTGTGGATAACAAGTAAGATGTATTTCACTTTTGATTTGACTTTGAGTATATCTATGACACATCAGCCCCTTACATCCCCTACCTTATCCACTGTTCCAGGCTATTCCTGTCCAGAGAAGAACTGGACAATCCACACAAATCAAAGGTCTGGGATATCTACAAGGAGGACTTTGGGATCACTCTGTCCTTCAGTGACCCTTGATGGGTGCAAGTGGGCACGTCTGCTTCACCATTTTAACAAGCGCAACAAAGCACAACACTAGCCAAGACGAGCAGTGAGGAAACAAAGAAGCACTCCAACACAGGAGAATGGATCTAAAGCTCCTGAGATATAAATGTATTTTCATAGAAACGATATGAACTATACTATAAAAAAATATAGTATACTTTTTTTTTTCAGATACAACCAGTTTGGTCAGTCTGCATAAGTCCTCAGTAATCCAGGACTACTTCTCTGTGGTTTGATTTACCTGTGAAAAAAGGGACGGGATAGTATCTCAATCTGTGAAAGGGTGATGTAGGGAAATATTTAAAATGTACTGACACTAGGGTTATGATCGTATACCTCTTGTATTTAGCATGGTTTGGTACAATCAAGTGAGTTGAATGTTATTGGTGCACATATTGTAATCATGATATTGACATGGACATTCTGACATTGAAGGGGATGAATGGGTTTAAAAGAATGAACTGTCACAAGTTAACCAGAAGGAAACCTTGAAGACATAAGCAACTACTTTGAGTTGACAGAGATACTGTACTGTAGCTTATGAATTGAAAAGGAGATTTGATTGGATTTATGAAGTTTTGAACAGTATTAAACATTGGCTCATAACATTGTAGATGTTATTAATAAATGTATTGTTTGAATCATTGTCTTACAGTGTCATTGATGTGTGTAAAGTACTTTGCTGAAGTAGCTGATTTAGCAGGACCGGATCCACCTAAAGCCTGCCTTAGACAAACAGAGCCACAGCTTACAGCCAGATCAGTTCCTGTGTCAAACCGGACCAACACCTGAAAGAGTTTGCATAAAGCTTTGCCGGTGGTGAGAAGGTAACCCAACATTCTATACCTTGACTCAGTTTTTGTGCTCATTTTTGATTTTTTTTCATATTGCAGCTCAAACTTCATCAAAGTTGCAACAACGGGGCCTAGCTGTCTACCACTGTATTCTTCAGCATCAGATGACTTTGGCAAAATAACCCTGGTAAACACCTGATAGCTTCACAATCATGCATCACTAAGTATTTTCTTTTCATTGGTAAAGCACTTCAGGCTAGAACAGTGCTTCTCAAACTTTTTCAGACACAGAGTACCACTGTGCCCTAAAAATGTTTTTTCAAGGACCACCTGCCCTCGCATCCCCTCTCTGAGTCAGGTGCCTTTACCCTTTAACGCAAATGAAAGCACTGATTTAAAGATAGCCAAAAGTTATGAAAATTAACTTTGGGCCTGCCTCATAGTATTCAGAAAACATGTTACTTTGAAGTCATGTGCAAGTTAGCTTGTCGGGGAAACAGACTAAATTCCTATATTTCTATAGAAATCCTACCGCAGACCACTTGAGGTTGCTCACGGACCACCAGTGGTCCCTTAGGCTGGAGCGGAATCACGCTTGTTTTGTGAGGACTCATGAGTGTACAGTATGTGACACACCACTAGGTGGAACCCTCGGTACTTCCAGTCCTCTTGTCATGCTGTATGGAGGATTCACACAATGTGAAGAACTAATGAAATTAAGACATGATGAGACTTGATGCATCACACCTCATGATCAGATTCTTGGCTCTCAAGAGACGCAAGATTGCAGACCTTTGATGTGTTACCTTTCTAAGTTCACAGTGAATCTCATGTTCTTAGACATGAATTCTTAAAGACTTAAAGTGTTTTTTTTCTTTTGTTTAAGTAGATCAACTTATAATTATCACCTCCGTCAAGGAGGTTATATTTTCGGTTGTGTTGGTTTGTCTGTCAGCAGGATAACTCCGAGCGCTTTTCTAGTTTCCTAATGTTTTGCACACATCCCCTATTTTTGTATTTCAGTTTAACAAACATCTATACTGTCAATTAGAGAGAAACCTGTATGGCTACATATCCTACTTATGACTGCACATATGGTCTGACTATAGTAAAAATTCTGAACTTCAGCAAAAAAAAGACTGATTAACTAATTATGGACACATATTACCCCCAGACTACTTGTGTCCGATACCAGATACCATAACTTCCCTTAGGGATATTTGTAGTTGTTGCAAGAGGACCCATTTCCAAAAAATTAGGTTTCAATTCCCCTGACTGAATTTCCCTTCTTTAACTGCACTAAACATCATGTAAATATTCTCATATGATAATACAAACTTACAAACAGTAATGAACTGATAAATACTTGACTTGAATAGGCATGGACACTAGAAATTAAATATAAAACATAAAATTAACAGAAAATGTACAAATCCAATGAAGAATCTAATATTTATTGAGGTCATCTTTGAGTCAAAATTCCATTACCTACAGTTTGATACATCCCAAAATGTGCAGTTTAAGGTAAAACCCTTCAGACAATTCATTCTCACATTTCATACCCTACTCTTTACTTTTCTGTCAACACAAAAACACCAATTATCAGAGCATCTATTGGAAGACTTGTGATTCAATTTATGACTGCGCACTCCCAAAACACAATGAACAGTATGTTAATTCTTCAACAAAAGCAAAGAAAAACACACCTGACTGATATTTTGTAGCTTTCTGGATATACGGTAACTTGACATACATGAGTCAGTTTAGCTTTATTTTGGACACTGGGGGGCAAAATAAAGTTATTTTTGTCAAGTACAAGTTTTGCTTCCCAACCATACAATCCAAAGGCGCATTGCTAAAGCAAATGCGTAACAAGCAGGGGACAGTATGCAAAAAAGACAAACAAACAAACAAAACAAACAAACGCAAAGATCTTTAAGGCATGACCATTTCCCCATCATTCTTAATTCTTTGGAAGCGGCGCTCCAATCACACATTCCCCACCCTTAAGGCCTGTTATTAGTGGGCTATACCCACACCAAGGCCAGCACAGTGTTACCCAAGGTCTACTCAGGAGGTTCAAGCTCTAGGAAGCTTTTGTGCAACACATTACACAAAAAAAAAAAAAATATGATGGAATCCCAAATTAATGCCAGACACAAATGACTGAATTAAGTCCAAGAACAACAAAAGGCCTTTAAACACCCGTGTTTAAAGAAAGTGCCACAGAACGTCATTAGCCAGGATTGCATTTATACACCAGTGTCACACATGCAGAGTTTTTTCACAGCATCCTGAAAAAAAGTTTCACCTGGTTTGTTGACTACAATCCAAAAATCAATACTTCATTCTCTCACAAGCATCAACAAAGAGTTTTGCGGACGTACGCCGCCTCCTTCCGGCCGAGCCCTGAAAAGAGGTTGCACTGCTCCAGTTCCTGATAGCGTCCGCTCCGCAGGAAGCAGATGTTAGCCGTCTTGCAGGTGCCCTGGCAGGGCTCCGACACATGGCCTTTGTGCAACAGGTACCAGTACGTCTGGAAGTACCGGTCATCCTGCAGGAAGGTCTGAATGAGGCGGTCCCAGTCGCTGGGGAAGAGGCTGGGCAGCCCGTAGGCCTTGGAGGCCCGGTAGAGCAGGGTCCATTTGGGGTTGGGGTCAGGGGCGGCAGGGGAGAGGGGTGAGGCTGGGTCATGGTGGTTATTGGCCTCAGTGAGGTTGAGGATGTACGTCTCATGATCCAGCACGAAACGGGAACTGTCTGAGTAGTTTCCATCAACATAATACACCCGATAGCCTAGGAGAAACAAAAATACATCAACAATTCTGCTTTTGCACGATTGGGTTTATACTTGCCCCACTGCCACAGGTTATCACATGCTTACGAGTTCATTAACCTCAGTGACCCAGTTCTGCCAGCAAACATTTATTGCAACATATCTCTGCCAGTCCCCTTTACTTCAAATCATGGCGTTTCATTTTTTACAGCATCTGAACTGAAGGAGTGTCATTAATACTTGTACAAACAAGAGAAAATGAAACAAATTAATAATAGAAAAGCCTACCTGGGTTGAGGTTGACAAAGGTGGTGACGCTTGGTGCAATGTAGGCCACACTCAGTGGTCTAGTCATGGTCTTCTCATCGTAAAACATCTGAAACTCATCAACGTGAGTGTGACCAAAGAACTGGCCTGTGATGGTGCCTTCGTACCTACAAATAGGAACATGCAATATTTATTTCATTATTATTTTTATTTTAAGAAACTCAGGGCAAAAAGCAGAACACTATACACACTCAAATGACCACCTGCAAAAACCACTAACATACGTTGTGAATACTTGAGAAATTTTGGGCAGCCAATAAAGGGTAGTCTATCGAAACAAAATCCATGTGTTATTCCTCACTTCCCATTTTCAATAATATGCAACATTTAAGTTACACACAGGAATGTATACACAGGAATGTATGCGCATGCACGCACGCACGCACGCACACACACACACACACACACACACACACACACACACGGGTACATGTGACTTCTAGTAGGAGATTCTCCCGACTCTTTGTAGCTTTCTGAGGCCCCAAGGCATTTCTCAGGGGATTACTGGAGGAGGAGGAGTGGGGTGGGCAAGGGGCCATGCACTGGTCTGGAGGAGGAGGAGTGGGGTGGGCAAGGGGCCATGAACTGGTCTGGAGGAGGAGGAGTGGGGTGGGCAAGGGGCCATGAACTGGTCTGGAGGAGGAGGAGTGGGGTGGGCAAGGGGCCATGCACTGGGCCACTGACCTGTTGACTATGTGGTAGTAGTTCCAACTCCAGCTGGCCAGACAAAGTCCAGGTGGGATGTGACCTATAATATGAACCTGAAATAAAGCAGAGTATGTCAAAAACAACTTTCACTTAATCACTGTATTGGCCACACACATTCACACACACACACACACTTAACAAATGGTTACAATACGGCTTGACTAAAACATGTAAACAAGTTGAAATGACAGTGGTGTGTGATACTAGACTGAAATAAAGGATATCACATGCAGGTGGAGCGAGGTGTGACAAAAAGCCTGTGAGTATCAGCTCCATAGACACTGCGCCAAGTAAACCTATGGTGTTGTACAGTAGCGACCAATCCTTTTGGGCTTAATCCTTAGACGCCCTCTTTGGCATGACAGAGCAGGAATTAACTGGAAAGCTGAACATGTCTGCAGGCTGTTATCGTTTCTAAGGAAACAGAATAACCGTCTTCTGTGTTGTAACATTTCAACAGTCGTACATTTGTAAGTGCAATCACATGTAGAAAATTTTAAACGTTAGTGACGGAACCCCATTGGCATGATAACACCATATGAGTAGAGGGCAGACTGTATAGTCTTCCATAAAGTTATTCAAGAATCACTGAGATTTTATGACAACGTAGCTAAGATTCCACTACATTATTGTGGTAGGACGTCATCCACTTCTCACTCCTTAGAAGCAAGGCTTAGAAAACTTCAGTTGGCAAGACATGTTCACTTTATAAGACTGATGTTGACATCAGTTATATTTAATGTGATTTGAAAACGTCCTACTAGTTGGGGATCCTTTTAAAAGAAAGGTCTGTCTAAGTCGAAATAGCTAATTCGGTGATCTTAAGAATTATAGGCCTATTTCCAAATTACCTTTTATGTCTAAGATCCTGGAAAAAGTAGTCCTCTCCCAAGTATCTCCATATTTAAACAAGTTTAGCATTTTTGATAAATTCCAATCTGGGTTTAGATCTTTACACAGCACTGAATCTGCCCTGATCAAAGTCCACAATGACATCCTTCTCTCTGTTGATTCTGGTTCCTGTGCCCTCCTAGTTCTCCTCGACCTTAGTGCTGCATTTGACACAATAGACCATTCCATTCTTGTAAAAAGACTGGAGGCTGAAGTTGGTCTACAGGGCACAGTTCTGCAATGGTTTAAGTCTTATTTGAGCAATAGAACCTTTTCAGTCAGGTTGGATAATTATTCCTCTTCCTCTGCTCCAATCAAGTGTGGTGTCCCCCAAGGGTCCATTTTAGGCCCTCTTTTATTTTCACTGTATATGCTCCCACTTGGATCAATTTTTGAAAAATACAGTGTTCAGTACCATTGCTATGCAGATGATACACAGTTTTACCTTCCAGTCACTCCTGGTGACTCTGGCTCTTTGGTAAACCTGTTTAACTGTCTTAATGATATCAAATGTTGGATGGCCATGAATTTCTTACAACTTAATGAAAAGAAAACTGAAGTGATCATATTTGGGCCTCCTACTTCTGTATCTGACCTGAGTAATGCTCTTGGTCCCTTATCTTCAAATTTCAGTAGTGTAGTAAAAAACCTTGGAGTCTACCTGGATTCTTCACTCACATTCAGTAATCAAATAAGCAGTGTGGTGAAGGCCAGTTTTTTCCAATTGAGAACCATTGCAAAGTTAAAATCTTTCCTCTCTGCTAAAGACATGGAAACTCTAATTCATTCATTCATCACTTCAAGATTAGACTATTGTAATGCACTTTATTTTGGCCTTCCCAACTCTTCTATTGCTAGATTACAAATGGTTCAAAATGCTGCTGCTAGATTGCTTACTGGAACTAAGAAGCGTGATCACATCACTCCTGTGCTCTGTGAACTGCACTGGTTGCCAGTGAAATATAGAATTGAGTTTAAATTGTTACTTTATCATTTTAAAGCCTTACATCAATTAGCACCTGATTACATCTGCAATTTACTTAGTCCTTACTGTACTTCTAGGCCCCTCAGATCTTCCTCTAAGGGCGCTTTCACACAGCTAGTTCGGTTATTTGGTCCGGACCAAGCAGTGAAATTGTTACAATGTAGCATACAGACAGCAGTGTGGTCTGTTTTCACACCGGCAAACGAACCAAACTTGGTCCGAGTGACGTAGTGGCATTTTCTCCTGGAGGAAATGAAGGCACCAGAGTTTGGTATTTGGTACGGATTCAAGCGAACCGAGACCACCTCTTTTTGGAGGTCTCGGTTCACTTGATTTAGTTATTATTATTATTATTGTTATTATTATTACTATTATTATTATTTGTTTATTGTTTATTATTATTATTATTATTATTATTATTATTGTTGTTATTATTATTATTATTATTATTATTATTTTAAAAGCACTTTGGATCAACTATGTTGTATGAAATGTGCTATATAAATAAAAGTGACTTGACTTGACTTGACTATTGTATTCAATTTTCTTGTTTCCTACTGATACCACTCAATAAGCTAAAGCAACAGGGATACACATTGATTTGCACTGGACCTTTCCTTTAAAGCAATTTAACGTTTTTATGATAGCCAATATATCTGATGACCGGGCCTTTCAGATATTACTTCTTTTTTTTCCCTCCACCACGGCCTCAACCTGTGCCTACCTTTTCGCCCTTGTTCTCAGCCTCCTGCAGGATGTGGACGAGCCACTGTAGCTGGTCGGCTGGGTCTGTGGAGTTCACCATGAGCCAGTAGTTCTCTCTGGCACAGAAGTTCATGTTGAGGGACACCAGCCGCAGCCCTGGCTGGATCTGGACCGAGTAGAACCCGGCACGCCTTGACACCATCAGAGCAAGAAATCAAATTACACATTGACCCACCATAAAGGGATGTATAGGATACTGAACCAATGGCAGTGGACCCACTGGCTTTTAAATTTTGTTGGCGTCAACATACAGCAATACATGTGTTATGAAAAACAGACAAAATCAAGAGGATCCACTCTATAGGGCTAATGAATTCACAGCAACATATCTCTAAAGGTAACCAAGCTAAATGCAGATCATTTTCAGAAAGGAAACGGTGACAACTGTCAGGGGAACATTGCATTAGTGACAGGAAGACATCATAAGTGTAAAGGGTGGGGGTGGGGATGTGTGAAAGGGTCTATAACCACCTGATGCTCTGGAGGGCCTGAGGAGGCAGCCACACCGCCCACTCCTCCGCCATGGTGTCATAGAGCCACCGGGACGAGCGGTTGCCGTGGATGAAGGGCGGTGGGAAGCTGTTGACTGGCGTGCTCTCATGGTTCCCTATAGCTGGGTAGACTTTAATGCCAGGGCCCAGGTGCTTGTGGATGAGTCTGGAGATGGTGGTGAGCTCTGTGAGCTGCTGATCACGCGTCTGCGACCAGACATTATGCGCCGGGATATCGCCTGTCCAGTACACCCAGTCCCAGGGCCCGTCCTTGGCCACGTTTTCCATGAGGTTGTCCACGGTGCGCAGTGGCAGGTCGCACTTGCTGTAGGTGCCCCAGTAGCCTGCGCCACGGTGCTTCCAGCTGGGCATTCCGGAGCTGTTGCGGCAGCACAGTGGGTCCTTGCAGTCAGCGCTACTGCCCTCGGCATACTCCCGGTCCCAGTGGATGTCGGTGAGGAAGAGCACTCGGCTTTGGGGCGAGCCAGGTTTGGGAGGTGTGGGAGGTACGACGGGAGGCTTGGGTACAGGTGGCAAGGTGATGTTCCAGGGCGCATAGATGTCAAAATGACCGCAGCTAGGGCCCACCAGGACAGCACAGGCCTCAGATGGCCACAGAAGCGACTTCTGCAGCGTGGTGATGAAATCGTCGCTGAACAGCTCGGTGATCTCACGGCACACATGCTCGTCAGCCAGGTGGAGTCGAACACAGGCTTGGCCCACAACATGAGCCACTCGCTCCTTATTTGTGTCGCTCTGAAAAGGAGAAAGAAAGACAATTTAGGAGAAAACTGGTGGGGGGAAGCTATGCAAATGTGCATGAAGCCTGTGGTTAACAGGCATAACACTACTTCCCCCCCTCTATGAGCAGATGAGATCTGCACTAACAACTTTGCCACAAAAGTGTGAAAAATAAGAAAAACAATTCTCTGTTTAACTAAGCCATGAAGATCTTAAAGCAGACTAATCTTTCCCCTCTCATCTGTTAGGCTAGTTAACAATAGCCTACTTTACACTCTTTGATTCCACCAGGTGTGGAAAGTCCTAAAAATAATCCTTTTCTAGATTGAAGACACTGGTCAACTTGGATTATAGGATTTCCAAATAACGTGCTACTAACGTTAATACAAAAAGGCTGTAGAACTAAACGTTAGTGAGGTTCAAACAAGTTCTTACCAGCAAAGCGATGTCTAGTATGGTGAAAAGTGTTTTGCACAAAGGACACGTGAAGTTGCGCCAGTTAAATTGGACGCCAAAATGACCCAATTGCTCCACGAAGTTCAACTGACCAAAACTCTTCTCTTGGAGAGGGACTGACGAACCGAAATGGATCAAGGTCACCATGACGAAGAGACAACAGAAACCAACGAAGGACACTTTGAACGTATTCATGGTGGTGGCTAACAATAAAGCTTCATAGAGTAGAATAAACCATCCAGTTGCAGCTCTACGAGCGTGCCTCCAAATTGGAGACGATTCGTCACCAACTGCTTTTCTTCAGTAGACTAGAAATGTCGAGACCTGCTGCCTGTTCCGATAACAGTCACGGCTAAAAGGAGACTAACATTTGGGTACTGCGACTGCGGGGTAGCCTACACACGAGGATGTGCTCTTGCGGTTCAATAACGTTAGTCAACAAAACAGGAAGGAAGACAGAGATGTCCTGGCCACTGACTTCCCTCTTGGACCACTCATTAAACAGCAGCGCCGGCTGAACCAAGCAATAAAGCGCAGATGTTCAAATGACTTGATACAAGTGTTAACTTTATGAAAAAGCCGACATCAGCAATTGCCAGTCCTCATTTGCAACAACAACAAGCCGCAGCTGGTCTTGTGAGTTGTTCTTGTTGTCAGCTGACCTATCACGTGAGCCGTTCCAAATATAAGCTACAGGAGGACCTAACTCATTTTCACTTTAATCAAGAATGGCCATGTTTTAGCATAATTGTCGACATATAAAGACAAATGTCTAAAAGACAATATTTAATAATTAATTTGATCGCCTTCACCCCAAAGTCAATTTTAATTCTGGCCTTATACAGTCCTGAACTTTTGACTTCTACAACCGAGGTTTGATGTTTCAATGCAGCCTGCCTAATAAGAAGAAGAAGAAGAAGAAACAGAAGAATAATAATATCGTATTCTTATGGATATGTTTTATGTATGATTATTGTTTTTGTTAATATTATTGTAACAGTCATTTGGGCCAGTTTTGACGTGTTAGCGAAAGACACTTGGTAATGTTGTGCATGCACAGGCCTACTGTCCCACACCCATAGCCTA
>JAODXP020000020.1:21121051-21163630 GCA_027497455.2 Sardinella longiceps
GCAATGCACTAAAACATTACCTTTTCTCCATTTAGCCAAATCCGAAAGAAGATTGCTCCTTTTGTGATGTCTTTTGGTTTTCGGTAAATGCTTCATATTTCTTTTATATTTTCTTTTTGAAAGTGCTATAATTCTCAGTTCTAATGCTTAGAATGTAAGAACATATCCTGCAAACGCTAGAGATCTTGTCCATATCAGGGCAGTCCGAAATGCCCTGATGCGTAGCCTAGAATGCATCTGTTCGGTCATTCATTATGTTTCAGCTAAACGAACGAATGTGTCATACATTATGTCTTCTCTTCATGTGCTCTTAGAGTGTTTGGATTGGTACTCATCATCGTGGACATCTGCCTGGTCATTGCCGACTTGGCCATTCCTCTGGAGAGCCGTGAGGGACTGGGTGACACCCTGGAGGCCCTCTCTCTGGCCATCGCCCTCTTCTTTCTCGTGGATGTGCTCCTCAGGGTCTACGTGGAAGGGTAAG
Source organism: Sardinella longiceps (assembly GCA_027497455.2). Classification (NCBI taxonomy): domain Eukaryota; kingdom Metazoa; phylum Chordata; class Actinopteri; order Clupeiformes; family Clupeidae; genus Sardinella; species Sardinella longiceps. The sequence continues at coordinate 21,121,536 of JAODXP020000020.1, forward strand.
GAGGACCCCAGGCCCTTTAAGGCCTAGACCTGCATAATGCTCTCTCACAGACACTTCACTGCAATTCACATATTGGACCCTGTGTCCCTACTCTATCCCACATGATCTGCTGGTTCTGTCTTGTTGTAATGAGGTGATCTGACTTGAGTTGTGTGGAGTTTTTGTGTAAAACTACTAGTGATAGGGTTTTTTTAAGGCTGCACTGTTAAAAAGGAGACCCAATTCAGATGCATGTTAGAAAAAGGAGAAACAGAGTTTTTATTTACAATGATGCACATAAAGGGTGAGACAACATGCTTTAGATCCACCAGCTGGGTTAACTGATAAGGAAATGGTCTGACTGTAATTAGGCTACAGTTCTGTTGACAGTTGACGGAAGGTGCTGTTGGGTCACCCCAGTTGATGTGGACGGTACTTAATCAGACCATGATGGCTGCTAGCGTGGTACACAACAGCACACAGGCACTGACTCTGGGGACAAATGCAGACAGTACAAACACTGAAACAACTCCATAACATATAATATTCCATATTATCTCTAATAATCAGAACGACAGGAACAGAAGGAAATACAGTTATGTCATGTGGGAAGACATTGAAGTCAGTCAGGCATAACTAACTCAAACATGAATACAGAGTTGTGATTGCTTTGAATTATGTATTATACTCTATATAATGAGAGCAGCATGTAGGGTGAATAAATCAACTAACAGTGTCGGAAGACTGTAGGTGCTCTACTGAGAATTTACCAATGCAGACCCGTACCTGTTGCATTTATAGACCATAGACCATGTACTCAACACTAGACGTGTCTGAGTTCATAGGGAGGGGAAGGTTCTGAAGTGAGGGAGTAGAAACCACAATGTGGAGGGGTGGAAGTCACAAATGTGTTGATTCAGGGGCTTGACTTTGCCACAGGAAATATGCGCAGGAAGCGTTGGCTTGCATCAGGCAGTTATTCCTGGATAATCAGCTGACTCGCTTTTAAAATGAATTTCATCTCAGTTCAAATACGGTGATCAAGTGATCAGGAGATCAAGTGTGGTGATTGGATAAGTATTAAAAAATTGAAAAGTGCATCAAAGTAGTTGGTCATGAATTGTGCTGAAGTGTATGTTTTGTATATGCATGCATACAGTATTTAAAGAAATATATTTTAGTACAGTAATTTCGCATATAACCGCATTGTATATAAGCCAGGATAATGTTTTAGGCAATAAAAAAGCAAAACCATATTAACCCATATTAACTACCCCTGTTTTAACCTCATAGCGGAAGAAATTTGCAAAATCATGTATAAGCCGGGCTATAGTCGGAAATACGGTACTGGTATGCTATACATGTCCAACACCAAACATTCACATAGACAAACATTTGCTTTCACAGATTCCATGTGTACTTCAGCTCCAAGCTGAATATCATGGACGCCTGCATTGTGGTGGTTACTTTGATCATCACCATGATCTACACTTTCTCAGACTTCTCAGGAGCCAGCCTCATACCAAGGTACTGTACTGTCATTCCCTCTCAGAATACCCCTGTCTGAGGCTTAGTCATTATGTCTGGGGTAGACTGATTTAATGCTATTCTGTGTAGTATTTGAGTTGTATCTGTATTCAGGACAGCCATTGCCTGTAAAAGCTTGAAATGGACCCTTAAATTGACATAAAAAGCTATGCCACAGCTGTAACCAACTGTAAATGTGCCAATGACTACACTGTGGATCTTCTGTGCCCTTACAGAGTGTTCAACTTCCTGAAAGCATTGAGAGTCATTATCTTGGTCCGTGTCTTCCGCCTGGCCTCACAGAAGAAGGAGCTGGAGAAAGTCACTAGGAGAATGGTGAGTTTAGGACCAATCAAAGACTCCAGAAATGCCAGAGCTACATCAGCCAATCTGCTGTGACACAACTTTCATTAAATGATAGCATAGAAAGGTAGCATAGTAGTTAGGGACCCCCTAGCTAGTCTGTAAATAGTCTGACGAGTTTTAAGTTTTAATCGTGGCTGCCACCTTAATGTTTTTTGGCGAGTTTTATCCCCCAGTCCTTGAGACCGTTTCTGCAGTAAGAGACATGATACGAGTTGCTTGGCATAGATAGAAATAATAGAAAACTATTGTTATAAAACCACCTCTTTATTTTGGATTGTTGTGGCACAACACTACTTTTGGGGAAAGACTCACAGGTGTCATACCAATCAGTAGAAATGTAGAATGAAGTGATCTTTAGTTGAAAACTGTTTCGGTTAACAAAAGTGAATTGTGTGAATTTGTACAGGTCTCAGAAAACAAACGGCGCTATCAGAAGGATGGGTTTGACCTTGACCTTACCTATGTCACAGGTGGGTGTAATGTCTGTGTTGTGCACCTAGGTGGCAGTGTTGTATTGTGCACTTGTTTTTAAAAAATATCTTTATTGCCTCATATCATGCTTTTTCCAGATCGAGTCATCGCCATGTCTTTCCCATCGTCTGGGAAACAGTCTCTCTACAGGAATCCGATCAAAGTAAGCGAGACTTGAAGTGCAATCAGGACTCTTTCCTATAGTTCTCTGGAGCTGAAAACCAAATGAGCGAAAACCGATATTAATTAATATCTGACCTCAAAAATTGATATTTTCTTTGTCAAATAGACATATGCTTTTTTCTAAGATAATGGTTTGAACTGAAGCCTAATGGAATGGGCACGTGTTTTTTTTTTTTTTTTTGTTGGCAGGAAGTAGCAAGATTCCTTGACACCAAGCATCTTGACCATTACAAAGTGTACAACCTGTGCAGTAAGTAAAAACATTAACCACTGAAACAGTAAGAAACGTTGATATAAAAAGAAAGAACAGGTATTTCAAAGTCAATTTGTCATTTCATATAACACAACACATGTTTAATTTGCCAGGTGAAAAGGCCTATGATCACACGTTTTTCCACGATAGGGTGAGACGCGTGTTCATTGATGACCATAATGTCCCATCCTTAGAGTAAGTACCACACTGCCATATGCACTTCAATGGGCGCATTTTCATACATGGTTGTAATTTGAGTGATGTTGGCTACACAGCGTTACCGTTTCCCCATAATATGATTTTACCCCCAAATCATTATGTATGCACCTCTCATTGAAAATGTCAAGGTGTAGCACACTGCCTCAAAGTGCCTGAAATGTGTTACGTATTTCCATATAATTTCTGTAAAACATTGTTTAAATACTCACAGGGTCCACTGTTTTATTGTTTAATGGAAGATCTTTTAAAGTACACAAAGCTCATGTTTGGACTTCTGACCTCTTGGTTGTTCATGGGGCCTTTATAGTCTTTATTGTCACTGAAATCCATGTAATTCTTCTGTCTGTGTCCAAACTCTGTCTCTGCTAGAGATATGCTGACGTACACTGCCGATGTGAGAGAATGGATGTCTGCTGACTCTAGAAATATCATTGCCATTCACTGCAAAGGAGGAAAAGGTGAGTTTCTTCACAGCATAGATGTTGGCATTTGATATTATAATATATTACTGTTAATTGTAATTAAAACCATTCTATCACTAAAACATCATGTGACATAATGTAATAGGACGGGTTGAAACTTGAAAGCATGATGTGTCACTTTTTTTGCAGGCTACCATTTTGTTGTGAATCGTACTGGTTTTGGATACAGCACGACCATTGCATGAAATGGACTTTAGCTTAGTTAAGGGTTCTGACCAGTATTGGAATCTAAACTTGCATTCGCAGGACAACATTAACTGATTGAAATGATCTTTAGAATCAAACTCCATCAGCATCCATCTATAATTTAACTATGACCTATTCACATCAAGTTAATTCAACCAACCTTGAGTGAATCTAATGTATATTTACATTAGGAGATTGATGTACATTTGCAGGTGTTTGCAAATGAGAATTTCTCCTTTGCATACAGTAACTTGAATGTGGATTAAGAAGTTTCAAAGATTCCCAGACATTGGTGGTTGTGTTTTGTAATGTAACGAAGCTGTTTGCATGTCACAGGACGCACCGGGACAATGATCTGCACCTGGCTCATTGACAGCGACCAGTTTGAGAGTGCTCAGGTACTAGCCCTAGCAAGCTGATTTTCGTTCGATATTTACCTCTTTTGTTTATTAAAAATGTACACTAATATGAGTTTCTTACTGCCATCATCAGGAGAGTCTGGACTACTTTGGAGAGAGGAGAACTGACAAAAGCATGAGCTCTAAGTTCCAAGGCGTGGAGACGCCCTCTCAGGTGAACACTGACGCTTGAATGTTATTATCTGTTGTCCATCTGTTGAATATGTCTCCAGCCAAATATTCCCCCAAATCATTATTATTTTTATTATTATTAACTTCTCAATCGATGAGGGTAATACATGGGGAGGGCTAAGACATACTGTAGATTTTTCTTCTCCCTAATTTTACTTTCCCATGAGGTCATGATCCGATCCTGATTCATTATAAGTGGTTTAATGAACTAGCTAATACATGGACACATTAATAATAATATATGATAATAATAATTAATAATACCGGTATGTGTGTGCAGTTAATTGAGGGAAGTTAATTTGGGGCTTTGTTTTTGTCATTTACATAAAACATGTAGAACTTGTGTGAAAGTGCTGTGGTGAGAAACGGTATTAAAACCAATACTGCCAGTTCTTCGAGGTCAGAACTGAAAATACAACTATTTTGATTGTTAAATGATGGTATGTTGACTCTGGGATCTCTCCTCTGTTCTTAGAGCAGGTACGTTGGATACTACGAAGTTATGAAGACTCGGTATAACCGTCAGCTGCCTCCACCAAAGGCCTTGAAGATAAAGAGTATCCGCATCCACTCCATTGCAGGTGAATCAGCTGGGTCTTTTACAGCATTTGTCAAAGGCACACAGGCTCTGTTTCCATTGACAATTATTCCTGCTGATTATTGGACACTTGGACAGGGATCAATAAATTCTTTGAAAAAGTAAACTTATTCACATCCCACCTCGCTGAGGCCAGGTGCAGGACAAGGAGACGTATCAGAGAAGAGAGGAATAGTCGTGAGAGAGGTGACCTAAGCCTGATGAAGACCCTGACGGGTCGAAACGTTGCTTCATGTTTTCAATTCAATAAAAAAAGTCTCTTTGGGAGAATGCAGTGTGCGGACGACTATTCCTCTCTTCATCAATAAAGTCTTTGCCAAATTGAAATGATTCAAAGATCAACATTTTCCAGTACATAAATCCATGTGCGTGACTCCTTTGTGTCTTTGCTGACTGTTTGCAGGTGTGGGCAAAGGCAATGGAAGTGACCTGACTGTAAAAATCATTGTGAGGAGGGATCTGGTGTTTCGGTGTGTTTGTGCCAAGCAGGAGAGATGTGCGGTGAGAAAAAGATAAAAAACAATTGAAATATCTGTTTCTTACTCTATATTTACAATGATTGGTGTCCGTTGATCAACCTTTGCTTAGCTAATTAATTGCTTGATTGGTGTTACAGCTGTTTCCAGACGCTGGCAATAATGCAGTGGTCATCAGTTTACAGGAGTGTCCAGTTATCTCAGGGGATATCAAGGTCATGTTTGAATCTAGTGCTGTAAGTATGAGGTTTTCATCTGTATTTTTTTGTGTTTTGTGGTATGCTATGCATGCACAATGGATAACAATTTGATTATAATTTGAATATAATACTGTATACATAATTTAAGCAAACCTTCATTTATCCTCCAGGGTCTTCCAAAGGGCTACGAAAACTGTCCTTTCTACTTCTGGTTCAATACCTCTTTTATTGTGGATAACAAGTAAGATGTATTTCACTTTTGATTTGACTTTGAGTATATCTATGACACATCAGCCCCTTACATCCCCTACCTTATCCACTGTTCCAGGCTATTCCTGTCCAGAGAAGAACTGGACAATCCACACAAATCAAAGGTCTGGGATATCTACAAGGAGGACTTTGGGATCACTCTGTCCTTCAGTGACCCTTGATGGGTGCAAGTGGGCACGTCTGCTTCACCATTTTAACAAGCGCAACAAAGCACAACACTAGCCAAGACGAGCAGTGAGGAAACAAAGAAGCACTCCAACACAGGAGAATGGATCTAAAGCTCCTGAGATATAAATGTATTTTCATAGAAACGATATGAACTATACTATAAAAAAATATAGTATACTTTTTTTTTTCAGATACAACCAGTTTGGTCAGTCTGCATAAGTCCTCAGTAATCCAGGACTACTTCTCTGTGGTTTGATTTACCTGTGAAAAAAGGGACGGGATAGTATCTCAATCTGTGAAAGGGTGATGTAGGGAAATATTTAAAATGTACTGACACTAGGGTTATGATCGTATACCTCTTGTATTTAGCATGGTTTGGTACAATCAAGTGAGTTGAATGTTATTGGTGCACATATTGTAATCATGATATTGACATGGACATTCTGACATTGAAGGGGATGAATGGGTTTAAAAGAATGAACTGTCACAAGTTAACCAGAAGGAAACCTTGAAGACATAAGCAACTACTTTGAGTTGACAGAGATACTGTACTGTAGCTTATGAATTGAAAAGGAGATTTGATTGGATTTATGAAGTTTTGAACAGTATTAAACATTGGCTCATAACATTGTAGATGTTATTAATAAATGTATTGTTTGAATCATTGTCTTACAGTGTCATTGATGTGTGTAAAGTACTTTGCTGAAGTAGCTGATTTAGCAGGACCGGATCCACCTAAAGCCTGCCTTAGACAAACAGAGCCACAGCTTACAGCCAGATCAGTTCCTGTGTCAAACCGGACCAACACCTGAAAGAGTTTGCATAAAGCTTTGCCGGTGGTGAGAAGGTAACCCAACATTCTATACCTTGACTCAGTTTTTGTGCTCATTTTTGATTTTTTTTCATATTGCAGCTCAAACTTCATCAAAGTTGCAACAACGGGGCCTAGCTGTCTACCACTGTATTCTTCAGCATCAGATGACTTTGGCAAAATAACCCTGGTAAACACCTGATAGCTTCACAATCATGCATCACTAAGTATTTTCTTTTCATTGGTAAAGCACTTCAGGCTAGAACAGTGCTTCTCAAACTTTTTCAGACACAGAGTACCACTGTGCCCTAAAAATGTTTTTTCAAGGACCACCTGCCCTCGCATCCCCTCTCTGAGTCAGGTGCCTTTACCCTTTAACGCAAATGAAAGCACTGATTTAAAGATAGCCAAAAGTTATGAAAATTAACTTTGGGCCTGCCTCATAGTATTCAGAAAACATGTTACTTTGAAGTCATGTGCAAGTTAGCTTGTCGGGGAAACAGACTAAATTCCTATATTTCTATAGAAATCCTACCGCAGACCACTTGAGGTTGCTCACGGACCACCAGTGGTCCCTTAGGCTGGAGCGGAATCACGCTTGTTTTGTGAGGACTCATGAGTGTACAGTATGTGACACACCACTAGGTGGAACCCTCGGTACTTCCAGTCCTCTTGTCATGCTGTATGGAGGATTCACACAATGTGAAGAACTAATGAAATTAAGACATGATGAGACTTGATGCATCACACCTCATGATCAGATTCTTGGCTCTCAAGAGACGCAAGATTGCAGACCTTTGATGTGTTACCTTTCTAAGTTCACAGTGTTTTTTTTTCTTTTGTTTAAGTAGATCAACTTATAATTATCACCTCCGTCAAGGAGCTTATATTTTCGGTTGTGTTGGTTTGTCTGTCAGCAGGATAACTCCGAGCGCTTTTCTAGTTTCCTAATGTTTTGCACACATCCCTATTTTGTATTCAGTTTAACAAACATCTATACTGTCAATTAGAGAGAAACCTGTATGGCTACATAGCCTACTCATGACTGCACATATGGTCTGACTATAGTAAAAATTCTGAACTTCAGCAAAAAAAAAAGAGACTGATTAACTAATTATGGACACATATTACCCCCCAGACTACTTGTGTCCGATACCAGATACCATAACTTCCCTTAGGGATATTTGTAGTTGTTGCAAGAGGACCCATTTCCAAAAAATTAGGTTTCAATTCCCCTGACTGAATTTCCCTTCTTTAACTGCACTAAACATCATGTAAATATTCTCATATGATAATACAAACTTACAAACAGTAATGAACTGATAAATACTTGACTTGAATAGGCATGGACACTAGAAATTAAATATAAAACATAAAATTAACAGAAAATGTACAAATCCAATGAAGAATCTAATATTTATTGAGGTCATCTTTGAGTCAAAATTCCATACGTTTGATACATCCCAAAATGTGCACAGTTTAAGGTAAAACCCTTCAGACAATTAATTCTCACATTTCATACCCTACTCTTTACTTTTCTGTCAACACAAAAACACCAATTACCAGAGCATCTATTGGAAGACTTGTGATTCAATTTATGACTGCGCACTCCCAAAACACAATGAACAGTAGGTTAATTCTTCAACAAAAGCAAAGAAAAACACACCTGACTGATATTTTGTAGCTTTCTGGATATACGGTAACTTGACATACATGAGTCAGTTTAGCTTTATTTTGGACACTGGGGGGCAAAATAAAGTTATTTTTGTCAAGTACAAGTTTTGCTTCCCAACCATACAATCCAAAGGCGCATTGCTAAAGCAAATGCGTAACAAGCAGGGGACAGTATGCAAAAAAGACAAACAAACAAACAAAACAAACAAACGCAAAGATCTTTAAGGCATGACCATTTCCCCATCATTCTTAATTCTTTGGAAGCGGCGCTCCAATCACACATTCCCCACCCTTAAGGCCTGTTATTAGTGGGCTATACCCACACCAAGGCCAGCACAGTGTTACCCAAGGTCTACTCAGGAGGTTCAAGCTCTAGGAAGCTTTTGTGCAACACATTACACAAAAAAAAAAAAAAAATATGATGGAATCCCAAATTAATGCCAGACACAAATGACTGAATTAAGTCCAAGAACAACAAAAGGCCTTTAAACACCCGTGTTTAAAGAAAGTGCCACAGAACGTCATTAGCCAGGATTGCATTTATACACCAGTGTCACACATGCAGAGTTTTTTCACAGCATCCTGAAAAAAAGTTTCACCTGGTTTGTTGACTACAATCCAAAAATCAATACTTCATTCTCTCACAAGCATCAACAAAGAGTTTTGCGGACGTACGCCGCCTCCTTCCGGCCGAGCCCTGAAAAGAGGTTGCACTGCTCCAGTTCCTGATAGCGTCCGCTCCGCAGGAAGCAGATGTTAGCCGTCTTGCAGGTGCCCTGGCAGGGCTCCGACACATGGCCTTTGTGCAACAGGTACCAGTACGTCTGGAAGTACCGGTCATCCTGCAGGAAGGTCTGAATGAGGCGGTCCCAGTCGCTGGGGAAGAGGCTGGGCAGCCCGTAGGCCTTGGAGGCCCGGTAGAGCAGGGTCCATTTGGGGTTGGGGTCAGGGGCGGCAGGGGAGAGGGGTGAGGCTGGGTCATGGTGGTTATTGGCCTCAGTGAGGTTGAGGATGTACGTCTCATGATCCAGCACGAAACGGGAACTGTCTGAGTAGTTTCCATCAACATAATACACCCGATAGCCTAGGAGAAACAAAAATACATCAACAATTCTGCTTTTGCACGATTGGGTTTATACTTGCCCCACTGCCACAGGTTATCACATGCTTACGAGTTCATTAACCTCAGTGACCCAGTTCTGCCAGCAAACATTTATTGCAACATATCTCTGCCAGTCCCCTTTACTTCAAATCATGGCGTTTCATTTTTTACAGCATCTGAACTGAAGGAGTGTCATTAATACTTGTACAAACAAGAGAAAATGAAACAAATTAATAATAGAAAAGCCTACCTGGGTTGAGGTTGACAAAGGTGGTGACGCTTGGTGCAATGTAGGCCACACTCAGTGGTCTAGTCATGGTCTTCTCATCGTAAAACATCTGAAACTCATCAACGTGAGTGTGACCAAAGAACTGGCCTGTGATGGTGCCTTCGTACCTACAAATAGGAACATGCAATATTTATTTCATTATTATTTTTATTTTAAGAAACTCAGGGCAAAAAGCAGAACACTATACACACTCAAATGACCACCTGCAAAAACCACTAACATACGTTGTGAATACTTGAGAAATTTTGGGCAGCCAATAAAGGGTAGTCTATCGAAACAAAATCCATGTGTTATTCCTCACTTCCCATTTTCAATAATATGCAACATTTAAGTTACACACAGGAATGTATGCGCATGTATGCGCACGCACGCACACACACACACACACACACACACACACACACACACACACACGGGTACATGTGACTTCTAGTAGGAGATTCTCCCGACTCTTTGTAGCTTTCTGAGGCCCCAAGGCATTTCTCAGGGGATTACTGGAGGAGGAGGAGTGGGGTGGGCAAGGGGCCATGCACTGGTCTGGAGGAGGAGGGAGGGTGGGCAGGGGCCATGGACTGTCTGGAGGAGGAGGGTGGGGTGGGCAAGGGGCCATGAACTGGTCTGGAGGAGGAGGAGTGGGGTGGGCAAGGGGCCATGCACTGGGCCACTGACCTGTTGACTATGTGGTAGTAGTTCCAACTCCAGCTGGCCAGACAAAGTCCAGGTGGGATGTGACCTATAATATGAACCTGAAATAAGGCAGAGTATGTCAAAAACAACTTTCACTTAATCACTGTATTGGCCACACACATTCACACACACACACACACTTAACAAATGGTTACAATACGGCTTGACTAAAACATGTAAACAAGTTGAAATGACAGTGGTGTGTGATACTAGACTGAAATAAAGGATATCACATGCAGGTGGAGCGAGGTGTGACAAAAAGCCTGTGAGTATCAGCTCCATAGACACTGCGCCAAGTAAACCTATGGTGTTGTACAGTAGCGACCAATCCTTTTGGGCTTAATCCTTAGACGCCCTCTTTGGCATGACAGAGCAGGAATTAACTGGAAAGCTGAACATGTCTGCAGGCTGTTATCGTTTCTAAGGAAACAGAATAACCGTCTTCTGTGTTGTAACATTTCAACAGTCGTACATTTGTAAGTGCAATCACATGTAGAAAATTTTAAACGTTAGTGACGGAACCCCATTGGCATGATAACACCATTGAGTAGAGGGCAGACTGTATAGTCTTCCATAAAGTTATTCAAGAATCACTGAGATTTTATGACAACGTAGCTAAGATTCCACTACATTATTGTGGTAGGACGTCATCCACTTCTCACTCCTTAGAAGCAAGGCTTAGAAAACTTCAGTTGGCAAGACATGTTCACTTTATAAGACTGATGTTGACATCAGTTATATTTAATGTGATTTGAAAACGTCCTACTAGTTGGGGATCCTTTTAAAAGAAAGGTCTGTCTAATATAAGTCGAAATAGCTAATTACGGTCTTCTCCATATTTAAACAAGTTTAGCATTTTTGATAAATTCCAATCTGGGTTTAGATCTTTACACAGCACTGAATCTGCCCTGATCAAAGTCCACAATGACATCCTTCTCTCTGTTGATTCTGGTTCCTGTGCCCTCCTAGTTCTCCTCGACCTTAGTGCTGCATTTGACACAATAGACCATTCCATTCTTGTAAAAAGACTGGAGGCTGAAGTTGGTCTACAGGGCACAGTTCTGCAATGGTTTAAGTCTTATTTGAGCAATAGAACCTTTTCAGTCAGGTTGGATAATTATTCCTCTTCCTCTGCTCCAATCAAGTGTGGTGTCCCCCAAGGGTCCATTTTAGGCCCTCTTTTATTTTCACTGTATATGCTCCCACTTGGATCAATTTTTGAAAAATACAGTGTTCAGTACCATTGCTATGCAGATGATACACAGTTTTACCTTCCAGTCACTCCTGGTGACTCTGGCTCTTTGGTAAACCTGTTTAACTGTCTTAATGATATCAAATGTTGGATGGCCATGAATTTCTTACAACTTAATGAAAAGAAAACTGAAGTGATCATATTTGGGCCTCCTACTTCTGTATCTGACCTGAGTAATGCTCTTGGTCCCTTATCTTCAAATTTCAGTAGTGTAGTAAAAAACCTTGGAGTCTACCTGGATTCTTCACTCACATTCAGTAATCAAATAAGCAGTGTGGTGAAGGCCAGTTTTTTCCAATTGAGAACCATTGCAAAGTTAAAATCTTTCCTCTCTGCTAAAGACATGGAAACTCTAATTCATTCATTCATCACTTCAAGATTAGACTATTGTAATGCACTTTATTTTGGCCTTCCCAACTCTTCTATTGCTAGATTACAAATGGTTCAAAATGCTGCTGCTAGATTGCTTACTGGAACTAAGAAGCGTGATCACATCACTCCTGTGCTCTGTGAACTGCACTGGTTGCCAGTGAAATATAGAATTGAGTTTAAATTGTTACTTTATCATTTTAAAGCCTTACATCATATTGTATTCAATTTTCTTGTTTCCTACTGATACCACTCAATAAGCTAAAGCAACAGGGATACAAGTTGATTTGCGCTGGACCTTTCCTTTAAAGCAATTTAACATTTTTATGATAGCCAATATATCTGATGACCGGGCCTTTCAGATATTACTTCTTTTTCTTTCCCCTCCACCACGGCCTCAACCTGTGCCTACCTTTTCGCCCTTGTTCTCAGCCTCCTGCAGGATGTGGACGAGCCACTGTAGCTGGTCGGCTGGGTCTGTGGAGTTCACCATGAGCCAGTAGTTCTCTCTGGCACAGAAGTTCATGTTGAGGGACACCAGCCGCAGCCCTGGCTGGATCTGGACCGAGTAGAACCCGGCACGCCTTGACACCATCAGAGCAAGAAATCAAATTACACATTGACCCACCATAAAGGGATGTATTGGATACTGAACCAATGGCAGTGGACCCACTGGCTTTTAAATTTTGTTGGTGTCAACATACAGCAATACATGTGTTATGAAAAACAGACAAAATCAAGAGGAGCCACTCTATAGGGCTAATGAATTCACAGCAACATATCTCTAAAGGTAACCAAGCTAAATGCAGATCATTTTCAGAAAGGAAACGGTGACAACTGTCAGGGGAACATTGCACTAGTGACAGGAAGACATCATAAGTGTAAAGGGTGGGGGTGGGGATGTGTGAAAGGGTCTATAACCACCTGATGCTCTGGAGGGCCTGAGGAGGCAGCCACACCGCCCACTCCTCCGCCATGGTGTCATAGAGCCACCGGGACGAGCGGTTGCCGTGGATGAAGGGCGGTGGGAAGCTGTTGACTGGCGTGCTCTCATGGTTCCCTATAGCTGGGTAGACTTTAACGCCAGGGCCCAGGTGCTTGTGGATGAGTCTGGAGATGGTGGTGAGCTCTGTGAGCTGCTGATCACGCGTCTGCGACCACACATTATGCGCCGGGATATCGCCTGTCCAGTACACCCAGTCCCAGGGCCCGTCCTTGGCCACGTTTTCCATGAGGTTGTCCACGGTGCGCAGTGGCAGGTCGCACTTGCTGTAGGTGCCCCAGTAGCCTGCGCCACGGTGCTTCCAGCTGGGCATTCCGGAGCTGTTGCGGCAGCACAGTGGGTCCTTGCAGTCAGCGCTACTGCCCTCGGCATACTCCCGGTCCCAGTGGATGTCGGTGAGGAAGAGCACTCGGCTTTGGGGCGAGCCAGGTTTGGGAGGTGTGGGAGGTACGACGGGAGGCTTGGGTACAGGTGGCAAGGTGATGTTCCAGGGCGCATAGATGTCAAAATGACCGCAGCTAGGGCCCACCAGGACAGCACAGGCCTCAGATGGCCACAGAAGCGACTTCTGCAGCGTGGTGATGAAATCGTCGCTGAACAGCTCGGTGATCTCACGGCACACATGCTCGTCAGCCAGGTGGAGTCGAACACAGGCTTGGCCCACAACATGAGCCACTCGCTCCTTATTTGTGTCGCTCTGAAAAGGAGAAAGAAAGACAATTTAGGAGAAAACTGGTGGGGGGAAGCTATGCAAATGTGCATGAAGCCTGTGGTTAACAGGCATAGCGTTACTTCCCCCCCCTCTTCAAAGTATGAGCAGATGAGATCTAAGCACTAACAACTTTGCCACAAAAGTGTGAAAAATAAGAAAAACAATTCTCTGTTTAACTAAGCCATGAAGATCTTAAAGCAGACTAATCTTTCCCCTCTCATCTGTTAGGCTAGTTAACAATAGCCTACTTTACACTCTTTGATTCCACCAGGTGTGGAAAGTCCTAAAAATAATCCTTTTCTAGATTGAAGACACTGGTCAACTTGGATTATAGGATTTCCAAATAACGTGCTACTAACGTTAATACAAAAAGGCTGTAGAACTAAACGTTAGTGAGGTTCAAACAAGTTCTTACCAGCAAAGCGATGTCTAGTATGGTGAAAAGTGTTTTGCACAAAGGACACGTGAAGTTGCGCCAGTTAAATTGGACGCCAAAATGACCCAATTGCTCCACGAAGTTCAACTGACCAAAACTCTTCTCTTGGAGAGGGACTGACGAACCGAAATGGATCAAGGTCACCATGACGAAGAGACAACAGAAACCAACGAAGGACACTTTGAACGTATTCATGGTGGTGGCTAACAATAAAGCTTCATAGAGTAGAATAAACCATCCAGGTGCAGCTCTACGAGCGTGCCTCCAAATTGGAGACGATTCGTCACCAACTGCTTCTCTTCAGTAGACTAGAAATGTCGAGACCTGCTGCCTGTTCCGATAACAGTCACGGCTAAAAGGAGACTAACATTTGGGTACTGCGACTGCGGGGTAGCCTACACACGAGGATGTGCTCTTGCGGTTCAATAACGTTAGTCAACAAAACAGGAAGGAAGACAGAGATGTCCTGGCCACTGACTTCCCTCTTGGACCACTCATTAAACAGCAGCGCCGGCTGAACCAAGCAATAAAGCGCAGATGTTCAAATGACTTGATACAAGTGTTAACTTTATGAAAAAGCCGACATCAGCAATTGCCAGTCCTCATTTGCAACAACAACAAGCCGCAGCTGGTCTTGTGAGTTGTTCTTGTTGTCAGCTGACCTATCACGTGAGCCGTTCCAAATATAAGCTGCAGGAGGACCTAACTCATTTTCACTTTAATCAAGAATGGCCATGTTTTAGCATAATTGTCGACATATAAAGACAAATGTCTAAAAGACAATATTTAATAATTAATTTGATCGCCTTCACCCCAAAGTCAATTTTAATTCTGGCCTTATACAGTCGGGAACTTTTGACTTCTACAACCGAGGTTTGATGTTTCAGTGCAGCCGGCATAATAATAATAATAATAATAATAATAATAATAACAACAACAACAACAACAACAACAACAACAACAACAATAATAATAATAATAATAATAATAATAATAATAATATCATATTCTTATGGATATGTTTTATGTATGATTATTGTTTTTGTTAATATTATTAACAGTCATTTGGGCCAGTTTTGATGTGTTAAGCGAAAGACACTTGTTAATATTGTGCATGCACAGGCCTACTGTCCCGCCATAGCCTAGGGCCAACTAGTGCAAAACGCTATTCTGCCAGGAATGGACACACATACACACCAAAATGTCACAGTCAGCAAACATTTATAATTTGTTAAGCCTGCAGAACTTCTCTAGCACTAGCCTATTTATTTTAACTTTCCCCAAAGCTGCCTTGGCATAATTGAGGCTAAATAGGAAGTGCTATATAACAGGAGGGAAGCAATCCTGGAAGTTTTGCTGACTTTCTCAATAGGAAGTGAGAAATGACAGACAGCACTCTATGCACTCAGACTCAATTTAGTACATTTCTGTGTTCACATCTGACCTAGGCTGCTTACATTGCACATTATGACAATTGCTGTGTGAAACGATGGTGATGGTTTTATTGTAACTATAGATATACATTAAGAAAGATGTGCAGTCAGCTTTGCATGGCCTTTGCGACCATTTTAAATATACATTTCTCACTGTGCATGTTGGCCTATATAATGTGGCGTTTACATATTTCTTATTTTACATGGCGGAGAACACAAACAGAGAATTACAGTAAAGTATATGTCTTGCATGGATTATAAAGCCTGATCTGTAAGGTGGCAAACATACAGTTTGTTCTGCATGAAACTTTAGCTCCTCTCTCTCTCTCTCTCTCTCTCTCTCTCTCTCTCTCTCTCTCTCTCTCTCTCTCCCCCCGTGTGTGTGGGTGGGTGCGTGTGTATGTAGGCCTTTATGTCCATGTCTGCGTATGTAGGCTATGTATCTGCCATCTGTCCATGTCTCTTTTAAAAGTAGGTGTGTTGCAAAATGTAAGAGGATGTTGAGCAGACTTTAGGAAGTTTCTAGCACTGTAGACCAGTGTCTCCAACCTTTTTTTCCCCATACCTTTTCCCCCTGTTACTTTTACAAAATCAATGTGAACTAGGCCACTTGACCTACAGTAGCCTACTTCTATTTTTCATCTGTAGGCTATTAGCCTACTACACAGAGTCATTGAGATAAATGTTACATTCTTTACGATTTAACACACAAAGCGCACTATACTTGTTGGAGAAAAATATTGTATTGATATTTATTGATGCCTTATTGTCATGTTCATAGGCTACCTTTTTAGATTTCTTATGAGAAATCTTATGAAATTTGTTCACATTTTCTGTAGACCTTTGCAGAGCTACTCTAAACAAGTGGCATAGGCTACCATTTGGAGACCACTGATGTAAGAAAGCCTACAAGACTTTTGAAATCCAAGTCAATGGAAAAGGACCTATTTATTAAGTGAAATAAAATTTGAGTCTGACCTAATCTAAGGTGTAAGTGATTCACATAAGGTCATCATAATGTGTTGTACTCCTCCACCACAGTAGGCGGCGGTAGTTAATCCTGAGAAGAAGTCCAGTAGGCATGGCCATGTCAAACATGGCGACTTACTAGTGAATGTCATGAGATAAACTCGTGTAGGAAGAATTATCGTTATTTTTCGTGGTAATTGATTGGTATCGTGTTGCAGAATAGTACTATATGTTGAGCATTTAAAACCCTTAAAGGCCATATTGCATTTGGATTCATATCTCTACCGAGACAGCTGCACATTGAAATGGATCACTTACAGCAGCTACGAAATGTAAGTCAACCGCAATGCAAGAAAGATAACGTTAGTGTAGTTATTAATTCATCTCTGCCGTTTTAACGAAATCTAACTTCATGTCATTATTTTCAGTTAAAGGACTTTCTGTTGGTGTACAATCGGATGACAGAGATCTGCTTCCAGCGATGTACCACCAACTTCAACTACAGAGCTCTGACAATGGACGAGGTAAAGAAAATCTCTCTGTAACGTCAAATTAGCATGAACTGTAAGGTCAATGTCGATACCGTTACATTTTCTTCTATACTGTCAGTAATAAGCCGTGCATGATGTTACGCATAGATGTGAAAGTTTGATTTTATGGTGCAGTAACGTTAAGTTAGATGTAGAATGGAGAAGCGAAAATGAACGTGAGGCTAAAAACATCCTAGCCAAGGTTAACGTAGACTGTGTTTGTGTCTGGTTCATTTGAATAACGGTAGACCTATGAGTAATCTTTGGTTTGCCTATGGATTTTTTTGTAACATTACAGATTAAATATTTAAAAGATTTTCTCTTGCTGAGTTTATTCTATACTCCTATGCACTTGCTGACTAATATATTCTCCTGGTGCGCAATCCTATAGGAGCGCTGTGTTGACAGCTGTGCAGGTAAGCTCATCCGCTCCAACCACCGCCTGATGGGCACCTACGTGCAACTGATGCCCAAGATGATGCAGCGGCGGATGGATGAGCTGGAGAGCAAAGCTGCTGAGGTGGCCAAAGCTGAGGCAGCTCAGGCTGCCAGCGCAGGAGTGGAGCAGGCAGCAGTGCCTACAGTACCTGACCCAGCAGCTACAGATGTGCCCGTCAGCATCCTCTCCCCAGACATGGCAGCACCAGTCACTACAGTAGACGCCCCACCACTGCCTTTATCTGTCCCTGAAGTCACAGGAGCAGTCCCAGATCTATCTAGTGCATCTCCACCTGCTGCAGACATGCCTGTAATGAATGGACCGTCCTTAACCAATGCTGTTGGGAATAGTGCACTGCTATTTGCCCCCCCACCGCCCCTCCCAGAAGTTTCAGGTGCAGTTGGCCTAGTCACAGGTTTAACAGAAAGCCCTGTTATACCCTCTGAAGCAAGTGTAGCAGTGCCCATAGCAGTTGAAGGACCAAGCACACACATGTCTCTACCATCAGTGACTGAGCTCCCTGCACAGGGGTCTGTGTTGAGCACTTCTGGGGAAAAGATGATCCCCTCACCCCTAGAGCTGCCATCAACAGTTCCACCAACCCAGCCTGTCACTATACCATCAATAGAGTCTAAGATTGTGGTCCCAGATTTGCCAAAGGCTACATCAGATGCCACTGCGCCTATTGTAGTTCCTGTGCTCAAACCATCAATAGAGTCTAAGATTGTGGTCCCAGATTTGACAAAGGCCTCGTCAGATGCCACTGCATCTATTCTAGCTCCTGTCACTAATGGAGTCCCCGTTACGTCTACTTCAACCAGCACTGCAGCCAGCACTTCAGAAGGCTCCCAGTCCTCATCTTGAGTTACTCACAGACTGATCTCTCTGGCTGGGGCAGTGTGAAAACAATTAATCAGTTATGCAAATGATATAATGATCTAATAAAAATGACTAAATCCTACTGATGATGATTATGACCATGATTACGACCATTTCAAAATGCATAATATTACTAATATTAAACACTAATATTATTGTTGGGGTAAGTTCAACAGATGCAGAGCGAAACAAATATCAGTGAATGAGATGGAGAGAGACCGAGAGAGAACACTGTATATGACATAAGAAGTCTCCAGCCATAGACATATCGTTTTAAGATAAAGGTAAAAATAATTGAAATTAAAGATAATGGGACGGACATATTGTGATAATCGATGGAACATATCATGAATTGCATAACCATTGACATGTCGTAGGCAGAGGGGAGTAAACTTGAGCCGTTAGACAGCTAGATTTTGGTCATATTCCCACTTTTAAATTCAACACACTCAGATAGGCTACCGACTGATCAGGCACAGATGCTCTAACACTCTTCATGCTTATGACATTAACTAATTTCTTACAGATGTTCCATCTTGATGCAATGCTGTTCTCCCAAACACTGAAAGTCTTGTTCTGTACTCTAAGCAAAAATAAAGTCCCTTGACATCTTGAACATGCCGACCTTCTGTGTTCACGGTGTCATGTGAACTACAGATAAGGTGCTACTCTCTGTCTCTCTCTTATGACTGGTCATTGGAATGCATTCCTGGTAACATTCCTGTTTGGACAAAGGTATTTGTCAAAGGCCAGTATGAACATTTCTTGCACTGTGTTCACCAGTTTGAAATTCACATTTTGATCACACATTGGCTCTTTATAAGCATATGCGCTGGTGACATTGCCACTGCAATTTTGGCAGGATATCAGGCTTGCCTTACCTCAATATTAAACTATTTCTGGATCTTATTTGAGAGTGCCGAGGCTGCCAGCTCGTTGTCTGATATGCAGCCTCTGGTACACATGAGTAATGTTCACAAGATGAACTATCTGTAAAATATATCAATCAACATGCCATTTCTGAGCAATATGAATTCAAAGAAATTTACTTTTTCACAAACAAGTTCAAGGCGCAAGTTCATCAAAATAACAAAAAACCTTCAAATGTTCTACACCTTCAGTCATCCGCTATGTAATTTTCACACTAGACACAACAGTCTAAAACAGAATAAAGAGACTACAGGACATTCTTTAAATAATAGGTGTCCGTGTAAATGCATTTGAACATAACTGAGATGCAGAGGAGCAGGGATATGATTTGCCAGTAGAGGGGGCCATAGTGCAGAGGACGCCCGATAAAGTCTTACCTGTCCCGCACTACTGACTTCATTGAGCAGCATTCTGTCTGGCTGCCTCCAGTTGTCATGAAAGTTACATCTGATATATTAAATAGAAATGCTACATTTTGTTTTGATTGATGACATGCTCTTAAAGAGAATTAATTAATTCAATAGCATTTATTTGTTTGTTCTAGGCCCCAGGTGCTATGCAGGGCTATGAATATAGCCATTTAAATTCTTTTAATATGGCCAAATAGTTGTACAGATTCATTTAAAATGTGTTTGACTGAAGTTCTTTTTAATACATCATTTTATCTAGAGAATTTGGTAGAAAGAGATTGATGTACTCTTCTTTTGGGGACTTTAAGAGAGTGGATCTCTGCGGAGAATAAACAAGAAGAATCTGCTTTTTGCGTATAACTGGCAGGGTTCCATTTGGTAGACGCAAGTGTCCTCCTATGTCCCCGTTGTCACTGTTAGTGTAAATGCGAAGCCCTCCTCATGCATAACTTTGAAGCTTTCTTTCCACCAACCTTGGTGTACTGAATAGTCCACACCATGCTCAGATCTTGATTCTCAGATGTTTACGAGGATGTGTTTTGAAGCTGCCTTTTGTGTACCGGTGCTTCCATCCAAAAGTGCTCATTTGATACTTTGACCAGGTGGGATACTTCAGAAGAGGTAAGAATCTCATTTTGTCTCCTGTAAGAAGGTATGCAAAACTAGCCTAGAACTCTAGACGTACTCTAGCGATATCTGGCTTGTCAGGCTGACCTAAATTTAAACATTTTCACATATTGTTTGACTGTAGCCTACATTTTTCATGTTGAGCAGGGGCCTATTTGTTTTTATTGAGAATAAATGAGACATAATATTAATTGTGCAAGAATGAACAAAACCACAGTGCAAACTACAGTATTTTGATGTCCTTGAAACTGTTGGTGTTTTTTTTAACCCATTGTTTGCATTATGTTTTGCTCCCTCTTCAACCATGGGTCTTTCATGGCGCTTTTCCATACAAAGCACCTCCTCAGCCCTACTCAGCTCGGTTTGGTCCAGGTCCATGTGCATTTCCATTCCATTTTGGTACAAAGTCTCGGGTCAGTGGTGGGTGAGTGAGGGGTAGCCCAAACTGGCCAATATTAAATTTAATGTTTAAATATTCCATTTCAGATGTTGTCCCCTGCTGTTATTCACTCTCATCACGTCTGCCTCTCTAGTTCTCCCGTTCTAGACATAACGTTTGCCAATAAGTTAACATGTTAACATGTTTATTTCTTATATTTCCAATATTAATCTTCAGGAAATAGCAGCTTAATGTCTGCAATTGTAGTGCGTAGCAACAATCTATCACTTCACATTCAGTAGTAACCCCACGCACATTGTTGTGTGTCATATAACGATGGTAACTTTCTTAGTATAGGCCTACTTTAGCAAGAAACTAAGAAATCTTGAAGTTTGTGCTCTGCAATTATTATCATACAGAAGGCTAAACACTAACACAGTAAGAGGTTAGATGCCATAGAAACGCGCACACACACATACACACACACACACACATTTTCCAGTCGGTGACAAATTACACTTCAGTCACAGTTCAACCACTTGGTAGGCCACCACAGATGTAGGTCAATGCAGCCTATGTTAAGATGGGAGTTAGTTGTCAGAAGTTGTGAGTGAAGGTTTGTTGTTACAACTTATTATTCATTTATGTATTTATTTAACATTATTATACAATTAATTACACATTTAAGGAGGAAATAACACTTAGGAATTTGAATCAAAGTGTACATTCACAATTGAAAAATTACATACTTAAGTACAGCAAAGAAAGTGATTTTCCTTTTCTTCAACTGTCTCTCTCACCACTCCTCTGCCTCTGTATTTCCCGGTTCCTGGATTATCTCTCTCCCCCTCTCCCTCTCCAGCTCGTGGGCCTCCTGTGCAATCTGTTGGCTGTTGAGGTAGATGCTGTGGCGGGACACCATGAGACTGCTGCTCCTGGAGGGCAGGGCAACCTCCTCCTCTCCCTCGGCCACGTCCAGACTGCCCTGCGGTGCTATGTGCGTCTGGGCCTTGTGTGTCGGAGTGGTCTGGCTCTGGTTTGGCTGGTACTTGCGCTTCTTTTTGTGCTTTTTGGCATTTCTCAGGTCCAGAGAAGCATAGGATACATCTGCCTGCTGAAATTGGTAATGATAATTGACAATTTATGATCAGAGTCTCCATATTGTGAGACTGACATGTAGGTGATGAGGAGGCATTGTTTCTAATTAATTTAATATAATTATACTTTTGAAGCACAAGAGATCTTGTTAGCTCATCCTGTAATGTGAACGGACATGGTCTTATCTTTCCCATGAATTTTAGGTTGATGGTGAATACACCTTTAATGCGAACACATGTAATTTCTCGTAGAGTGATAGTTCAAGAATTTGCATCACAAGATTAATACGCCCCCACCATTACTGCTCAAATTCATTGTTGTGACTCAGACTATGTAACTTCACATTTGTTAGTATAAATTGGACAGACACTCCTTAAGACATGACAAGCAATGAATTCATGTAAAATTAACAGTAAGTCCAAGCTTTAACACAAAATGCGACACACACGCACACACACACACACACACACACACACACAGTCACAGACACTTTGTTTCAAATTGGATTCCAGATGGTGTTCTAGATCACTGATCATCACCAAATTGAATCAGTTGTTACCGAATACATACTGTACGTCTGAAAATTTCATCCAAATCTGTTCAGTACTTTTTTAGTTATATTGTACACACACAAACAGACACACAGACGCCGGCAAAAATATAACCTCCTTGGCGGAGGTAATAAGTTTTAGGCTAGTCCGAGCATTGAGCAATGTATAGCACCGTTCAGTTTTTATTTAAATTCAACAATAGTAAACAAATATACGGGACAGGATAAAGACAGAAACAAAAGGCTAACAGCTGTACTACCAATATCCTATGAAACTATGTTCTCATGTGATTTCTTTCCCCAAATATAATCATGACAAAAAATTTTACTCTTTATAATTCATAACTTCTTATCATCCTCTACTACTGTGTAACAGGGAAGCAAACATTACCGTAGGTCTTTTCTTAAAACTCAAACAACTGATTTGATGCATCCACCATAAAAGCCACCTACAAGACTGACACAGTCAAAGTCAACTCGCTGCTAAGACATTAGTTGTCACTCTAACAGGTTGCTATATTTACAGTACATACAGGGATGGTTAAAAACTGTACTGTGGTTTTTATTCTCTGAAGGGGCCAATACATATTGGCATGCATGCATCAACTGGCTGCTACTGGTAAAATGAGTTTAAAATGAATAGAAACTCTATATAACCCTTTGTTCACCTAGACATTTTAAAAAAAATATATAAATAATTGGTGAGGACAATCCAACAATCTGTATTGATGGGGACACACCACTTGCGTCCACCCTAACTCTACACCCTTGAACTTGTTGTCATACAGGAGGTTCAAAGCAAGGTAATGAGCACTGTGTTTTGCACAGTATAATTTCTTGCACACCACCTTAAAATAGTAGACTAGGGAACCAGCAGCTAACACTAATTGACAAGGGCAAAGAAAACTGATTTTCTGTACTCACTGGATAACGTTAGCCGCCATTTTGACATATTGTTTCTGTCCAACCAACAGCACCTTAGTTACCTCAAACTACAGGGTTATCGATAGATTTATAGGCGATGACATAGGAACACTTAAACTGACCTAAAGATATGGGTGAATGATTGGAGTTTTTTTCTTTTTCTTTTTTTTTTTTTACATTAGCTTAGCTATCCAAAAAATTACTTAGAAAAAGGGATAGCCGGATAGGAGTTGTTCTGTGATATCGAATGGAAAGCTATTTTAGAAATAAAATATATAGGCTATTTACAGTATAAGAAAGTGCAAGGTGTATGTCAGACATTTCCTCTCCCATACAGTTTGATGATGGAATCTTTGAAACTGTATTGTGTAAGTAATGCTAAAAGGTTATTAATGTGCATATCCTCAGTTTTGAGGCAAAGAACTGATGATAGGCTATATATTCTTCATAACTGTATGATAACGGGCAGGTGTCTGGTTTCTCACTCAAAGTCTTTACTATTTGTGGTTAATTTGAGCAAATAGAGGTCTTTATAGATTACTAGGAGTATACCGATAGCAGCTGAGTGGTGTTGTAAGTCATGACAAGAAGTGGAGAATTGCAAATTGAAGTCATTTTTTGACAGTTGATCAAAGGTGAAAATGTATGTTCTAAATTTATCTTCAAAAGGAGGATGCATGTGTTACATGTTAGGCTATTTTAAAGTTCTTTCTTGAATATTAAGTAATTGTGATAAATACATAAATATTGTACCAATACATATTTACCAGGATAGATCAGGTCTTTACTGTTTAGATGAAGATTTATATATCAAATAGTTGTAGACTACCTTTTGAGTTGGGATAGGGTCCCGGCCAGTCATCTGCTCATAACACGTCTCATTTGCTGGCTCAGATTCTGGGGCACAAGCAATGTTGGAAGGGATGCGTGGAACAGGATAAAATTTTTAAAATTACTTTGCATGACCTCAAATAGGATGCAGACATTACTAACAAGTTTGCAATCTACAAATTAAATTAATAGTATTTACACAACTCATATACCAAATTCTCTATAATATAAATATAATATGCTATTTTTACAACTCACCTCCTCCATTTGTGCATATATTTCCATAGATTGGATTATCCTGTTGTTGCACTTCCTCCTCAAACCTGAAAGCATATTAAATCTAATAAAACCACAAGAGCATAAAATGCACAACCATTATGCATCATCATTGTTCATCTACGTAGTCATTGATACAATATCTGATTTATACCTCTCCTCACTGGGCTCAGAGTAGTTCTGTAGGTACTCCTCCACTTCTGAGAAAAAAGGGAAATTTATTTTGTCATATACAGAGCAGCATTTGGAAGCATAGTACTGAGATATTACTGCAATTGTTTTAAGTATTCAACTATTCATATGTTAAGTTTTAGGTCAGAAAGCACAAAATGCAATTTACTGAAACTCGAAAAAAAATGTATATGTAAATTAATTGTGATTTAAATTTGGTCTTAGTTCAGATTACTACTAACCTCTTGCCTTTTGGTCTCTGCGTCTCAGGGAATACAAAAGAACATTCAGACAAACAGAAATCATCAAAGCCAGCCCGGTCAGAGCTAGACCTATGTAGGCCTCTCTGCATTCTGAAGTGGAGTAAAAAAGAATTATTATTCAAATTTTACCTTTAATGTGTGGACAGCAAAGGCAGACATAATGTAGCCAAATGTATGACTTTACAAGAGCAATATTTTTCATCTTTGATGAAGATCTTGTATACTTGTGTGGCCAATAACGTAATACTGTCCATTTCATTGTCTTGTAATGATACAATAAATGTGTCTCTCCAAGCAATTATCTGCTGGTGATAAAGAGAGACAAAAACTAAAGTAATTTAATGAGAGAACTATCGTCCCTGGAAGTACACACACATCTACCGGTTAGTTGATAAACGTACAACGTTAAAAATGAGAAATGTGAGATGTGTATTTCTCTAAATTTTCCCAGTTTACATTTTCTATTTTGACATTATTTGCAAAATAGTGTCATCCAATTGATTTTTGCCAGACAGCAAAATAGTGCTTATCTGTAATTCAAATAAAATCATTATATGAAGATTTCTTAACTCTTTGATAGTTTCCATTCAATGGAAGAAATTGAGTTGTAGCAAAAACACAGTGATAACAGTTTCTAGAAGACATAAAAACGTATCTCACCCGACATTATGCTTACTAGTAGTTGTGGACACGTGGCTCCATCTTGCCTCTTCGATCAGGGCATAGTGTATCACTGCTGTTTCATTGCAGGGTTGTTTTTGTGAACCTATCTGCTATTTTTACCCTGAGATAGTCTTTTTCAGTTACAAACAGGAAATGTGGTTGCTACTTTGTTTCTATGCAACCCTTGGTAATGAGGAGAGACCTGCTTGAGGTGCGGCTTAAGCTTCAGACGCAAGGCTAAAGATAGGAGATTGCGAATGCGACATGCGAAACATCAAGAAGCTGCGATTCCAATGTCACCACTCATGTTGAAGTAACTGATTGAGTGGATCTGTAACTTTGTCTCAGAATACGAAGGATATCATGGACTGTTCAGGAATTCCCCCAGACAAATGTCATGAATATTTCCATGAAAGACAATGATATGATTCATGTACTGTATACTCACATATGATTGTTTGTGTTGTACTGAGTAGTTGTTAAATTGGCAGATGGGTTCTTTCCAAGAGGCAAAAGTACTTAAAAAGAAAAACAAAAAACATTTGTTTGCAAACAAGTAAGTCTCAGGTTTTCCACTAAGACACTTTCACTGCTGATATAATCACTTTCAACTGTTGGCCAACTGCAGTGAGCTTCACCGGATGAAGCTCGACAAGAAAATATCATTTGACAGGTGTTAAAATGTAAAAATGACATGAGCAAATATATCTCTAATGTAGGCCTATGTAATTCCTTTACATTGTATCTGTATTTGGGTGCTCAAGGAAGAAAAGGAATCAAACTTAATAATACATTTTATTAGCAGTGGAGATTCTACAGTATTTTCAGTGCTTTGAAATGAGTGGTAAAATGATTGTGTATTCTGATGGTAAACAGAGTTCATAATCTAGATGCCTCTGAAGCCAGATCTGACAGATTCTGGTACCGCCTTTTAGCTTTTGTCTTTCAGTGTCAGAAATGAAAAAAATAATTCTGAGAAAGAAGACAGACTGATAACGTGTGAGTTACAGTATAACAACTCTTCTGTTAAAGTGATATGCCACCATTTTGGGAAATATGCTAATTTTCCACCTATCCTCGAGTTAAACAACTGAGGTTTACCTTTCTTCATTCATCCAGACGTTCTCTGAATATGACGGTAGGACTTTTAGCTCCAGCTTAGCATAGATCATTAAATCAAATTAGACCATTAACATCTCTCCTGTTTTGTGAAAGTGACTAAGAATTCTGAGATTGTCCCAAATTAAAACCTGACTCTTCTGTAGTAGCAACATCCTAACACCAACACAAAATGAAAGTTGTTGATTTTCTGGTCTGATTTGACAAGAAAATAGTCCCTTCATAAGTTGAATGAAAGTAGTTCTATGCCATAGCAGGCTAGAAAATCACATATTGTTGATCCTAGTACTCTTTGCAACTACAGAAGAGTCAGCACATCTATCAGAATTAGTAACTTTTGAACAAGACAGTAGGAGAGACAATATGAGAGATGCCAATGGTCTAATCTGATTCAATGATCTATGCTAAGCTACAGCTTAAAGTCCTACCGCCAGACACAGAGAACGGCTGGATGGACTGGAGAAACTGTTTGACTCGAGGGGAGGTGAAAAATGGTGGCATTTCACTCTAACTTAAAACTTGAATCATCTTCTAAATCTTGACCAATGTTATTGCATGATCTCCTGCACTCTATTAATTTTTGTTCATGAAACGCATGATGCATAATGTACATATAGGCATAACAAGGCAACAATGAAAAACTCACTTAGAGTATCTTTAGACCAGTTAAGACTTTTTGGAGAATGGTCCTTCACAAGTGGAGTAACGCATACCCTACAATGCCTTATTGTCTGTAAACACTGCTTTATGGTTGATAATTGGTGTATGTATTGTGCTACATATTTTATCTTTAAGTATTCACTCACCACCAGGTGCGTCGTAGTGGGGGGGAAAGGGGGTCTGAGTTACCAGGGCCCCAAGAGGTGGGAGTCTGGGATTGTACTCCAGGTGGTGAGGGGGGCCCATGGCCACTGCTTGTGCACAGCTTGGTGCTACGCCCCTGCTCAGCACAAAGGGTCTTCAAAAAGCCGGGGCTGTAGTGTGATACGCGAGTACACCATACGTCCAACTAAAAATAACCTAGATTTCAGTCTATCCACCTAAAATAGCAAAGACAAATCAAGTTATCACAATTTTGTGAAATAATCCTCACATCAACACAACAACACAAAATTTTTTTACTTGAACACAGGAAATGTCTCGACCATTTTGCAGTGGGCGTTAAAATGTAACCAAGGACATAAATAAACTGCCCATCAACTCCTACTCTGTCACTGGCGCTCTCCAATTGAAAGCTTAACAGCTACATAGCCTGTATGTTTCTGACATTTTAACCTGAAATAAAGTATCGTTAATTGAGCAAGACGTTTTAATGTAAGGACTTGGTTATGTGTTGGTGATTTCTTACCCCACAGTATACCCACCAAATCAAACTAGACTACAGCACTGCAATAGCCGCATGACTATACAGATTATCAAAACTCAAGAGTTACGATGATTCAGGCAGACCAACTGACAGAAATTTCATTCAAAAAAACTCTGTTGCTCTCTGATCTTCCTTGCCCATTAAACAGAATATATGTTGTCTACTACATGGTCTTTGCTGTGAGTAAGGTGAATGTACTGTGATGTCTGAATTTGTGTTTACACAAGACACTTAAGTCACCTCTTTTTTCTTTTCAGATTTTCCATTTCCGACCACCAGAACAAGAACAGGAAGCGGCCCTCCTATCGCTGTTGTCTCAGAACACACACACACACACACACACACACATTTTGGTGGTGTGTGTACTGTATGTTGGGTGTTCATGTGATGTCTGTGTGAATGTATGTGCATATATGCACTTGCACAGGTGTGTGTGTGTGTGTGTGTGTGTGTGTGTGTGTGTGTGTGTGTGTGTGTGTGTGTGAGAGAGAGAGAGAGAGAGAGAGAGAGGAGCTAAAGTTTTATGCAGAACAAATCGAGTATGTTTGCCACCTTACAGATCAGGCTTTATAATCCATGCAAGCCATATACTTTACTGTAATTCTGTGTTTGTGTTCTCCGCCATGTAAAATGAGAAATATGAGAAATGTATATTTAAAATGGTCGCAAAGGCCATGCAAAGCTGACTGCACATCTTTCTTAATGTATATCTATAGTTACAATAAAACCATCATCATCGTCTCACACAGCAATTGTCATGATGTGCAATGTAAGCAGCCTAGGTCGGATGTGAACACAGAAATGTACTAAATTGAGGTAAATGTGACAGTGACTGTGACAAACGACCATCTGACACATGAACATCTTCTGCTGGTCCAGCAGCCCATCTGTGTTAGAGGTCTCTTCTCTTAGACCACAACAACATGGGTGAGTACACTGGTTATATTTCTAGTTATTTTTTTTCTTTCATTTTTCTTGTGGGTGTTAAGGCTGTCCTGTGTGGTTTGTCTGGGTCTGAGAGCAGGGCTTTGAACTGTCTGACCAACTGTTACCCCAGATATAGAGCAGGCCAGACAACCACATAGAGAGACCATGCACCAATAGCGTATAGGCTACTCAAAAGAGGACCTACTGTATAACAGGAACTGTACCCTGAGAAAATGCTTGAGATAGGCTATTAATAGATGTGCTTACGCATATTTTACATGATGATGTATAATAAACATACAGTACAATAAATAATTAAGTAAAATAAATAACATCATCTGGACGTGAATCCATGTAAATGTTTTTAAGTTATGAAATGTGCTGTGCAATCACAGCAGCAACTAGAAAAGCGCTCAGAGAGTGCAGACCTCCGCTAAGACAATGTGGTCACAGATGGTGTTCTGGATCACCGATCGCCACCAAAATCGAATCAGTTCTTACTTGTCCCAGTACACACATTGTCCGAAAATTTCATCCAAATCTGTGCAGGACTTTTTGAGTTATCTTGTACACATACAGACACACACACAGACACATACAGACAGACACACGCCGGCAAAAACATAACCTCCGTGGCGGAGGTAATTATAAACAAAAAGTCAAATGAAATAAAACACAGCCTAAGGCTGGATGTTGACAGCCTAAGGCTGGATGTTGTGGGAAGGAGGAGAAGTTTTGGGAAGGAGGAGAGGTTTTGCTCCTGCCCCACCAAATGATTTTTGTAGCTTATTCATTTTGGCTTGTAGAACTCTGAGTTGTGTCTGTTATGAGAAAAATAAAACATAATGTTATTTGCTTTAAGCATAAAGTTATTTGATGGACCCTTAAAGGAATATCCCACCTTTTATGAAATTTGGTTATACCGTCTTACCTGGAGTTACATATGTGGGTAAAGAGTTTTTCAAGTCTGGCAACCCCAAAGTAGCTTTTTTCTTAGGCACTGAAATGTAGGCCCTCTGTAGCCAAAGAGTTGACATCTGGCTACTTTACATTCCAACGCTAAGCTAAAGCTACAAAAAAAAAAAAAAAGCTGAAATTGGGGTTGCCAGATTAGGGAAATGCATGAACTGAGACCAAAATGCTTTTACCCACATATGTAACTACGGGTAAGCGGGTGAATATTCATTTGATGTACAGTATGGAGCTACAGGGCTGTTTCAAGGTACTAGGGGGCCCCAAGCAAACAGGACATGGGGGCCCTTCACCCTCCATAAACACCTGCATGAATTGTTATCTTGAAGCAACTTTATAATAATTTGTATTGAACAGTTGTCTAACTCCAGTCTAAAGTCATTTTTCATTGAAAAACACCACCAACTAAACTACTAAAATGGTTAAACAGTCAATCTTGGGGGCCCTTTTAGTCTGGGGCCCCAGGCAATTGCCTGGTTTGCCTGTCCTGTTGCGATGGCCCTGTGGAGCTATAAGGACCTGATGAGAACAGCCAGAGCCAGAGATAATAGCTGTAAGAGCTGTTACTCACAGCCCCCTAGAGGCACAATTATTGTATTGCACGTAATTCTTACTGGAACCCACTTCATATGTAATATTCTTAACAATTATGGTTATTAAATAGCTTATTAACATCAGTAAGTAATTATTAAACTGTTAATAGATAACAGTTAACATTTAGGTAACAGTAATTAACAGAAATTTTGCAGCATAGTTAGTAAGTTGACAGTTAGTTCACCATTTGTTATGGCTGAATGATAAAATGGAAAAACACAGATGGAATTATGGTGCCTTCACGTGCTCTCGTAAATACCAAAAATCGAGGTCTAAATTGCACATGAACACCCACTCATGTCGTAATTTCCACTGGAAAGCTGGTAGAATTCTTTGATACACGAGTTGCCCAGATGGGATAAACTTTGACCTTTCGACCTGGCGGAAATGTTGTGAATAGTACAAATTGCATTATTACTCTACTGCTATTAGTTGGTTAATTTGTATCCTACACAGTGCTGTGGCATACACAATTGAAATAACATCACCATTTATACTTGTTGCCGTCTTTTAAAATAATGTTATAATGTGGTTTTAAAGCAGACACAAGCTGCCAGTCGAGAATAACATTGTAGCTTCCCCTAGGAAAGTTCAACGGTGTAGTCTGTGCTCAAATGCAATTCTCACATTAATTTAGATATTTGCCAGGTTTTGCTTAACTACGACAAGAAAAGCACTTGAACACAATGCACTCGTAATTTCCACTTCACAAGTGGAAAGGAACATCTTTCCCATACCACGTGAAGGCAGCATTACATCTAACTACATCATCTAACTTGTTTGAAACCACAAACTTTCCAATTAACTTCTTACTAATGTTAATAAGCTATTTAATAACCATTTATAGAAGACGGTTATTATAAAGTGGTATCCACTTAACACTTACATGTAGGCCTAACAAAAGAAGCCTACTCAAAATCCATAAGCACATACTCCTTGTTTTCACCAATATGGTACTTAATGTTCAATGATCCCCTAGCTATAAAAATTTGATAGATTGAAGTTGAGTGCTAAAAGGAGCATATTGGTATTGACTCTTAAAACGTAGTCTTGTCTAGAGATGCTTCCTCAAAGACTCAGCCGTATTTGAAAATCAATGGACTTGGGTCTCAACCCTTCAGTCTTGACTCGGCCTCGGCCTCTGCGCTCTTGTCTCCATCACTACTCGAAACCCTTGCCTTCGGTAAATTATGCAGGCCTCAAAACCAGGCACTGATTATGAGACTGTGGGCCCCTGGAACAGATTACTTTATGATTTCTACTTAAAGGAATAGGCCACCCCAAAACGAAATTTAGTCTCTTACCATATTCCCCTGTGTTGGATAAGTGACCAAAAGTGTTTTTCATTCAGACCTGTGCTTCTCCGTATCCAGAAGCGCAGCGTTAGCTTAGCTTAGCATAGAGCGCTGTAATTTGGAGTTTCCATTTAGCCTGTCGTTCTCAAAATAGTCATAAATGAACTCAAGATTTTTCCTAATTTCGTTGTTTCACCTGTACATTCAAACCGAGTACAAATGCCAATGCCATTATCACGAAGGGTTTGCCTAGGAGCGACAAAGTCTTGGGACTATATTCAGGCGAAAGCACAGGCAAAGCACCGCTGATAGGCGTAAAGTCATCACAGCACCTGAAAACCTACCGTAGTACTTTCTTTCTGGGGTTTTCAGGTGCTGTGATGACTTTACGCCTATCAGCGGTGCTTTGCCTGTGCTTTGAGTGAAATCTTGAGTTCATATATGACTATTTTAAGAACGACAGGCTAAATGGAAACTCCAAATTACGGCGCTCTATGCTAAGCTGAGCTAACGCTGCGCTTCTGGATACTTTTGGTCACTTATCCAACACAGGGGAATATGGTAAGAGACTAAATTTCGTTTTGGGGTGGCCTATTCCTTTAAAGATTCTGCATTTCATTATGATTCTTAACTGCAGGCTATTTTTAATGCAATATAGGTCTAATAATTTATAATTTATGATTTCTACTTAAAGATTCTGCATTTCACAATGATTCTTAACTAGAGGCTATTGTTAACGCAATATAATAATTGATATGATACATAATAGTTGCGTACTGATTTTAAACAGTTGTAGTTTGATTGTAATTATGGTACAGACATTCTAAACAGAAAAAGAAATATTCCATACATATTGAATGCAAATAGACCAAATTTAATATACTTTATGTACAGTGACAGATGAAAAAGAGCTATGTACAAATAAAGGAACAGGACAGACACCTGGTGCTCATACATCATACATCATACACAATCATACATAGTTAATAGATTCAGCGGTAGAAGATGAGCACTGCAGCTTCAGTCATCTTTCTGGTTGCACTCCACCCATTTCCTGTCCCATAACCATCCCAGTCAAAGCTTGTGAAATCACCACACTGACGAGGAGCCCCTTCAGGGAAGTGGCCCCCACCTCCAATACAGTACTGGCAGAACAAAGTAAAGAGATGGGAATAATATTATTTGTATGAAGTGTCCATTAGACATCTTGACGGCAAACTCCATTTGATTTTGCTCTTCATCTAAGTACCCTGGGTACTTTTTTTTTTTAATCTTCGACAAGATATTGTAAGTACTACAAAGCAATCCTATTTTGATGGTACAGAATATGCTCAGATTACTTTAAGTAAATTAGTGACTTATCTCACTCATTTTTAAATAGATTTTTGTCATTTTTGTACTGAATGTGTAAAGCTAACTAACAACTGACAGAAACGTGCCAGAGCTCCTATTTAAACGGTATGGTTGGAGATCCTGGAAAAACAATTTCAGCAAGCTAGCCATTTGAAAATACACGATTCAGAAATCAGAAATCCAATCCCCTGACTCCCGACTTCCCCAGAAGCCACACCTCCAGAGTACAGGAACAAAAAAAAAAGAAAAAAAAAAGGGACATATCATCTTGGTTAATTAAAATTATGCCTTTTCTATCCCGTTTGTTCCAACAGTGACTAATATTTATCCCATCCCAGTAACTGCCTGTTCAGTTTACTAAAATCAGGCAGGACGTCTTAGAAGGAGTTTCATCCACCAGTCTATTAGACTACTTAACATGGATATGCCCGATTTCCTGAGAATTGTGTAATTATTAATGTACATTTCTCGCTATTTTACTTTATTCTCTTCTATTTATCTTTAACTACAGTCTTTAGAGTCTACTAATCTCACATTTCACTGCAAATTGTGCTCCGCCATGATTATGTATATGACAAATAAACTTGAACTTACCCCATCTTTGAGTGTACTTTATATTTAATTAGATTCGTCTCTCCACACCCTGGTGGTAATTGGTGTTTGGCTCTTTCACCTTGGCAACTCTTTATTATAGTGCATGCAAAGCAATAAACTATATTGTTACTGTGCGTTCAGACCGAGACCGATAAATTGCCAAGAGTCGCCGAAGACTCCCAAGAAACATCGCTTGAGCACAGCAACCAAAACAGCAAAGTTGCCCATGACGTTAGCTTTCAAACGTTCTGATTGGTAATTGCCCAACCGCATCATAGCTCATTACATAAAGTTAACCGAAGTTTAACCAAAACTTTTTTCCTATTGTTTACGGTTTTGGCGCCATCAGCGAAAAACGAGCATCAAAATTTCCATTGAAATGAATGGTGGAACTTTCAGCATTCTATTTAACATTGTTGTCACCTTAGCCACTGTAGTGTAAACAGAGACGGTTGATGAAAATTTGTAGACAACTTTATAATAAACAACTTTTTATGTAATCATTGACAAACAAATGTTTGACGCAGCCAAAGGTTGAACATAGCAACCAACATGATCAACGTAGTAACCAGCATAGCAACCGACATGTCCGCCCTAGCAACGGACTAGCAACAACCTGAAGCAAACTTGCAACCTCATGGGAACAGCTTCCACATTGATGACATAGCAAGCAACATTGCAAGCAACATGATCAATGTAGCAGCGTAGCAACCGCCATATCAGTCATAGCAACGGCCTAGCAACAGCAACAATGTCAGATTTTAGTTCTATTGTCAGATATTTGTGCACAAAAATTTCACTTTGATAAAACTTTTTTTTTTTTTTAGATTTTGCATGCACTATGTAATTTCTCGGAAATTGCAAATCTAGTTATGAATATTCCTTACGTGTTCAGTGTGACATCCAGTAGGTTTGACTCCAGAACACATGGCCATTGCAGCCTTCTCAGTGTTGAACACTCTGAAGCTGATGAAGCCAGGAGTGAATTGACCTATGAATGCAGAACAGCTCAATTTAGTTTATATTAATTGTGTAGGCTACTTTTATGTTGTTATGTATGTGTACATTCATTTTTGAATGTTAGAAGTGGGTTGTTGGTCATGACATTTAACCACTTGTAGTATGTGCTTTAGATAAAATGTGTAGGAGATCTTGGAAAAGCTAAAATCAAAAATACACTTTTCTTCAGACTTGACCTTGAAGCCACCCCTCAAGAGTACAGGGGTTTCAGTCTTTCAGTCCAAAATTTTTATTTGTATATTGAGAATTTAATTAATTGATTAATCAGAGTGTGAAGGGGATTTTAATCAATACAGTAAAAAAGTGCCCCAGGAAACCATCTTCTACCCTACCTTTAACATACCTTGAGAACTGGGGCCATACAATTTTTTTGTGGACTCATTATTTCCATAATCATACACGATGGGTACAGAAGGCCCATTGTCAGTCTTGCAGGCTCCAGCATTGTACCTCACAGGAAAGCGCTAAAAATGTGACAAATAAGACTTTTGTTGCACTGTCCATACTTGTGTATGTCCATAACCTCTTGTGATGATGTTCCATGTACCTGGTAGAGTTGATAGAGGTTTCCTCCATGGAGTGTGAGAAATTTTGTGTCTGTGTGGTACCGCAGGATGGAAGCAGTTGCCCATTGTTTCATTGGAAAATTGTTACTTACATGCCAAACCGACACATCTTCCCCTACAATATCATAATAACCAGGATTCTGTGAATAAAATAATGTTGAGAAGTAGAAAATTATTCAGTGATATATTACTGTAATGTTGCTTTCCCTACCAATCCTAATTTATGATATTTAAATTTCCACAACAGAAATAATACCTATTTAGTCCAATGAATATTAAAGCAGGGTTCAACAAACAAGCAAATAAACAATGACTGAGGGAGGCCATCATGCTATGTTAGTAGACTTGTAATTTTTAATAGTAATGTAACAAACCGCTTTACTGCTTAGTAGCAGGCAAATTGCTGTAGGCATAGGCCAACATTACTTTTCAATGTTCTTTAGTGTAATCTCATAAACGCAGGCCTAGATCTAATTATTATTTTCTTATTTCCTCCAGTTGGTTGGTAGGCCACTTCTAGCCTGAGCGAAAGCCAACTGGACTATGAAATAGGTTTCCGTTTGGATATGACGTAGGCTATTCTCTCACCTGGCTCTCACGCCTACAACTTCTGCATTCAGTAATAACAGATCTCTGGCAAGTTCTGATCTATTTTGACATCGTAGTGGCAATAAATCCTCAAGATCATGGATGCTGATGTCATGTACCAATTTTGTGAATGTAATTCGAAAGGGGGGAGAATAACAAATGCGTTCCTCTGCTGTTCTGAGACATAGCTCTAAACCAGGGGTGGGCAAGTATTTTGGCTGAAGGGCCACATTGGCGTTTAGATTTTGACTAACAGTCGACCGGTTGATTCCGGTAAATTGTCAAGTCTCAAACCAGTAGCCCCACTTTTCAGAGGACATGGTAACATGCAGGGTGAGATTTGTATTTCATCAGTACAACAAATTTGATAAAATCAGGCCTATAATCTAAGTCACCTTGGCTAAATGAGAAATTATTATATTTTGGGAAGACTTGTAGTCAAGACCGCTTAGCCTCTGGTCTTGGTATTGTCTTGGTCTTGGTCTAACAAGACCGAGACAAGACCAAGACCAGAGGCTAACGAGACCGAGACCGAGACAAATTGAGGCCAAGACCGAGACCGGACGAAAAAAAAAGTAGACTGAGGCTATGTTGGAAGTTATAACTTGATTTGAGAAAACATTTGTTAATATTCAACTCATATTAGAGAGTACTATTCAAACTGTTGGCAACAATGTGGATAGGGATAGCAGCAATGTGGGCAGAAAATAAAAAATAGAGAATGGCAAAGTCAACTCCATTACATTCAATTTTATGTTGGCTACGTTGGCCTTGCTTCCACTGGTCTCATCACACTACCATTTCAAAATATATTTTATTTCATATTTTACTACAACAAATATACAGTTTAAATTTGCACTTTTAAAGTAGGCTAGGCTCAGCACAAAATTAAGCGCTATACTTTTCTGAGATGCATTTCATTCATATCTGCCCAAAACTGCTTATTTGGATTTCTTAAAGTTGGCAACCCAACCAGGCCTACCAGTATACTCTGTCTATACCAAAGATCCTATAGGCTAGGCTACTAGGCCTACTTCTTTGTTTAATTGAATATTAATTTAACATGGTCTGAGTTAATTTCGAGGACATACAATACAAGGATAAGCTAGCCTACTTTGTGAGGTGACAATGGGGCTGGTGTTCACAGTTTTGGGCAGCCTGCACTTTTACCAGAGAGTTTGATCTGCTTTTACTGCTAGAATGCAAAACCCGGAGCGGATTATCAGCGGTATACATTCGCTATTCCATCAAGTGGAATGGATTCTTTCGGGATGCAATATAGACAACTTTGAGAATACATTAGCGGCGTTCATTTATTTATCTCCCGATAAGGTTAAGGTTAAGGTAATCTTTAATGTCCCCCAAGGGGCAATTGGTTGCGCAGGCCAGCAGTGTAACAAATACAAACATACCACATTCAGGATAACAAGTACAGACATACAGTACAACACACATATCAACACACAATATAAATAAATAATTAAAAAACACTAGGATTGGGTCATGACTGATTTAGGAGGGAGATGGCAAAAGGGACAAATGACTTTTTAAATCTATTGGTCCTGCTTCTTGGCATGGTGTACCTACGCCCTGAGGGAAGAAGTCTAAACTCACAGGACGGGATGGCTGGAGTCTACTGCAATAGAGGAGGCTTTCCTAATGGTTCTGGTTTTAAAAATATGATGGAGATCAGGAAAGCTGGTCCCTGCAATGTTACCACACACCTTAACAATGCTTTCCATTCTTTTCCTGTTTTTAACTGACAGTGACCCAAACCAACAAATAAAAGAAAAGGTCAAGACAGACTCAATAAAACAAGAATAAAACATTTTCATATAAGAGTCTGGGCCGCCACTAATCATAATCTATTTATTCACATTCATAATATTCTCCCATAAACTTTGGAGGCAAGTGGACATAAGATTACAGTGCATTGCACAATTTACTTTAGGGTGAAATGCATTTTTATTTCCATTCGTCCTGCATGAAGCTCTTAATGATATGGTGATTTGATGAGTGGGAGTTCGAAATATTCCCACGCTCCACTGTTTCACTTACACTGTTTGTCCTATAAATTTTGCGATCAGGAAAGACTTCATATCACTCGCAGGAGATTTGACATCATTCACAAGAGTCCATGAACCACTAAATACAGGAGTTTTTGGGATGTCTGTGTCTCGTTAGCCTACACTAAATTTAACAAAATGAAAGATGAAAGATTTAATTCCCATATACATTTGAGATCACGTTAACTAGCATGACACCTTGCTCAGCCATAACACATGCCTACGCATACGCGAACATTCCATAATTAATTAGGCTGCATTTTGCGAATTGAAAGTAAACTTTTAGGAGAGTAATTTAGAGCTAGGGCTACATCTGTCACTGAGAGACCGGCCCATAAATGCATCTGAGAGCCTTGCGCTGCTGCAGCTAAGGGCGTCTTTTGCGCGCCCTCACTTTCGTTTTGGTGCGTCTCGGTGTTTAGGCTAAAATTTAAATAATTTAAATCGATCTCGTTAAAATATATATTTATTGCCAAATAAATACGAGACCGAGACCACGTAAAATTGGTCTCGAGACCGGTCTCGAGCATGGGAACTCCCAGGCTAGCTCTGAGCTATTTGGCTTTGAAGAAATTGATATGGCCAGTTGTGCTAGGCTACTATTTAATACTGTTACAGATAAGCCCAATAAGATTTATAAGATAAATGTTAACATGCTTTACCATCACTTACAGCACAGAGTAAACAGCTGATCTCATCCATGACACCTGTTCAATGAAGAGTAGTTTTAATTCTCAACACTCGCTTATCAAATGTCCTCATTGCCCCTGCTATTATCTAGTAGCTAACATTACGTCACAGAAGTGATTACACATTTTGATTCTTCTGATGTTGTGTCATCCATAATATTGATGGAATTCAACATCTAATTGTGTTTATGTATAGTGATTATGTGTGCCTTTCTTTAGTAGTGCAAGTAATGTCACCTTGCTAGCAAGTCAAGTCATCTAGCATCACCAGCTAACAATCTAGTGGGTTATATGGCGACTCACTGGAGCAAGATACGAATGCGCCTTTTTATAGGTTAGTTAGTAGTGCTTTTATTCGTTATTATTTTAACGGCAAACATGCATGTTCAAGCATGTACCATTCTTTGTCTTACAGAGGTGAGCAAACTTAATTTATTAAAAATATGTCATCTCAAAAATTTGACTAATGTTTCTTTTCAATTTTTATTATATCATTGTTTTATGTGTGATGGAATATAGGCTACTTGAAAATCCACATACTCTTTGGTTAACTTTACGATTTTTGCTGATGAGCAGCTGAAAATAATGTAGGCCTATACATTATTTTTAAAGGAGCAGTGTGTAGGGTTGTGCTGCTTTCAGCTGTCTCCATCCTTCAAAACCATCTCCTATACAAATCCTTGGTTCATTTCTCACTTTGTCACAATGTATTACAGAAGTATAATGAGGCCTTTACAATGGGGACAACACAAACACCACTTGAAATGACACCATAAACACTACTTGTGGGCTGCAACTTAGCTTTTCAAATAATATATTAATATGAACATGATTCATTCATGTCTAATGACATGACATTGGGGCCATTTTAGTACATTTCTTACACACTGCTCCTTTAAATCCTTTATTCGAGGGGTGCCAACAATTATGGCACATGTGTTTCTGTTAAAAATATATAAATAAAAATAATAAAAATCTGTATTTATTTCTCCAGATACATTTCTTTCTCTCAAAGGTGGGGATTATAAATTCAGAAAAAAATGAAACTATACTTCCACTTTATTGTCATCTTTACCCAGGGGTGTCAATAATTATGGAGGAAGGACGCTGTTGCCTAAATTAAGTAATACCTTGTAGTCATCAGATGTCGCTCCTTCAGGAGTTCCAAAGGTTGCTGTGTTGGCCCAATTACCATCTCCATCAGGGAGGTTAGGATTACTTCCCTGCTGGCTTGACCAGCGGTCCCCAGTAGTGCATTTCCCATACATGTTGTTCTCATGCACACTGGCTACCAGTGTCCATCCACCCCCTGCTGTGGTCATGTCACAGTAGGTCTGGTACACAAATCCAGTCGAGGTGGCAAGGTAATATAGACCATCTGTAAAGAGGCCATGAGGACATCAGGTGAAATCACATTATGTTTCAGTATCAGATGAAGCCGGGCACACTATTCAAACCCAACACACTTTGAATAAAATCTTAAGGATCAAGATAACTTGCTGTAAATGGTCAGAACATAGGGACTTACCTTCTCTCACACCATAATTCTGTTGAAGTGACTTGCAGCTACGAGCAATATAAAGATCACCTCCTGTGTAAAAAAGTAGGCCTATATTTGATTCACATTTATACATAAATTATTTTATTCAGGTCCTCTATTAAAGTATGTGAACCCTGTGGAATTATCTGGTTTTCTGCATTATTATACTGTATCGTCAATATTTTGAATCTAACAGCACTAATCATTTAATTAATCAATTAATCTATAATTCATGCATTACTTAATCCCTGAATTATTACATTTCGAGTCAAAAATAATTGAACATTTTGGTTGAAGCTCCTACTGTGAACCACCTGTGGTAGTAATAAAGTCAAGCCAGGACTCCAGGTTAACTGTGAATCAGTGAGGATATTAAACCTGTGATTAATCCCAAAGTCTCATTTAAATTTGCTCCGAGCATTATGGATGTTTTAAATAAAGACCTAGAATATCTCCTTTACATGGGTAAAATGTAACTTGATGTACTTCTAAAAATATGACTTTTATTCTGATTCTGGTTGTGCAGGGCGTGGAATACGCTGGAAGGCTACTCCATTGATGCCAAACCTTGCAGAGTATCAGCATCAAGACAAAACTGATCTAGGCAGACATGCTGGACCTCTTAGACTATTTTGAACAGTGCATAGAGATAGAGATTTGATGACAATGATTTTAGAATGCTCTAATGCTATGAC
Organism: Sardinella longiceps; assembly: GCA_027497455.2. Taxonomy (NCBI): domain Eukaryota; kingdom Metazoa; phylum Chordata; class Actinopteri; order Clupeiformes; family Clupeidae; genus Sardinella; species Sardinella longiceps. Next base: position 21,162,595 of record JAODXP020000020.1, read on the forward strand.
ACTGTCTAAGGTCGTTTTTCCTCTCTGATGTTGAAAAATGTGTGTGTATATAAGTCCTTACTATATGCGATACTATATATACTGCAAAAGCCGTCAGGGGAAAAAATGCTGTTTAGGGTGGAAATAAAGAGTTTTTCACTCTATTACACAATGGTGACTTTATGGTGTTTTATGGAAATTCAAAACTAGAGTCCACATATGTGGACATAATAATCTCTAAAAGTACACCGTATCAAAAGATGATACTTCATTTTTATTCTAATTATGTTCCAATAAGCCCAAATAGCATAGAGAAGTAGAAAATTAACTTCAAAATATACCTTGGGCCTTAGGAGGCTAGGGCATGACGACTACATTTCTTAACTAACAAACAGAAAATCTTGAAAATCTTGTACCACTTGTAATTGGCATTGAAGGCCAATGGAAGTGCTCTCTCAGTCATGCATGTGGCTGTTGCCTGACATGTAAATAACACTGGTGTAGGCCTATGATGGGTAGGTAAGTTTTACTTTAGCTTTTCTCTCTGTTAAATGTTGTATTTTTTTCCTTGATAAATGCCTTTTCCTTTGTTCTTTAAAAATGTGAGAAGGGGGTGCAGCCCGTACCCTTTGGATATAGATGTCATTGACCAATGACCAATAAACATTCATTCATTCATTCATACAACTTTGATTGTGGTCATGGCCGTAGCCAGCATTTTTAAACTACTGAGGTCTGAGATGCGCGCTAAGCGCGCTGAAAAATTTTCAACACAGGAGATCTACTGAAATAGTGTTTTAACTAATCTTTGAACTCTCCCTGCTCACTACTGACTTTACTAAACTCACGTATTGTATTAGATACACTATTATATGCATAGCTGCCACAGTAAAGGGAAAGGTCTGAGACACTCCAAACCCCCTCTCCCTTTCCCTTCTCCCACCAGTGAGACTGCAGCACCTAAATTGAATGAGGGTGCTCCATTTCTGAAATTGGTTGATAGAAAACTTCAACATGATCTCACAGCAATCTATGAAATGAACACAATTCTTAAAAA
>JAODXP020000020.1:21166230-21173730 GCA_027497455.2 Sardinella longiceps
TGAAAGATGCTTGAAGATTATAACAATGGGGTGTTTATCAGGGTGAAGGGCCCCCTAAGTACCTACACACAGTTAGTGTGTGCAACTGCCCAAAACAACAACAACAACAACATCTCATTGTGGCCATAAAACCTGTCCTGCCAGTGTTACACTTTTTCTTCCCAAGACCAGCACATTTCTTCACACTCAGCCTGCAGAAGGAGCTCTCCAGAGTGTGGTGAATTGCAGCTGAGCATTTCAAGCTTAGGGGGCTTTGATGAAAAACAGCGGTGAAATGCCCCAGGTCGGAGTCCCCACTTAGCATAACATTATCCCCCATTAGACGCGTTAAAGGCTGCTGTTGGACATCAGCAGCGGAGCGGCTCAGATCTCTGTGTCTGAGTGTGTGTGTGTGTGTGTGTGTGTGTGTGTGTGTGTGTGTGTGTGCGTTGGACATCTAAAGCGGAGTGTGTGTGTGTGCGTGTGTGCGTGTGTGTGTGTGTGTGTGTCGGAGCGATGGAGTGATGGTGATGGGTCTATTTCAAAGAGCCTCTGAAGCGGCCGTCTAATGGAGCACTAAGTGATGGCAGTGCTGGCCAGAGTCTCTGGAGCCTCTCAGAGTGCCACAGATGAATGGGACGCCATTGCCACTGAACACACACACACACACACACACACACACACACACACACACACACACACATATATATATATATCCTGACATTGACCAAAACACAGTCACATACAAACACACAAAGCCTTAAGATTGACACACACACACACACACACACACACACACACACACACATACACACACACACACACACACCTACATAACATTAAGAGAGCCACATATACACAGATCCTGACATCACTCAAACATGCACAACACAAACACACTTCCTCACCCTCTCAGATAACCAATTAAAAAATCCAAATGCCAAATCATCCCCAAAACAACATACACACTGACAACTTAAAAACACTAAACGCAAATCCTGAAAATAACACCTTCCAATACACTCTGGCTTGCCCAGTAAGGCTCTTTGTATTCTTTCAGCTCTGGGTCACACTCCCTAGAATTACTAACACAAGAACACTGGCCTCATCATTGTAATCATGTGTTTTTTCCTAAGATAGCTATTCATCTCATTTAATCTCTCTCTCTCTCTCTCTCTCTCTCTCTCTCTCTCTCTCTTTACACCATATCTCTCTCTCTCTCTCTCTCTCTCTCTCTCTCTCTCTCTCTCTCTCTCTCTCTCTCTCTCTCTCTCTCTCTCTTTACACCATCTCTCTCTCTCTCTCTCCCTCTCTCTCTCTCTCTCTTTACACCATATCTCTCTCTCTCTCTCTCTCTCTCTCCCTCTCTCTCTCTCTCTCTCTCTCTCTCTCTCTCTCTCTCTCTCTCTCTCTCTGCGTCATCTCTCTGTGATCTGCAGTCCAAGGCAGTGCTATAGTGACTGATACCCATTCATTGCTTTGGGCCTCCCATCTCAAAGCACAAACTTCAGATCTCCATTTTCAGCAGCAGCAGCGCAGCAGCAGCAGCAGCACAACAGGGAGGTAATTTCTTAACCCCAATTAGACGGGATTGCAGATAGAAGGGAAGTGAAGGGGGAGTGGAGGACTCAGAGCTGAGGGAATATCTGACTATCTATAGATGCTCACACACACACACACACACACACACACACACACACACACACACACACACACATACACACACACACACACACACACACACACCACACACACACACACACACACACACACTGCAGCCAGCTTCACCAGCTCAAAGGGCTGATTGTGGAGCACAGAGTAGGCCTACTAGAGAGGCACTGGACTTACACACTAATCCCAGTAACACACACAGAGACTCTTTGAAGACGCTCGGATGGAGGGAGGGAGGGAGAGAGAGAGAAAGGGAGAGAGAGAGAGAGAGAGAGAGAGAGAGAGAGAGAGAGAGAGAGAGAGAGAGAGAGAGCATAGGAGAGAGAGAATGAGAAAGCATACGAGCTGGATGCTGTTTGGACTCTGTTCAGGTTGCACTTCCTGTCCTTGTGACATTAAGAATGCGGTTGAAGCTCTTTACTTTTTAATGCTAATTATCGCGCTACTAAATTAATGTCTTACGCTTCTGGCTAGCATACAGTACCTGCCAGGCCTATTGGATAGAATAATGACACCAGAACTAATGATGACAGTGAGCTTTGTAATACTAATGTTTTTGAAAGAGCCGCTCAGAACGGGAAGTCTGTAAAAGTACAATTCTTTAATAAGAATATTAGTGTTCGCACTGACGAGTGATAATGACTCTAATACTCTTTTCAGGTAATGAATATAATGTCTGCAATTCAGTAGTTTCTGACTGGCTGACAGCTTTTCATCTTTCTATTGGTTTCGAAAGTGATCCCAGTAATACTATTACACTGATATTATTTGCAGTGAAAAAGTATTTATTTACTTTAACTACAGTGATGATAATTCCAGTTCCAATATTCACATTAATGCCGCCATGTCTCTCACATTCCCACTTGAGCTTTGCGGCCTTCTGCAATTCTGCTCAATTAGCATCTCTTCAGCGCTACATATGGGATTGCTACCATTGAGTTTGCTCTCTCAGGAGGCGTTTCCTTATTCTGGTCTATCAGCAAACAGAGAAAGTTGCTGTGAATACAGGCTATCAGTCAACGGCTGAGCCAATCTTTTTAAAATTAAACATCTCCAGCAAGCCATTGTTTCTCAATATCACGAATGTCCAGACTCTCTGTTCCGAAAAGAAAGTGTAGAACAGACTGGTAGCCTAGAACTAGACGTGCTCTAGCGGTAGCAAATTGAATTTACTCAGCGAGTACGTCTAGCCATCAGCCATAGTTTAAATCCAAACACAACGCTCTAGCTTTTATTCAGACGTTGTGGTGTTTAGCCAATCACTTGTTCTATCTGGACAGGGAATCATTGGGCATGCTTAGCGTTGTTTGAATAGACTTGAGTGTTAGTTGCGCTGAGGTTTAAGCCGTCTTACCTGAGGAGTTTATCACTCGTTGCCAGACTACACACTTATGTGATAGTCTGGCTTGTCAGGCTACTGTATATCCCGACCCTCTGTTCCGAAACAGGAAGTGTAAAACAGGAGGGCTGGTGCATTACCCACCTAACTTGATCTCTAAAAGTTTGCGAGTTGTTGCCTCGGTTCCTCTTTTGTGTGCTTATTTACCCATGCAGCTAGCGGAGCGGAGCCATCTTCATCTTCCTCTTCCTCATCCTTCATCTTCATCCTCCATCCTTCATCTTCAGAGTCCGCTTGGCAGCTCTTCAAAGTCAGCCGTAGCTGGAGGTTGTTGACTGTCACGTTCGTCAGGCCTTTGAGGCGCCACATCTGTCTGTCTGTCTTTACGGCGGTGTTTGTGAACATCAGTGGCGCAGTTAAGCTGCGTTTAAGAGCAGTTGACATGCCACGCTTTAATGTGAACCCCACCGCCGCATGCCAATGTGGCCTCGGCCTCGATTGGCGTTTCATCTCGCCGTATTGGCATTCTTGTGGCGGAACGACGCACCGATGCTCAAGCAAGACCACGTGCTCTTACTTTGAAACATCATCTCGACACGATGAAACAACACGCTTTTACTTTGAAATGTCTTGACACTCAAACACGCTCTCTGGCAAAGTTTCAGAAAATCGTTACAAACGTGGTCTGCATTTTTCTGCATCACACACACTGACACATACACAGACACATACCCACACACACACACTCCTACACAGACACACACTCACACACACACACACACACACACACACACCACACACACACAGACACACAGAGAGAACAGATTTGCGTTTCTTGAGAGTTAACTTTGATTATTGGGGCCAGCTTCCCCGGACGGACGCTGTATGTACTGTATATCACACAGTTGGCCTATAGAGAGTTACTGTAGGAGTGTTTATGTGTGTGTGTGTGTGTGTGTGTGTGTGTGTGTGTGTGTGTGTGTGTGTGTGTGTGTGTGTGTGTGTGTGTGTGAGTGTGTGTGTGTGTGAGAGAGTGTTTATGTGAGTGTGTGTCTGATCCGGAGCTACTGGATATCAACCATCTGTCTCTCACATTCATGCTCCATATGTTCCAGATGGAATTATGTCACACACATACACACACACAGAGAGAGAGAGAGAGAGAGAGAGAGAGAGAGAGAGAGAGAGAGAGAGAGAGACATACAGCAAGCAGTAAAAAGGTCTGACATATTCTCATGAAGCCAACAAGACCATTTTGTTGCTTGGTTTCATAATTTGTCTGGTCCAGCGCTCGTCATAGACAGCAGGGAAGACATTTAGGAACTCAATGCATCACTCCGTCAGTGCGGCTACATGGAGATTCCGAGGTGTATTCTATAGAACAGTATCCAAGGAGATGCATTGGTAAACTCCGACTGAAATGGAATATCCGGTTAAATAATCAGATTATTCATGTCCAATGGAACCGCACTCTGTGACACCAAGTCATAACTTGAAACTCTGAGAGTACTTTGAGCTCTCTTGCAAAAACACATAGTTCTGCTTTAAAAAAGAAAAAAAAAAACAATAAAAACAGATTGAATTGTAGAAGGAGAATCTCAGGGCACTGCAGAGAGTGTATGTGTGTGTGTGTGTGTGTGTGTGTGTGTGTGTGTGTGTGTGTCTGTGCGTGTGTCATCATCTGCTGTTGGTAGCAGGGACATGTTCCAGGCCTGCCACAGACAAGGCGAGGCGAGGCGTGTGTGTGTCTGTGCGGAAGAGGTGGTGGGTTTGAGTGTGTGTGCGTGTGCGGAAGAGGAAGAGGTGGCTGGGGGTCTTTGGTAGCGGGGAGGAAGAGCAGGCGGCTGTCTTGAATAAACCATCAGGCTCACAACCTCGTCGCTGCACTGTCTGCAAACATATCACTCCCTGTACTCCCAGTAAAACACACACACACACACACACACACACACACAGTCTGTCTGCAGCTCACACACAGCTGTCCTCGACTAACACCCAACTTATTGCAAACATATTGTCTCTACTCAAAGTAATGCACAACTCAATGTCTGGCAACATATTATTGCTTGTCTGGCCAACACATATGGTAGTCTCTGCACTTCTTTTTCACTCACTCTCTCTCTCTCTCTCACACACACACACACACACACACACACACACACACACACACACTAGTGTCTGCAGCTCTCTCTCTCTCACACACACCTACATGCACACACACACTAGTAGTGTCTGCAGGCTTCTCTCTCACACACAGACACGCACACTTACAGTTAGTAGTAAGAATTGGGGAATTTATCATGTTTTCCATTGGTTCATGATTTTCATGAAATGAAGTTTGATGTAATTGCACCTACAGTCTGTATGTATGTCTAACAAAAATAACTATTGAGCTAACAAGGAACTTGCTTAATATAATGAATACTCTTCTTCAAAATTATAATTTTTATAACTCATTCTTTAACTCATTGTCATAACTCATTCTCTGTAAACTGCATCACTGAATTGTCTGTAATTCAATTAAAACACAAGTTATACATGTAGGCTATTTAACATACAGCTTAATGACTACAGCTCATTTAAAACTCAATGTAATTTTAGTATCCAATCAGTTACATGTTTAATTTGGATCAAAGATGCAGTTGATTGGATACCAATGATTAGGATTGCTACCTACCTAATTTGATCTAATTTCGATTACAACACTCTTAGATATGATGAATCTATAGATATCTGAAGTATAATTGAATGAGAAATTACAGTAGAGTTGTTTTTTATTCATGTCTGGTTAGCGCTTAGCACCCCTGGTGTCCGTTTCCCAATGGCAGAACCAGTTAGCAAGTTGGCAATGGGAAATTAATTGCATTGCAACCAACTTGAATTTACTCAGCGAGTACGTCTAGCCATCAGCCAACGTTTGTACTCAGACATCGGTGGTGTCTGAGCTGTTTAAATCCAAACGCAACACTCTACTGTAGATTGTATTCAGATTGTGGTGTTTAGCCTATCACAACGTTCTATCTGGACAGGGAGTCATTAGGCAGGTTTTAGCGTTGTTTGAATTGGCTTGTTAGTTGCGCTGTGTTTTTAGCTGTCTTAATCGACGGTCTATCACTCGTGGCCAGACTGTACACTTTGTCAGTTTGTTAGTCTGGCTTGTCAGGCTAAGCACTTTTTTGGACTTAAGCACCTGGGAGTATACCACCCTAAGTTAGCAACTATGCTTCAGGGAAACAGTCTCCTTGAAAATAGAAACAGCCGCTAGGGACACCAGGCTTTGTGTGTGTGTGTGTGTGTGTGTGTGTGTGTGTGTGTGTGTGGAGGGGTTAGTCTCTGGGACGCCAGGCTCTGTCCTCCATCTCGTCCAAACCCATCATCCCCGGGTTTACTCACTATGACACGCCTCTGTTTGTGTTTACTCCCCCTGTTTGTTGTTTACAACCTTGCCAATCTAAACCCACCAGCTCCATCAGTTCTGTGTTTACCGACGAGGGGAGGGGAGGAAGATAGACAATCAATACCTGAACTTTCAGTAGAATATAAATGATTATTATTGTTTTTATTATAATTATTAGAGGCCTTATCGCTGAAAATATGAATAATTTATTTCTCACCAGGCCTGAGATGCACTGAACTGGAAAGATGTGTGTGTGTGTGTGTGTGTGTGTGTGTGTGTGTGTGTGTGTGTGTGTGTGTGTGTGTGTGTGTGTGTGTGTGTGTGTGTGTGTGTGTGTGTGTGTGTGTGTGTGTGTACTGAAGTCACTCTCTTGGAAAGGTCGCTGTCGTTGTTCAGAAGATCCTGGCATTAGAAGCACATTTAAAAGCCCAGAAGAATAGTTAGTAGAGCAGAGAGTGCCGGTTAGGCTAAGAAAAGAACAGCCTTCATTACTGTAAGCAAATTTGAGACTTAATGAAGTTGGCTTTGTCAGGGTGCTTGTGACATATTTCAACATGTGTGAGTGTACTGTTCCCATTTCCTGTATCTGAGCAGCGCTGTCAGCATAGTCGTGTGTGTCAAGGATTAGTCATTGGTGCAGACTCCTCTCCACCTTTACCAACACACACACACACACACACACACACACACACACACACACACACACACACACACACACGAATCAGCCTTCATTACTGTAAGCAAATGTGAGACTTAATGAAGTTGGCTTTGAGAGGGTCCTTGTGACATGACGTATGAGTCTGACACAAAGACAGTAGTGAATATTGAACCTCACGTCAACATTTTTACATCTGAAAAGTTGAGTTGCCAGGAAGCCAGAAAGGTTTTCACATGGCACTCCTGCAGGATACATATGAATCCTATGTCTACTTAAGTCTTGGGCCTCTGAAACAATCACACACACACACACACACACACACACACACACACACACACACACACACACACACACACACACACACACACACAGGTAACTCTAGATCTATTGAGACTTGTCTGTATTTGTACTGCCTTTGCCTTTTCCAGCCAATCAAGGCGTCAGCTTCTATTGACA
>JAODXP020000020.1:21181230-21183730 GCA_027497455.2 Sardinella longiceps
CCAGAGTCTTCGTCACACACACACACACACACACACACACACACACACACACACACATGGACGTCACTAGGATCCATAGTCAAGGGGGGCTTAGCCCCAGAGGGGCAATATGTACCTACGTACCATGCGCACACACACACACACACACACACACACACACAGCTGGTGTCGTCCTGTGTTGTGCTGTGCTGTGCTGTGTCATGTGGACCAGCCCTGCTGCCTCTCTCATTGTGGGCCTCTCCGTCAGCTCTCCCTCTCCACACTCAAGCATCGGCCACCAGAGACGAGATGAGATGAGCCGACAGCGGGAAGGAGAGCAAAGGAACATCACACACACACACACACACACACACACACACACACACACACACACACACACACACACACACACACACACACAGACAGGACACACACACACAGACAGGACACACACACACACGCACACACACACACACAAACACACACACACACACACACACACAGCAAAGTAACATCATAGACGAGTAGAAGCTCGCAGGCTCAACAGTTTAACTATCTTGAAAGCAGCTGGCGGCTGCAGCAGCGGCGGTGGTAGCAGTAACGGCAGCGTGAAGCGGTGAACGCCGTTGCTGAAATCTCTTTTCCAAATGAATATAAATGTTTTGCAAGCGCCTGGGCGAGAACAGAGAACAGAGGGATGGGGGAAGTGACAGCTTTAGACAGTTCCCTCCGTCGTCCAACTCAGCGGAATAAGTTTCTCCGCACCCATGTTTCATCCCCCCCGAGGAAGCTGTCTATAGCCGTCCTGCTGAATCCACACGTCTGTAGAACTGAAGCGCTTAAGACGGGGACGGACACGAGTTTGTCCACACTTCTAATTAGAGAGTTAGACGCTTGTTTGTGTTTGTGTTTGTGTTTTCCCTGGTGGTTTGTTTATTTTTTGTTTATCTGTTAGTGTGTTGCTGGCAATTTGCGTGACAGTGCAGTGAAAAATGTGCCTATTCTACAGAAACAAAAGAAGAAAGAAAGAAAGACAAAGACAAAGACAGCTCGGAGTGTGTAAAAGGATTTGTAGAGTGCCATTCAGACTGCACTACCAGAATACATATCAACAACATTTCTCAACTGTAATTACAATGTAATAAGCATCATAATTGCATGTTATTACAGGATTATAAAGCACATCTTGTCCAACATCCATTTGTACTGACTTGTACTGATTCACAGTGGTTTATGAAGCAAATGAAGTATGAAAACTGTGAGCGGTTTCACAGTTGGGTTGGAGAAATGTCACAAGAGAACAAAAAAGTCATTCTAATCTTGTGTGAACAATAGCAGACCAGCCTGATGATGGAACATCTCATCATTTTCCCAGCGAAATGGAAACACATTTGCAGACTGCCTCAGTCATCACTCTGTGGATTTGCAGTGTGTGTGTGTGTGTGTGTGTGAGAGAGAGAGAGAGAGAGAGAGAGAGAGAGAGAGAGAGAGTGTGTGTGTGTGTGTGTGTGTGTGTGTGTTAGTGTGAGAGAGAGAGAGAGAGAGAGAGAGTGTGTGTGTGTGTGTGTGTGTGTGTGTGTGTGTGTGTGTGTGTGTGTGTGTGTGTGTGTGTGTGTGTTGGGGGTAGGTAATGGCTTTTGTGCTTATACACAGAGAAGGGAAGGAGGAAGCTGTCTGTCGATCTGTTGCAATCTCGTCTGAGAGAAGAATGAATGCAAACAACCTGCTCTCTCTCTTTTCTCTTCTCCCTGCTCCCTCTCTTTTCTTCTCTTCTCCCTGACTTGGAGGAGAATGAAGGAGTGGCACAGAGGAGGAGAGAGAGAGCACAGTAAATAGGGGGAGGAGAGGAGGAGAGAGAGATCACAGTAAACAGATGGAGGAGAGGAGGAGAGAGAGATCACAGTAAATAGGGGGAGGAGAGGAGGAGAGAGAGATCACAGTAAACAGATGGAGGAGAGGAGGAGAGAGAGATCACAGTAAATAGATGGAGGAGAGGAGGAGAGAGAGATCACAGTAAATAGGAGGAGGAGAGGAAGAGAGAGATATCACAGTAAACAGATGGAGGAGAGAGAGATTACAGTAAACAGATGGAGGAGAGAGAGATCACAGTAAATAGATGGAGGAGAGGAGGAGAGAGATATCACAGTAAACAGATGGAGGAGAGAGAGATTACAGTAAACAGATGGAGGAGAGGTTGGAGGAGAGGAGGAGAGAAAGATGACAATATATAGATGGAGGAGAAGAGGAGAGAGAGATCACAGTAAATAGATAGAGGAGAGAGAGAGAGAGAGAGAGAGAGAGAGAGAGAGAGAGAGAGAGAGAGAGAGAGAGATTACAATACATAGATGGAGGGTAACTTCACCAAAGATGGATTGGCAGGGTTGGAAATAAAGGATGTAATCTCGCAATTCATATAGATACAACAGAGGTAGAAAACACACACACACACACACACACACACACACACACACACACACACACACACACACACACACACACACACACACACACACACACACAC
>JAODXP020000020.1:21269765-21277265 GCA_027497455.2 Sardinella longiceps
CTGTTTCTATACATCTCTCCCTATAGAGTTTAGCCCTACTGTACTCCGCCTTTCCCCTTTCTGAGTTGTGGACTCTGTAGTCAGTGCACAGAGCCAGATGATCAAAGCGGTTGGTTCTGTGAGTGGCATGATGGTACCTTCCCTCAGTGGAGAGTTTCCTGTGTGCAGCTGGCTGGCCCTGTCATACCTTGACTGCTGGCTAAAGATCCCAGAAACACACAAACTGTAACGGGCATTGGAATCCCTGCGGCTGAGAGAAACCCAGAAACAGTACCGGGCCTCAGGACCTCAGTGTCCGAGAGAAATCTACAAACCACCAGCTCATGGGTTTCAAGCGCCAAGAACAAGAAACAATGGAGACAAACTCAGAAAACGGGTCAGCACCAGGTCTTGGGTGGTCAGCGATCCAGACAAACCTACAAACAGCACCAGATCCTGGCTCTGAAGCTCCAGAGGAAAGAGAAAAGAGAAAAGAAATAGCACAAACAAACCCAGAAATTGGACTGGACTTTGTTTGGACCAGAGTTCAGGGTTCTGGTGCTAGAGATTCAACACCTTCTGTTTGCAACCACCATCTGTAAATCCTGTGCAGAGTCCTGAGTTAGATGTGCCACGGATGCCAACTACACTGGGCTAGCCGGCAGCAGTGCGTGGTACATCCTCACAACCTTAACCTTAAGAATGTTTCAACTGCTGAGTTTGGAAGCTTTGGCTTTTCAGCTCAGTGGTTCGGGTTAATTGTAATTGATGGGGTGGCGGGTTCGAGACCTGTTAGAGGTCGAACCGAACTGACTACAGATATGTCCCCGGAGCAATGGCCTGACACTCTACCCATTCAGCCACGGCACCCCTGTATTTAGTTAATTTTGCAAAGCCCCATAAACACAAACACACACACACACACAACAAACTCCCATCTCAGGACACCTATCCTCACACACACACACACGTATTTAGTTAATTTTGCAAAGCCCCATAAACAGTAGTCAGTCAATACTGCATCTAGCAGCAGATGATAGAATTTTCTAGACACAAACAACAAGTTTCAAACTGGAGGTCAGTCATAAGCACAGCAACACATTATTATGGAAACACAACATGAAAGAAATGCTTTTCTTTTTTGTCTGTCTGTACTGAGAGTGTCCTTCTGCAAGTCTAAGTTACTTGAAGCTGAAGTGCTTGGCTGCACACACACACAGACACACACACACACACACACACACACACACACACACACACACACAGAGGCACACACACACACACACACACACACACACACACACACACACACACACGCACACTTCTGCTTGGCCTTTAAGAGCTGAACATTAAATATTCATTCTTCACAATGATGCAAATGACTCATATGGAAAGCGTTGGCCAGAATTCGTTTCAGATGTGTTTCACTGGCAGATCATAGGAGGTACACACACACAAAAACACACACACACACACACACACACACACACTCACTCACACACACACAAGCTGCTATCTATATCTGTCCAGAAATGCAACATATAGTTGTTTTTGACTGTGGGTGATACTGAAGTCTTTCATAGAGGCCTGCTATGCCCTCTCTGCACTAAGTCTGTGCACAAATCAATTCCTGGCATGTCATGCATTCATTCGCCATCACCACGGCTCCAGTGACGGTCCTCTAGAGTGGCGTCGCTTTGATTATTATGCATCCAAAGAGTGAGACTTTATTTATTTATATTTATTTTATTTATATATTTATTTCATTTCATTTTATTTTCCTTAGGCAAATAATGGAGCAAGGTGCTGACAGCCTTGGCGTCGATACTAGCATATCATTTATAAAAGGGTTTAATGTGTCGCCATTCACAGCGAAACTATAACCTAGGATTTATTTTCACTACGGTAGTTTTTAGGAGTCACACATTAGGCATTTTGACGACTCTCTCTATTCTGTTCTGTTCCATTGTACAGAGGTGAGGTGAACTGAGGGGGTTGACAGCAGGACGTTACTGCAGAGTGTGTGTGTGTGTGTGTGTGTGTGGATGTCGTAAAATAATGTTGTGGTGGTTTTTCTAATTTGTATGGTCAAAATGGTATCAAGAAGAATTGGAATATGTTCACAATATTGTCAGCAGGAGAGGCCAAGTGAGTGTGCTTCTTGCTATGTGTGTGTGCTCCTTGTTCTGTGCCAATTCTAAAAAGACAGGGGCCCCTCTGAAATATGTCAACTGTCATGTGCAGACAACGTTCAACTCTGAAACTATAAAAAGGCTGTTATGTGTTGGGAGGTGCAGAGAACAGTAAGACCAGTTATGTTTGCAGATGCAGCCGGATACAAAAACTAGTATCTGGGAAGTGGCCACCGGGTAACCCGGTCAGAAAGACTAAAGACTTAGAAGTGGGCAATTCAGGGGCATAAGGGTCACAGAGAGAGAGGGGTCCAGGGATGACAAATTAAGGGAAATTCAGGGGACAGTCAGGGAATACAGAAGGTACTCTCATGAAGCACTTGCACGTGCATATGCGTCCCACTTAATCACACTCTCTATAATATGGATTTACCCTCCGGCACCTCTGACCATCCGGCTGTACCTCTCTGAGACCAGGATTTATGTACAAGAGAAAACCCCAGCTCAAGGGGAAAGCGACAGTGTCAGAACAATGAACAGACTAATAAATGGACAATAGTGTCCTAACAATTTGAGTAAAGGGGGATGACCCATGATAAAACTAAAGTTTGATTGGACATATGGAAATGAGGTCCTGCAACAAAAAGGACATGCAAACACGAGAGAAATTGGGAAAGCACAAGGGAAAGCAAGAAACATCTTGGGATGGAGCAAGAAACATCTTATGGAGAAGCACGAGGAAACATCTTGGGGACAAGCCCAAGGGAATAGCCCGAGGGAAACATGTCTTGTGACTTGGACTGAACACTATAGCTTCCCCCAGTAGCATTGTATACCGGTTAATGTTACTGTAAAATAAAGTCATTTTCGGCATTAAGTCCTAGTGTGGACTTTGGTTACTTTGAAGACAGAAAGCTGAGAAAAAACACATCAATGTCCTCCATCTTTTACTCTCATCCATTTTTAAAACAATGGCTCCAGTTGGCACCTTCCAGCACACACACACACACACACACACACACACACACACACAGGCCTAACGCTGCTATTTGCATGTTAGCAAGGTGAAGAGTCAGAGAGAAGATGAAGAAGAACATCTCAGGACACCTCACCTCATGCACACACACACACACACACACACACACACACACACACACACAACACACACACAACAAACTCCCATCTCAGGACACCTATCCTCATGCGCACACACCCACACCCACAGCCATACACACACACACACACACACCCACCCACCCACCCACCCACACACACACACACACACACACACACACACACACACACACACACACACACACACACACACACACACGTATCGAACCCCCATCTCAGGACATGTCACCTCAGGGCTGCTAGTCTGACTAATGCACTTCAGAGGAGTCTCTCTCTCTCTGTCACTCTCTCTCTCACACACACATACACACACACACACACATACACACACACACACACACACACACACACATCTACAGACCTACACACGTATAAACACACTTGTACGCATAATCAGAGAGAGGGTTGAGACACAAACACACACACAAGGACAATCACAAACGCACACACACACAAACACCCACACACACACACACACACCTTCTCAGAGCCATCCTCAATGGCACATCAGTCAGCCTCTAAGCCATCCATTAAGGAGAGAAAGGTCTTAATGCATGTCACCCTCAGACCAACCTCTCTCTTGTACACACACACACTCACATACACACACACACCTCCTGACAAATGCCTGATGAATGTGCTGTCTCTCTGTCACACACATACACACACACACACACACACACACACACACACACACACACACACACACACACACACACGTATGCACACACACGCACACACACACACACACATAGGCACAAACCATGATGAATGTACTGTCTCTTTCTCTGTCACCCACACACACACACACACACACACACACACACACACACACACACCCACACACACACACACACACACACACACACACACACACACATCAAACACTACTGTAAAATAAGGCTGACCTTTGCTAGCTCCGGCGATTAGGCAGCAGATGAGATGGTAAAGCAGAAAGCTTTTAGACATTAGGAGAGAGAGGACTTCAGACAGATTTCATGTCCAACACACACACACACACACACACACACACACACACACACACACACACACACACACACACACACACACACACACACCCGCACAGGGCTTCAGACAGATCTCATGTCCAGCAAGCACACACACACACACACACACACACACACACACACACACACACACACACACACACACACACACACACACACACACAGGGCTTCAGACAGATCTCATGTCCAGCAAGCACACACACACACACACACACACACACACACACACACACGCACACAGACACACACACACACACACACACACACACACACACACACACACACACACACACACACAGACACACACACACACACACACACACACACACACACACACACACAGAGGGCTTCAGACAGATCTCATGTCCAGTAAGCATGACCCCCCCCCCCTTCACGTCACGTCCCATCCCCTCGTGTGCGTCCCGCTGCGCTGTACCGCTGATGGACAGATAGCACACACACACACACACACACACACACACACACACACACACACACACACACACACACACACCGCTGATGGACAGATAGCATAGTGGGGTTAATTGACTGCTGTATAGGGTCAGGAGACACCGAGATAGACACTACTGAAGCCGCTAGCTGCTCTCTGTAGATGAGGTGTCAGAGATATGGACAAGGCCTTGGCTACATGCAGGGCTTTAATGACCCTGACTTAATTTACCCTTTTACCTGGAGTTACATATGTGGGTAAAAGCATTTTGTTCTCAGTGCATAATTTTCCTAGTTTGTCATAACCAATTTTTGCTGGATTATAAAATTGAGTTATGGGCTACTTTAGATTCCAGCAGCTATGCTAAGCTTAAGCTAAAATTGTGAAATTCATGCACGGAGACCTAAATGCATTTAATCAGACATGTAACTCCAGGTAAGTTGGATGGTGGAATATTCCTTTAATTTCAGCGTAACTTATCCTGTACATTTCTGCTAACGATGTCACATGCTAACGATGGACGCCTGCTAGCAGCAGCGCAATCACTGTCTGTTGACCTCATTCTCCCTGTTTCAACATCAGTGTGCACATTAAGGCCAATTCAGACTGAAGATCTGCGACTTGCGGCAATGTGAATCAATTGTCACAGGTTGGTGCAAGCAGTTGCAAGCCATCACAAAAGATTTAACATGACAAATCGCAATTTCAGAGTTTTAGAACATCGCTGTTTTTTAGAACACCGCAGCCCGTCTCGGCGTGGATCTTTGGACCTTAATTTATCCACAAGTCAAAACAGCAGGAATATTCAACATGAAAATATAGTTTTGTATACAATCATGTCAATCTGAAATGACAGCACCCTATGGATACAATTTCTTTTATTATTTTTGTCTGCCAGGAAACGGCAAAACAAGTTGACAGTTAAAATTGCAGTAATAATTGTATGTAATAACACAGTAATAGCATGCTTGTCAAATGATGGATTGACAGACTTTTACTGCACTGGGGCAAAATTGTGTGTGAGTGTTGGGTTAGAGTGCGTTTTTGTGTGTGTGTGTGTGTGTGTGTGTGTGTGTGTGTGTGTGTGTGAGAGAGAAAGAGGGAGAGAGAGCAAGGTGCTGTGTCCATCATTCATGGTTGTGTCAGTTATAATAACAGTCCAAAGAACATGTCAGAGTGACACAGAACACCTACTATTAGTGTGTGTGTGTGTGTGTGTGTGTGTGTGTGTGTGTGTGTGTGTGTGTGTGTGTGTGTGTGTGTGTGTGTGTGTGTGTGTGTTATCTTGCCCTGACTGACTGGAGCATGAAAATAAAATGCTTCAGAATGAACCTTGATGATGCTGATGCTGCTCATACACCCCAGCACCCTGCCTTCTCTGCCAACACCCCACATGCACACACATACACACACTCTCTCTCTCTCACACACACACACACACACACACACACACACACACACACATACATACATACACACACTCTCTCTCTCTCACACACACACACACACATACACACACACACACACACACACACACACACACACACACACACACACACACATACATACATACACACATTCTCTCTCTCACACACACACACATACACACACACACACACCCTACACACACACTCGCTTCACACACTCACACACACACACACACTCCCCTTGTCGTCTGTATAAATCACCTTCCACTCCGCTGTGACCTCTCATCTTTCTCTCCATCAGTGTCAGTGTCAGTGCCTCCTCTCTCTCTCTCTCTCTCTCTCTCTCTCTCTCTCTCTCTCTCTCTCTCTCTCTCTCTCTCTCTCTCTCTCTCTCTCTCATCTCTTCTCTGACTCTCTCATCTCCATCAGTGTCAGAGTCACGGCCCCAGTCCCCCATTCTCTCTCTCCCTCTCTCTCTCTCTCTCCTTTCTCTCTCTCTCTCTCTCTCTCTCTCTCTCTCTCTTTAGCTGTAAAGTAGGGATATATTGTAACCTATTCTCTTTTCCTTTTTCAACTACTAAAATGATCAAATTTAACTAATTAAACAATTGATCATGGTAGAATTCATGCCAACGAACATGATAAACTATATAATTGTAAAGCAAACTGCTCAACCAGTTATATATCTCTCTCTCTCATCTCTTCTCTGACTCTCTCATCTCCATCAGTGTCAGAGTCACGGCCCCAGTCCCCCATTCTCTCTCTCCTTTCTCTCTCTCTCTCTCTCTCTCTCTCTCTCTCTCTCTCTCTCTCTCTCTCTCCTGTGCCAGCAGGCCTCTGTACCTCTGGAGCGCTTCTCTCTGGCTCTGTCCCGAGCAGCCGTCGCGGGTCATTACCCTGCTGGATGTGTGTGTGTGTGTGTGTGTGTGTGTGTGTGTGTGTGTGTGTGTGTGTGGATGAGGGGTGCTGGGGGGCACTATGGCAGGCCGTGGTGTGGAGTACAGTTTCCAAGCCCATTAACCAAAGACACCACCGGGATGCACAGCAGACTTTTTGCAACTATCTTTGTGTGTGTGTGTGTGTGTGTGTGTGTGTGTTTTTTTTTTGTGTGTGTGTGTGTGTGTGTGTGTGTGTATGTATCTTTTATCTAAAGACACAGCATGGATCTTCAGCTCTGACTGTTTTCCATGTGTGTGTGTGTGTGTGTGTGTGTGTGTGCACGTATGTGTGTCTTTACACAGTGTGGATGTTCAGGGTACTGTTTTCAACTCTGTGGGTGTGCGTGTTTTATGCATCTGTGTGTGTGTGTGTGTGTGTGTGTGTGTGTGTGTGTGTGTGTGTGTGTGGTG
>JAODXP020000020.1:21284765-21289765 GCA_027497455.2 Sardinella longiceps
GAGTAAGCATGAGAATGCATATGAGAGAGAGAGAGAGAAAGAGAGAGAGAGAGAGAGAGAGAGAGAGAGAGAGAGAGAGAGAATGAGAAAGCATATGAGCTGGATGCTGTTTGGACTCTCTTCAGGTTTCACTTCCTGTTCTTGTGACATTAAGAATGCGGTTGAAGCTCTTTACTTTTTAATACTAATTATCGCGCTACTAAATTAATGTCTTACGCTTCTGGCTAGCATACAGTACCTGCCAGGCCTATTGGATAGAATAATGACACCAGAACTAATGATGACAGTGAGCTTTGTAATACTAATGTTTTTGAAAGAGCCGCTCAGAACGGGAAGTCTGTAAAAGTACAATTCTTTAATAAGAATATTAGTGTTCGCACTGACGAGTGATAATGACAGTCTCTTTTCAGGTAATGAATATAATGTCTGCAATTCAGTAGTTTCTGACTGGCTGACAGCTTTTCATCTTTCTATTGGTTTCGAAAGTGATCCCAGTAATACTATTACACTGATATTATTTGCAGTGAAAAAGTATTTATTTACTTTAACTACAGTGATGATAATTCCAGTTCCAATAGTCACATTAATGCCGCCATGTCTCTCACATTCCCACTTGAGCTTTGCCGCCTTCTGCAATTCTGCTCAATTAGCATCTCTTCAGCGCTACATATGGGGTTTACTCTCTCAGGAGGCATTTCCTTATCCTGGTCTTTCAGCAAACAGAGGAAGTTTTTGTGAATACGGCATAACAATATGACAGGCTATCAGTCAACGGCTGAGCCAATCTTTTTAAAATTAAACACCTCCAGCAAGCCATTGTTTCTCAATATCACGAATGTCCAGACTCTCTGTTCCGAAAAGAAAGTGTAGAACAGACTGGTAGCCTAGAACTAGACGTGCTCTAGCGGTAGCAAATTGAATTTACTCAGCGAGTACGTCTAGCCATCAGCCATAGTTTAAATCCAAACACAACGCTCTAGCTTTTATTCAGACGTTGTGGTGTTTAGCCAATCACATGTTCTATCTGGACAGGGAGTCATTGGGCAGGCTTTAGCATTGTTTGAATCAGCTTGTTAGTTGCACTGAGGTTTTAGCCGTCTTACCTGAGGGTCTATCACTCGTTGCCAGACTATACACCTATGTGATAGTCTGGCTTGTCAGGCTATATCCAGACCCTCTGTTCCAAAACAGGAAGTGTAAAACAAGGGGGCTGGTGCATTACCCACCTAACTTGATCTCTAAAAGTTTGTGAGTTGTTGCCTCGGTTCCTCTTTTGTGTGCTTATTTACCCATGCAGCTAGCGGAGCGGAGCCATCTTCATCTTCCTCTTCCTCATCCTTCATCTTCATCCTCCATCCTTCATCTTCAGAGTCCGCTTGGCAGCTCTTCAAAGTCAGCCGTAGCTGGAGGTTGTTGACTGTCACGTTCACCAGGCCTTTGAGGCGCCACATCTGTCTGTCTGTCTTTACGGCGGTGTTTGTGAACATCAGTGGCGCAGTTAAGCTGCGTTTAAGAGCAGTTGACATGCCACGCTTTAATGTGAACCCCAGCGCCGCATGCCAATGTGGCCTCGGCCTCGATTGGCGTTTCATCTCGCCGTATTGGCATTCTTGTGGTGGAACGACGCACCGATGCTCAAGCAAGACCACGTGCTCTTACTTTGAAACATCATCTCGACACGATGAAACAACACGCTTTTACTTTGAAATGTCTTGACACTCAAACACGCTCTCTGGCAAAGTTTCAGAAAATCGTTACAAACGTGGTCTGCATTTTTCTGCATCACACACACTGACACATACACAGACACATACCCACACACACACACACTCCTACACAGACACACATACACTCACACTCACACTCACTCGCACACACACACACACACACACACACACACACACACACACACACACACACACACACACACACACACACACACACAGACACACAGAGAGAACAGATTTGCGTTTCTTGAGAGTTAACTTTGATTATTGGGGCCAGCTTCCCCGGACGGACCCTATATGTACTGTATATCACACAGTAGGCCTATAGGGAGTTACTGTAGGAGTGTTTATGTGTGTGTGTGTGTGTGTGTGTGTGTGTGTGTGTTGTGTGTGTGTGTGTGTGTGTAGAGAGAGTGTTTATGTGAGTGTGTGTCTGATCCGGAGCTACTGGATATCAACCATCTGTCTCTCACATTCATGCTCCATATGTTCCAGATGGAATTATGTCACACACACACACACACACACACACACACACACACACACACACACACACACACACAGAGAGAGAGAGAGAGAGAGAGAGAGAGAGAGAGAGAGAGAGAGAGAGAGAGAGAGAGAGAGACATACAGCAAGCAGTTAAAAGGTCTGACATATTCTCATGAAGCCAACGAGACCATTTTATGTCTTTTTCTTGGTTTCATAATTTGTCTGGTCCAGCGCTCGACACAGACAGCAGGGAAGAATCAGATGAACAGACATTTAGGAACTCAATGCATCACTCCGTCAGTTCGGTTACATGGAGATTCCGAGGTGTATTCTATAGAACAGTATCCAAGGAGATGCATTGGTAAACTCCGACTGAAATGGAATACCCGGTTAAATAATCAGATTATTCATGTCCAATGTAACCGCACTCAGTGACACCAAGTCATAACTTGAAACTCTGAGAGTACTTTGAGCTCTCTTGCAAAAACACATAGTTCTGCTTTAAAAAAGAAACAATAAAAACAGATTGAATTGTAGAAGGAGAATCTCAGGGCACTGCAGAGAGTGTATGTGTGTGTGTGTGTGTGTGTGTGTGTGTGTGTGTGTGTGTGTGTGTGTGTGTGTGTGTGTGTGTGTGTGTCTGTGCGTGTGTCATCATCTGCTGTTGGTAGCAGGGACATGTTCCAGGCCTGCCACAGACAAGGCGAGGCGAGGCGTGTGTGTGTCTGTGCGGAAGAGGTGGTGGGTTTGAGTGTGTGTGCGTGTGCGGAAGAGGAAGAGGTGGCTGGGGGTCTTCGGTAGCGGGGAGGAAGAGCAGGCGGCTGTCTTGAATAAACCATCAGGCTCACAACCTCGTCGCTGCACTGTCTGCAAACATATCACTCCCTGTACTCCCACTAAAACACACACACACACACACACACACACACACACACACACACACACACACACAGTCTGTCTGCAGCTCACACACAGCTGTCCTCGACTAACACCCAACTTATTGCAAACATATTGTCTCTACTCAAAGTAATGCACAACTCAATGTCTGGCAACATATTATTGCTTGTCTGGCCAACACATATGGTAGTCTCTGCACTTCTTTTTCACTCGCTCTCTCTCACACACACACACACACTAGTGTCTGCAGCTCTCTCTCTCACACACACACCTACATGCACACACACACTAGTAGTGTCTGCAGGCTTCTCTCTCACACTTACAGTTAGTAGTAAGAATTGGGGAATTTATCATGTTTTCCATTGGTTCGTGATTTTCATGAAATGAAGTTTGATGTAATTGCACCTACAGTCTGTATGTATGTCTAAGAAAACTAACTATTGAGCTAACAAGGAACTTGATTAATATAATGCATACTCTTCTTCAAAATTATAATTTTTATAACTCATTCTTTAACTCATTGTCATAACTCATTCTCTGTAAACTGCATCACTGAATTGTCTGTAATTTGATTAAAACACAAGTTATATATGTAGGCTATTTAACATACAGCGTAATGACTACAGCTCATTTAAAACTAATTTTAGTATCCAATCAGTTACATGTTTAATTTGGATCAAAGATGCAGTTGATTGGATACCAATGATTAGGATTGCACCTACCTAATTTGGTCTAATTTCGATTACAACACTCTTAGATATGATGAATCTATAGATATCTGAAGTATAATTGAATGAGAAATTACAGTAGAGTTGTTTTTTATTCATGTCTGGTTAGCGCTTAGCACCCCTGGTGTCCGTTTCCCAATAGCAGAACCAGTTAGCAAGTTGGCAATGGGAAATAGCATTGCAACCAACTTGAATTTACTCAGCGAGTACGTCTAGCCATCAGCCAACGTTTGTACTCAGACATCGGTGGTGTCTGAGCTGTTTAAATCCAAATGCAACACTCTAGATTGTATTCAGATTGTGGTGTTTAGCCTGTCACAACGTTCTATCTGGACAGAGAGTCATTAGGCAGGTTTTAGCGTTGTTTGAATCAGCTTGTTAGTTGTGCTGTGTTTTTAGCTGTCTTACTCAACGGTCTATCACTCGTGACCAGACTGTACACTTTGTCAGTTTTGAGTTTTGTTAGCCTGCACTAAGCACTTTTTTAAACTTAAGCACCTGGGAGTAGCCTATACCACCCTAAGTTAGCAACTATGCTTCTGGGAAACAGTCTCCTTGAAAATAGAAACAGCCGCTAGGGACACCAGGCTGTGTGTGTGTGTGTGTATGTGTGTGTGTGTGTGTGTGTGTGTGTCTGTGTTTGTGTGTGTGTGTGTGTATGTGTGTGTGTGTGTGTGTGTGTGTGTGTGTGTGTGTGTGTGGAGGGTTAGTCTCTGTGACGCCAGGCTCTGCCCTCCATCTCGTCCAAACCCATCATCCCCGGGTTTACTCACTATGACACGCCTCTGTTTGTGTTTACTCCCCCTGTTTGTTGTTTACAACCTTGCCAATCTAAACCCACCAGCTCCATCAGTTCTGTGTTTACCGATGAGGGGAGGGGAGGAAGATAGACAATCAATACCTGAACTTTCAGTAGAATATAAATGATTATTATTGTTTTTATTATAATTATTAGAGGCCTTATCGCTGAAAATATGAATAATTTATTTCTCACCAGGCCTGAGATGCACTGAACTGGAAAGATGTGTGTGTAGGTGTGTGTGTGTGTGTGTGTGTGTGTGTGTGTGTGTGTGTGTGTGTTTGTACTGAAGTCACTCTCTTGGAAAGGTCGCTGTCGTTGTTCAGAAGATCCTGGCATTAGAAGCACATTTAAAAGCCC
>JAODXP020000020.1:21315499-21317999 GCA_027497455.2 Sardinella longiceps
GCTCTAAAGGTGTGTGTGTGTGTGTGTGTGTGTGTGTGTGTGTGTGTGTGTGTGTGTGTGTGTGTGTGTGTGTGTGTGTGTCTGTGAGGGGGGAGTGGACTATGGTCCTGTGCCAGTGTCCTACCATCTCACACCATCAGATTTCTATTACTGGCTCTACGCAACTGCACCTCTCTCTCTCTCTCTCTCTCTCTCTCTCTCTCTCTCTCTCTGCCCCCCTACCTCCCTGCCTCCCTTTCTCTCTATGCCCCCCTCCCCTTTCTCTCTTTCTCTCTCCCTCCCTTTCTCTTTCTTTCTTCCTTTCTGTCTCCCTCTCTCTCTCTTCCACCCTTCCTCTCTCTCTTCTCTCACTTTTTCTCTGTCATACACACACACTCTCTCACTTACTGTTTTACTCCCTCCCTCTCTCTCTCTCTCTCTCTCTCTCCTTCTCTCTCTCTCTCTCTCTCTCTCTCTCTCTCTCTCTCTCTCTCTCTCTCTCTCTCTCTCTCTCTCTCTCTCTCTCCCCTTCTCCTCTCTCTCTCTCTCTCTCTCTCTCTCTCTCTCTCTCTCTCCCCTTCTCCTTCTCTCTCTCTCTCTCTCTCTCTCTCTCTCTCTCTCTTCTCTCTCCTTCTCTTTCTCTCTCTCTCTCTCTCTCTCTCTCTCTCTGATCAGTGAGTGGGCGGGGCTGGGTTCTGCCATTATTCATGTTCCTGTCCTAATATTTATGCCCGGGCTTGGCCTGTCATATCGGCACCCAAATATGGGGCTACACTCCACACACACATACACCATGCATGCTCCACACACACACACACACACACACACACACACACACACACACACACACACACACACACACACACACACACACACACACACACACACATATACATGTAAGCACACACACATACACACACACACACACACACACACACACACACACACACACACACACACACATACATGCACACACACACACACACACACACACACACACATACATGCACACACACACACACACACACACACACACACACTTTGAGTCCCAGTGCATGCATATCTGTGTGGGTGACGGTGGCGCCCCAGCCAGATGCGCTCCGTAAAAGAAAGCGCTGGAACGTAGCGTAGCGTAGCGCAGGAAGCCTTGCAGGCTCTGCTTACGCTCTCACACACACACACACACACACACACACACACACACACACACACACACACACACACATACTCTATACACACACACGCACTCTCGCTCCGTCAGGCCATGTGAGGCTCTGCTTACGCTCACACACAAACACACACACACACACACACTGCTCCCAACCCTGAGCAGCAAGCACAGAAAGCACAGAGCCAAGCCTGTAAAAGACATTTGTTCCAAAACACTCCATCAGTCAGTGTGTGTGTGTGTCTGTGTGTGTGTGTGTGTGTGTGTGTGTGTGTGTGTGTGTGTGTGTGTGTGTGTGTGTGTGTGTGTGTGTGTGTGCTGTATCTGTGTGTATGTGTGTGTGTGTATGTGTATGTGATATGTGTGTGTGTGTGTGTGTGTGTGTGTGTGTGTGTGTGTGTGTGTGTGTGTGTGTGTGTGTGTGTGTGTGTTCTAAAACACTAAAACACTCCATCAGTCAGTGCACTGGGAGGGAACAGGACAAAACCCAACTGCAAACCCACTGCTGCCATCCAGTCGTAGTGTTGCTCTAACAGCTGGCACTGTGTGTGTGTGTGTGTGTGTGTGTGTGTGTGTGTGTGTGTGTGTGTGTGTGTGTGTGTGTGTGTGTGTGTGTGTGTACACATCTGTACCAGAGAGAGAGTTGCAGGCTTTTTCATTCCAACAATGATGTCACTCCACTGCTCCCTCTCTCTCAGAGAAAGAGAGAAAGATAGATGGATAGAGAGAAAGAGAGAGAGATAGAGAGAGAGGGACAGATTGATAGTGTGCACATAGCAAGATAACACCCGGGCGTAAGACATTGTCATGGCGATGAGTGTGTTTGACCCCTTGTGTGTGTGTGTGTGTGTGTGTGTGTGTGTGTGTGTGTGTGTGTGTGTGTGTGTGTGTGTGTGTGTGTGTGTAACTCGGCCGATATTGGCACACTCACCTCTGTTGGATAACTGGCAGGCGGTTTATGTAACATGCTGGTAATGTAACCATCGGCAACGGCAGAGCAGTCACAGCCAGTTGTGTGAGGTCAGTGTGTTGTGTGTGTGTGTGTGTGTGTGTGTGTGTGCATGGAATAAGACAGTCAGGCACCTGCACAGACAAACTATGTGTGTGTGTGTGTGTGTGTGTGTGTGTGTGTGTGTGTGTGTGAGTGGTGTGTGTGTGTGTGTGTGTGTGTGTGTGTGTGTGTGTGTGTGTGTGTGTGTGTGTGTGTGTGTGTGTGTTACAGAGACAGAGTAAAATATATGATATGGCTGTAGTGGCAGTGAGGGAGAGAAACGTTATTGTACAAATGATGGGATGTTCTACTGTCTCTTCTTTAAGCTTTGACTGAGTGTGTGTGTGTGTGTGTGTGTGTGT
>JAODXP020000020.1:21335499-21339966 GCA_027497455.2 Sardinella longiceps
TGGATGGAGCATTGCATAATCTTATAGGCTATATTAGAACATTTTTGAAATAAGACTTTCCTTTTTTTTTAACTGGAATTGATTTATGTGAATTTTTCCTATCATGGATGTGACATCACCCATTCATTAGCATATCCCCACCCCTTCGCTGTAGATTGTAAACCATGAGTGTGACCGTCATCTATGGGATCCACTGCTGTTCCTCACACACACACCAGTATTGGAATATTTGCTTTTTAGTATTTGTCTAGCAGGCATCCAATAATTGGATGCCCACATGATTATGTTGAAAGGAAATTGATTCTAATTAAGTTCTGGTGCAAGGGTTCTCGAAGTTATGACAGGGGCACCTCAACTTTTAAACACCTCACTTTGAGCTGAGGGCCACCAATGGAGTAGTGGGAGTAAACAAAATAAAAACAAAATAAATATGGATCCCTTTTATAATCATTTTAATTACAATGTTGCATCTCTACAGTTAACAGTTTATAGTTTTATCGCAATAAATAAATCTGTATAAATTCCGCTTAACACCACTAAATGGAGACTTATTCTTTAATCACAATGTGCAGTTTTAATCCACAAATAGTAGTGTAATCATAAATTTTAACATTTTTTATAAATCACTTCAGGTTCTGTTTTTTTTTTTTTTTATAATGGATATGATGTCACCAATTCACTACCTCATCCACACCCATCTTATCCCCACTTATCCCCACCCCACTTTTGTCCACCATGAGTGTGTCCCCCAGCTACAGCATCCACAGCTGTTCCTCACACACAAACTAGCATTGGAATATTTGCTTTTTAGTAATTGTCCAGCAGGCATCTAATAATTAGATGCCCACCTCAATGTTGTCAAAAATCAAGGGAACTTATATTGACTGACGTAGCAAGTTACATAGAGTGCTGCAGAACGATTCATGTGCTTAATTTAACCGCAAGTGAATTCCAGCACTTAATCTGTCAATTTCAGTCAGAAAGAAAACCTAAAATTACATACTTTTTTTAAGATTGTGCTACTACAAACGACGCATATCTATCAATAACTGCAAGTGATATCCAGTTCTCCAAGGGGTATTCTTGGTCTACTAGGTCTTGATAGTCCCCACACTTGGCACGTTTAGTCATTCTAAGGCTGCTTATTTGCATTTATGTATTGGACAAGCATGTCACTTCAAGTCAACACAACATGTCTGCAAGATTCAAGATGCAAGAAATCTTAGCCGAGTTGAATCCCAGCTCTCGATCTCTGTTGTGTTTACCTTGTCTTTTTAACAACTTGAGATGGGTATCTAATTATTAGATGCCTGCTAGACAAATACTAAAAAGCAAATATTCCAATGCTGTTATCTGTGTGAGGAACCGCTGTGGATCAGGTAGTTGAGGGTCACACTCGTAGTGGGAAATGGGGGGCGGGGATATGCTAATGGATGGGCAGGGATATGCTAATGAAGCGATGGCCTCCTAACAATTTATACAAAATTCAGAGGAAAATCGTTACACTTTACACTGTACAATGATTTGATTTCAGTCCTCCTTGATTATGATTTCCATTCTATTTTGCTGTGCCATACAGAATGTATGATGATGCGTTTGTGGTGCATAAGGGCTGGGATTCATTGGGATTCATTGGGATTCACGGCTAGAATGCATATTTCATGTTAGTTTTGGCCATCTTATATATGCAATAGCCAGAACCCAAGGAGAGGTAGACCAGAGGTGGACTTGTTATAACCAAACTAGATTACAACATACTAAATCTTACATTAGATTGCAGATTGCTTTCAACACAAAGTTGTGGGCATCTAATTATTAGATGCCTGCTAGACAAATACTAAAAAGCAAATATTCCAATGCTGGTGTGTGTGAGGAACAGCTGTGGATTCTGTAGCTGACGCTCACACTCATGGTGGAAAATGGAGGGGCGGGAATATGCTAATGAACGGGTTGGGATATGC
Organism: Sardinella longiceps; assembly: GCA_027497455.2. Taxonomy (NCBI): domain Eukaryota; kingdom Metazoa; phylum Chordata; class Actinopteri; order Clupeiformes; family Clupeidae; genus Sardinella; species Sardinella longiceps. Next base: position 21,337,461 of record JAODXP020000020.1, read on the forward strand.
TAATGAAGTTATGACTGATAACTCCGCAATTTACACTCTCTACAATGATTTGTTTTCAGTCCTTGATTATAATTTCATTCTATTTTGTTGTGCCATACAGAATTTATGATGTTGCGTTTGTGGTGCATAGTGGCTGGGATTCGCTTGCTGCAGAATATGTATATGGGTCATTCCATGTCAAATCAACAAATTTCATATGGAACGACCAATATACATGTGAACACATCATGGCTAAATTAGCATGTTGTATCAGCCATGGCCATAACTATCTTATTTTTAGACAACTGTAGTGTGGGCATCTAATTATTAGATGCCTGCTAGACAAATACTAAAAAGCAAATATTCCAATGCTGGTGTGTGTGTGAGGAAAAGGTCTGGATCCTGTGGTTGAGGGACACACTCATGGTGATAGTAGTGCTGTGAAGGGGTGGGGATATGCTAATGTAGGGGTGACATCCAAAAACATACACAAAATTCAGAGAAGAAAATTTCACAGGATTTCATTCAATGTTGCTTAGTCAAACAGAAGTTGTGATGCTGTGTTGGTGGAGCATTGGTCTGCTTGAGGAAATAATGTTTCTTGGCTGAGGAATTATTATAGGTGAACAAAGAGTTTGTTACTGTGTCCTTGTTTAATGAACGCGTGGCTCAAGTTAAGGCTGGAATTTACTTGCTGCAGAGAGGCCATATTGTAGTGTAGGTGTCATGTCTGCCATGGGTTTTTTGCAGTCGCTTCATGCATCTGTCATGCATGTTGTTGCAAGTGAACACAATGTGTCTGCAAGAGATGACACTGAAAAGAAAGGAGATACCAAATACACACAAAATAAGCGTGCTCTTCTAAAACCACCATTCTAGAGATTTAGTATGGTCTGCCTCAATGGGAGAGCTTCAATAGGATTGTTTTTGACAACTGTAGTGTGGACATCTAATTATTAGATGCCTGCTAGACAAATACTAAAAAGCAAATATTCCAATGCTGGTGTGTGTGTGAGGAACAGCTGTGGATTCTGTAGCTGACGCTCACACTCATGGTGGAAAATGGAGGGGCGGGAATATGCTAATGAGCGGGTTGGGATATGCTAATGAAGTTATGACTCTGATAAGTCCGCAATTTACACTCTCTTCAATGATTTGTTTTCAGTCCTTGAATATGATTCCATTCTATTTTGCTGTAGCCTGACATAGCCCGCCCATAATACGAATAATACGCACCATGGTCTGGGCACGGCCCTCTGGGGCGTGTTTACATCGGTAGAGAGTCTACCGGCCAATAAGCGAAGCTGATTAGACGAGCTGTCCAATCGTTTCAAACCAAAAGTGAATGCCCTCCCACCCCGCAGTATAATTGCGTCAGATTAAAGAACCTCCAGACCATGAATACGGATGAACAGCAGTATTAAGTGAACACAATGTGTTTGCAAGAGATGACACTAAAAAGAAAGAAGATACTGAATGCACGTAAAATGAGTGTGCACCATTAAAACAGCCACTGTAGAGATTTAGTATGGTCTGCCTCAATTGGAGAGCTTCAATAAGATTGCTTTTGACAACTAGTGTGGGCATCTAATTATTAGATGCCTGCTAGACAAATACTAAAAAGCAAATATTCCAATGCTGGTGTGTGTGTGAGGAACAGGTCTGGATCCTGTGGTTGAGGGACACACTCATGGTGATAGTAGTGCTGTGAAGGGGTGGGGATATGCTAATGTAGGGGTGACATCCAAAAACATACACAAAATTCAGAGAAGAAAATTTCACATGATTTCATTCAATTTTGCTTAGTCAAACAGAAGTTGTGATGCTGTGTTGGTGGTGCATTAGTATGCTTGAGGAAGATATTGTTTCTTGGCTGAGGAATTATTATCTGTGAACAAAGAGTTTGTTACTGTGTCCTTGTTTAATGAACACGTGGCTCAAGTTAAGGTTGGAATTTACTTGCTGCAGAGAGGCCATATTGTAGTGTAGGTATCATGTCTGCCATGGTTTTTTTGCAGTCGCCTCATGCATCTGTCATGCATGTTGTTGCAAGTGAACACAATGTGTCTGCAAGAGATGACACTGAAAAGAAAGATGATACCGAATGCACGCAAAGAGAGAGAGCACCACTAAAATCACCACTCTAGAGATTTAGTTATCTAGGTCCAAAGTGGAGACCTTCATGATAGGGCTTTCTTATCTGTATTACATACAATATTAATGTGAAGGATTGTTTTAGACAACTGAAGTATGGGCATCTAATTATTAGATGCCTGCTAGACAAATACTAAAAAGCAAATATTCCAATACAGATGTGTGTGTGTGCGGAACAGCTCAGGTTCTGTAGCTGGGGGTCACACTGATGGTGGGCAAAATGTACAGTGGCGGGCAGGGCAGGGCAGGCATATGTTCATGAAGGGGTGACATCACAGCCATTACAGTAAAATTCACATCAGATCAAGTTAAAAAAAAAAAAAAACAAACAAACAAGCAAACATAAAACCAACAAGTTTCATTTAAATGTTTA
>JAODXP020000020.1:21340066-21369615 GCA_027497455.2 Sardinella longiceps
ATTCCAATGCTGATGTCTCTGTGAGGAACCGCTATGGATCAGGTAGTTGAGGCTCACACTCGTGGTGGGAAATGGGGGCGGGGATATGCTAATGGATGGGCAGGGATATGCTAATGAAGCGATGGCCTCCTAACAATTTATACAAAATTCAGAGGAAAATCGTTACACTTTACACTGTACAATGATTTGATTTCAGTCCTCCTTGATTATGATTTCCATTCTATTTTGCTGTGCCATACAGAATGTATGATGATGCGTTTGTGGTGCATAAGGGCTGGGATTCATTGGGATTCATTGGGATTCACGGCTAGAATGCATATTTCATGTTAGTTTTGGCCATCTTATATATGCAATAGCCAGAACCCAAGGAGAGGTAGACCAGAGGTGGACTTGTTATAACCAAACTAGATTACAACATACTAAATCTTACATTAGATTGCAGATTGCTTTCAACACAAAGTTGTGGGCATCTAATTATTAGATGCCTGCTAGACAAATACTAAAAAGCAAATATTCCAATGCTGATGTGTGTGTGAGGAACAGCTGTGGATTCTGTAGCTGACGCTCACACTCATGGTGGAAAATGGAGGGGCGGGAATATGCTAATGAACGGGTTGGGATATGCTAATGAAGTTATGACTGATAACTCCGCAATTTACACTCTCTACAATGATTTGTTTTCAGTCCTTGATTATAATTTCATTCTATTTTGTTGTGCAATGCAGAATTTATGATGTTTGTGGTGCATAGTGGCTGGGATTCGCTTGTTGCAGAATATGTATATAGGTCATTCCATGCCTAATCAACAAATTTCATATGGAACGACCAATATACATGTTAACACATCATGGCTAAATTAGCATGTTGTATCAGCCATGGCCATAACTATCTTATTTTTAGACAACTGCAGTGTGGGCATCTAATTATTAGATGCCTGCTAGACAAATACTAAAAAGCAAATATTCCAATGCTGGTGTGTGTGTGAGGAAAAGGCCTGGATCCTGTGGTTGAGGGACACACTCATGGTGATAATAGTGCTGTGAAGGGGTGGGGATATGCTAATGTAGGGGTGACATCCAAAAACATACCCAAAATTCAGAGAAGAAGATTTCACACGATTTCATTCAATTTTGCTTAGTCAAACAGAAGTTGTGATGCTGTGTTGGTGGTGCATTGGTCTGCTTGAGGAAATAATGTTTCTTGGCTGGGGAATTATTATAGGTGAACAAAGAGTTTGTTACTGTGTCCTTGTTTAATGAACACGTGGCTCAAGTTAAGGTTGGAATTTACTTGCTGCAGAGAGGCCATATTGTAGTGTAGGTGTCATGTCTGCCATGGTTTTTTTGCAGTCGCCTCATGCATCTGTCATGCATGTTGTTGCAAGTGAACACAATGTGTCTGCAAGAGATGACACTGAAAAGAAAGGAGATACCAAATACACACAAAATAAGCGTGCTCTTCTAAAACCACCGTTCTAGAGATTTAGTATGGTCTGCCTCAATGGGAGAGCTTCAATAGGATTGTTTTTGACAACTGTAGGGTGGACATCTAATTATTAGATGCCTGCTAGACAAATACTAAAAAGCAAATATTCCAATGCTGGTGTGTGTGCGAGGAACAGCTGTGGATTCTGTAGCTGACGCTCACACTCATGGTGGAAAATGGAGGGGCGGAAATATGCTAATGAGGGGGTTGGGATATGCTAATGAAGTTATGACTCTGATAAGTCCGCAATTTACACTCTCTTCAATGATTTGTTTTCAGTCCTTGAATATGATTCCATTCTATTTTGCTGTAGCCTGACATAGCCCGCCCATAATACGAATAATACGCACCATGGTCTGGGCACGGCCCTCTGGGGCGTGTTTACATCGGTAGAGAGTCTACCGGCCAATAAGCGAAGCTGATTAGACGAGCTGTCCAATCGTTTCAAACCAAAAGTGAATGCCCTCCCACCCCGCAGTATAATTGCGTCAGATTAAAGAACCTCCAGACCATGAATACGGATGAACAGCAGTATTAAGTGAACACAATGTGTTTGCAAGAGATGACACTAAAAAGAAAGTAGATACTGAATGCACGTAAAATGAGTGTGCACCATTAAAACAGCCACTGTAGAGATTTAGTATGGTCTGCCTCAATTGGAGAGCTTCAATCAGATTGTTTTTGACAACTAGTGTGGGCATCTAATTATTAGATGCCTGCTAGACAAATACTAAAAAGCAAATATTCCAATGCTGGTGTGTGTGTGAGGAACAGGTCTGGATCCTGTGGTTGAGGGACACACTCATGGTGATAGTAGTGCTGTGAAGGGGTGGGGATATGCTAATGTAGGGGTGACATCCAAAAACATACACAAAATTCAGAGAAGAAAATTTCACATGATTTCATTCAATTTTGCTTAGTCAAACAGAAGTTGTGATGCTGTGTTGGTGGTGCATTAGTATGCTTGAGAAGATTTGTTTCTTGGCAGAGGAATTATTATCTGTGAACAAAGAGTTTGTTACTGTGTCCTTGTTTAATGAACACGTGGCTCAAGTTAAGGCTGGAATTTACTTGCTGCAGAGAGGCCATATTGTAGTGTAGGTGTCATGTCTGCCATGGGTTTTTTTGCAGTCGCTTCATGCATCTGTCATCTGTTGCAAGTGAACACAATGTGTCTGCAAGAGATGACACTGAAAAGAAAGATGATACCGAATGCACGCAAAGAGAGAGAGCACCACTAAAATCACCACTCTAGAGATTTAGTATATCTAGGTCTGTCCCAAGCGGAGACCTTCATGATAAGGCTTGCTTATCTGTATTACATACAATATTAATGTGAAGGATTGTTTTAGACAACTGAAGTATGGGCATCTAATTATTAGATGCCTGCTAGACAAATACTAAAAAGCAAATATTCCAATACAGATGTGTGTGTGTGCGGAACAGCTCAGGTTCTGTAGCTGGGGGTCACACTGATGGTGGGCAAAATGTACAGTGGCGGGCAGGGCAGGCATATGTTCATGAAGGGGTGACATCACAGCCATTACAGTAAAATTCACATCAATTCAAGTTAAAAAAAAACAAACAAACAAACAAACAAGCAAACATAAAACCAACAAGTTTCATTTAAATGTTTAAGATTATAGACCAGATTAGAAGAATGTTACATTAGAATGACTGCAGTGTGATTTCTTTCATCACAAAATGTCATAATCAACAAGCCATCTCATTTGTTTGTATCTCAATGGCCAGAACCCAGTGTAGACCAATGGGCTTGTTATGACCAAGCTGGATTATAGGCTATTAAATCTTACATCAGAATGCAGATAAAGAATTTCTTTTAACACAAAAGTGTCAACATCTAATTAATAGATGCCTGCTAGACAAGTACAAAAAAAGGAATTATTCCAATGCTGGTGTGTGTACGAGGAACAGCTGTGGATTCTTACATATCAATAACATACAAAGCTCTAGTCCATACGTAGACAATTATATAGATCACCTTTGGCAAATGATTTGAAACAAGATCAAAATGTTAATTTCAATGCATACAGGCAGACGGCAACGCTCGGCGTTAACGCTCACATCAGCCAGTCACAAGCATGAGTCTTTTGACGCTGTGTTTTGATAGGACAACGCTGGCTGCCGCTGGTACGTCATCCGGCAAAAGTTTCAACGCTCTGTAGCCAGCGTTGTCCTATCAAAACACAGCGTCAAAAGATTCACGGTCTGAATGGTCCGTTATTGGATCCAAACAGCCATTAAAGTCTGTGATCATATCATTTCACTTCATTTCTTTTACTTCCATAGGCTCTCAAAGTCAAATCAACATTTTTCATCTCATCTGCACTACATAGACAGGACATTTCTTTATTTTCAACAGAGAAGTGTGGGCATCTAATTATTAGATGCCTTCTGGACAAACACTAAAAAGCAAATATTCCAATACTGATGTGTGTGTGAGGAACAGCAGTGGATCAGGTAGCTGGGGGTGACACTCGTGGTGAAAAGCTATTATGGAGGGGTGGGGATATGCAAATGAATGTGTGACATCACATCCATGCAAGGAAAATCTCTCTCTCTCTCTCTCTCTCTCTCTCTCTCTCTCTCTGCATAAGCAGAATTGAAGGAACAGTGTGCAGTGATCTTTACATTTTTCTGGATTTCACTAATAGCTGCATATCACCAGCACGTGAAAATTAGAATTAGAACTTTATTCTCCTTACTAGTTACACCTGAGCTTCACACGCCCGTCCAGCTAATCTCCTCCAATTAGAAACTTAATCTGTTTCACAGAATCTTCCATTTACAACACTTTATAATTGTATTTATAGCTGTATTTCTAATAGTATTTATAAGTGTTTCACAGAAGACTCCATATTTATAACCTTAGTTATAACTGTATTTATAGCAATTCCTATAACAGTATTTCTAATAGGATTTATAACAGTGTTTATAACATGTTTATAATCCTGAACATAGCTGTATTCAGACTATTAATGTATAGATTCTCAAAACAAATCAGTCATTTTAATCCTGCCTGCTCCACATAGATAAGGCAGTTCTTTCATTCAACATAAAAGTGTGGGCATCTAATTATTAGATGCCTTCTGGACAAACACTAAAAAGCAAATATTCCAATACTGATGTGCGTGTGAGGAACAGCAGTGGATCTGGTAGCTGAGGGTGACACTCGTGGTGAAAAGCTATTGTAGAGGGGTGGGGATATGCAAATGAATGTGTGACATCACATCCATGCAAGGAAAATCTCTCTCTCTCTCTCAATAAGCTCTCTTACGGTGCATTCAGACGGGGCGGCAGGCCGACGGCAACGCTCGGCGTTAACGCTCACATCAGCCAGTCACAAGCGTGAATCTTTTGAGGCTGTGTTTTGATAGGACAACGCTGGCTGCAGAGCGTTGAAACTTTTGCCGGATGACGTGCCAGCGGCAGCCAGCGTTGTCCTATCAAAACACAGCGTCAAAAGATTCACGCTTGTGACTGGCTGATGTGAGCGTTAACGCCGAGCGTTGCCGTCGGCCTGCCGCCCCGTCTGAATGATCCGTAACACACATTTTTTTCTCTATTTCACTAACGGCTGCATATCACCAGCACCTGAGAATTAGAAGGCTGTGCATAAGAACTTTATTCTCTTTACCAGTTACACCTGAGCTTCACATGCCCGTCCAGGTAATATCCTCCAGTTACAATCTGAATATTATTCACAGAAGCCTCCATATTTATAACCATATTTAAAACACTATTCATAACTGTAACTGTATATCTATGTTTATAACAGTATTTATAACAGTATTTATAACATGTTTATAACCCAAATTTTACCTGTATTTATAATGGTATTTTTGGCTCATTTATATCACAAGCACACACACACACACACACACACACACACACACACACACACACACACACTTCCACATCTTCATTCTGGCTTGTCTCATTTCTCTCTCTGTTGGGTCTTTCTTGCCAAAGCCACACACAGTGCATCTGGGGTCATGTAGAGAAACTCATAGCTAGAGTATGAAATTACACTGACTGTGACTGATCTGAATCATAATCTTTCCTTTCAGTTTTAGATATGAGTTCGCCATTAGAATGTAGATTGAGAGATTTCTTTAAACACAGATGTGTGGACATCTAATTATTAGATGCCTGCTAGACAAATACTAAAAAGCAAATATTCCAATGCTGGTGTGTGTGTGAGGAACAGCTGTGTATGCTATGGCTGAGGGTCACAATCATGGTGGTAAATCTACATCGGAGGGGGTGGGGATATGCTAATGGTCATGTGTGAATATGCTAATGAAGGGCTAATGTCACTGTCAAATTCAGTAGTCGTAACATTTTGAAACGTTTTGCCACAGCTCCCATTCATCGCCATGGGTAACGTATCAAACGTTTTGTAACGTTATGTCATCTTGAAAACGCCACACATTTGGAGCAGCCAAAATAAACTTTCAATTCCCCCACAATGGAAAACCTTCCCCGAGATCTTTTTTTAGTGGTATTATAGGGCTAACCACACTTTCTTTTGCACAATCTGGCCTAAACTTTCTCAAGTAAGAATTCACATGTATTAGATCAAGTCAAAAAGATTTTGGAAAAACACTGCAACTTACAACTATGCAGATGAGAAAATGACACTACAATATGCAATGTGCTACAGAAATAAAATGGATTGACCTACGAAGCTTGAACAAGATTTCTTTCAACAGAGAAGGGTGGGCATCTAATTATTAGATACCTGCTAGACAAATACTAAAAAGCAAATATTCCAATACTGATGTTTGCGTGAAGAACAGGTCTGGATTCTGTAACCGAGGGTGACACTCGTGGTGAACAGCTATTGTGGAGGGCTGGGGATATGCAAATGAATGTGTGACATCACATCCATGTAAGGAAAATCTCTCTCTCTCTCTCTCTCTCTCTCTCTCTCTCTCTCTCAGTGTGCAGTGATCTTTACATTTGTCCAGACTAGAGGGGAGAGGTGGGGATATGCTAATGACTGGGTGGAGATGTGCTAATGACTGGGTGGGGATATGCTAATGACTGGGTGGAGATCTGCTAATGACTGGGTAATATCACATTTAGCAGAATGGCCCAAAAACGCCTGTAGAAAATTTCCCACAAGTCAATTCCAGTATAGTGTAAAAAGAAAACCTGGCAGCATTTCAGACATTTTGGCTAATGTATTAGCCTGTAAAAACAGTGAGTGATCTTAGGATAGCATGGATAGTGGACTTATTTTAGCAACAACAAGGTTTTCAAGATGGTAGGCCTACATTTATGCTTTATGTTTTATATTAACTGAAGAAATAGTTATGTGTCAAATAGCAGGGATCTGAAGGCTTATGCTTCATGGTAGGAGAGGGTAACATAAGCTCATGTGCATCTCTGTGCAGTTGCCTATTGCATTGAACGGCCCAGGTAAGATGCGCAACACAAAAATGGAGTGTGCACTAATTTCCCCTGAAAACTGCTGCACTCCAATGGGATTCTAATGAAACCACACAAGTGAAATTATTTTTTAAAAATGACTATATTGATGACTAGACTACAACTAATATTTGAATTAAAATTAAAATATATCATAATAATATAAAAAGCCTTTTTGTTCTACACAGGAGTGTGGGCATCTAATTATTAGATGCCTGCTAGACAAATACTAAAAAGCAAATATTCCAATGCTGGTATTTGTGTGAGGAACAGCTGTGGATCAGGTAGTTGAGCGTCACATTCATGGTGCATAACAATACAATTGAAGGGCGGGGTTGCGCTAAAGAACGGGTGACATCACATCAAAATAGATACAAACGGAAAATGTAGTTATAGCCCCCAATAGCAAGGCATCGTTTTATTTGGTAGATTTTGTAAATCTAGTGTAACACAAACAGAAATGTCATGAGTTGACTGTACTTGTGTCTTAAGTGAAACAACTTCCCAAGACCACTCTGACTAGCTCAATTGGTAAGGAATGGGGATTGCGCTTAACAAACTAACAATACTGCAATACTGTCCCAAACTTTTTAGAGAAAAAAATCACATATGCTGATACAAGGTTAAAATGAAAATGGAAAATTACGCAGAAACATATCAATACACTACATGTTTCAACGTGCTAGATCTGAAGGTTTCTTTTAACACAAAAGTGTGGACATCTAATTATTAGATGCCTGCTGGACAAATACTAAAAAGCAAAGATTCCGATGCAGGGGTGTATGTGAGGAACAGCTGTGGGTCAGGTAGATGAGGGTCACATTCATGGTGGACAAATTCACATGAACGGTAACGAGTGGGTGGAGATATGCTAATGTGTGTAAATGCTACAACACTTTTTTCAAACTGCAAGAGTTTAGAAGTGCTTGATCAGTGCTTTCCAAGTAATTTAAAGAACTAAGACAAGAGATACTCTTGAAAGAGCTGGGTCTTCAAGAGTCTCTTGAAAGTAGAAAGAGTGCCTGTTGTTTGTTGCCAGTGGAAAATTGCATACAATGTAAGTACATAGAACTAACTAACTAACTAACTAACTTTGGAAAACGGACGCAGCTGTCTTCATGCAGCGAGATGTACTTGTAGACATTCAGCAAGACATAGGAGCTGGACAAAACTGTGTGTGTGTGTGTGTGTGTGTGTGTGTGTGTGTGTGTGTGTGTGTGTGTGTGTGTGTGTGTGTGTGTGTTTTCTGGTCCAATTTTCACTTGGTGTTCCCTCTGTGCTTCAATCAACACACACACACACACACACACACACACACACACACACACACACACACACACACACACACACACATGGTGGCGTAGCAGTTAGAGTGTATTTCCAGAGTAATTTCAAGCATAGTTGTATTGCGCGATTTGGAAAGAATTCCAAATTTGGGATTTGGCTGCCACTAATGAACGTCTACAGACTAGAATTTAAAAGGATCAGCATCAGCCGTTGCAGGGCAGAAAGGCACGAAGTAGATACAGTATGCACAGTACAGTACAGAGCATTTACAATTACTGCCTCCTCATGACCCTTCTTACTTTGGCCACTAGGGGACAGCACTTTGGTGCAGATTCATCAATTAACCTCACGCTCTGGACCCTTAAGGAGACTCTCTCTCTCTCTCTCTCTCTCTCTCTCTCTCTCTCTCTCTCTCTCTCTCTCTCTCTCTCTGGAAAAGAAAGGAGAGCTATATATACTTGAGACAGACATGCATTGCCCTCTGAGGCACCATGCTTTACCATGGCTGGCTCCTGAAGGCTTTACAAACAACTTTAGGTAAACACGTCAACAGCTGCTGAATGTCTGTCTGTCTGGCTGCCTCAGATCAGGGTCTGAAGGAGCAGATTAGAGGCAACAGCACAGTGAACACACGCCTCACTGACGCGGCGCTCAGCATCGGCAAACTTGCTGTAGCGTTGACAACCCAGCACATAGAACAGAATGTGCATTTCAATGTGTTTTGTTTGTTTGTTGTTTTGTTGTTTGTGTGTGTGTGTGTGTGTGTGTGTGTGTGTGTGTGTGTGTGTGTGTGTCAGGGGCGCCGATAGGGGGGGAAAGGTTAGGACGATTCTAAGGGCCCAGCACTGACCAGGGGCCCTTTCAGGGCTGTTATTATTACTTTAACAAAATTGGCTTGAGTAGGTTTTTGAAATTATATATTTAATTTTATTTGTTCAATTAAACAAATTAAATATTGTTGTGATATTTTATAATATTTTCCAAGAATTATCTTGTATATAGTCGTTTCACCCCTCTCCCTTTTTACCGAATGGTATGGTCTGAATCTTTCAGCAGCACGCATCTGGAAATATTTTCATTCCGGCAAACGCAGCTTAGCTGCAAGGTGTTCAAATTCAATTGCTATTGTAGTTGAGCTGCTTGGGCATTGTTTGCCAACTGTGGAAACAAGGTGCTGAATTGGACTGATGGTGGTGGTGAACATGAAGCCTTGTTGCCCCAAACACAAAAGGACAAACAGCAGAAATCGAAGCGCGAACGGCACACTATTTCAAAATGCGATGCGATCTCGCGGTGGATGCGCATATGTCCAAATTCAGAGTAGCTTACGTCTCGGTTTAATAACTTGGAGAGTTATTCTCTCACAAAAACTGTACAGATATCATTTTAAACTACTTTACCAGAGCTACGCAACTGTTGTGGAGATAAACGGTGTACAAATGAATTCATTGTGTAGGCCAGGCCTATTATGGAAACAGTTTTACATCCCAACTAGCCACTTGTGATCATGAGGAAGGCAGTCAAATGGGCTACCTACATTTCAAAAACGGTGGAAGCCATAAGCCTATCTGTTTGCTACTGTTAATAACACCACTTCACCAATCACAGTTGATTTTGTAGTCTCAAACTGAAGATGTAGCCTATTTGTAAACAGAGAATTGAAATGTTTGTCAAAGAATCCCCTGTGCTATTTAGGCTACTCCTGCAGATTAGGAAGCACAACTTGGTCTAGGCTATGCCTTTCAAGGATTAAGACTTATTTTCAACAAATCAATTTACAATACAAAAATAATCAACATAGCGAATTGAGAAGCCAGCCTGGCCCCCTCCCCTCTCTCCCATTATGGTCAGGCTACTGTCAGATTAGCTACAATAGGAAAAGACTGTGTGAATCACATCAAACTTTTGTTAACTATAAATGCTCCATTTTACAGAGGTGTGCAGTGAAACAATAGGCCTAAGTCTCAAATTTTTAAATTGACTGCAAGTTGGGCTCAATTGTAAAAAAAAAAAAAAAAGATTCCTGACTGACTACTAACTAACTAACTTGGATAAAACATCTGCTAAATGCATAAATTTAAATGTAAAACAGTTGGCCAACACTCAATCAGGGTCATTGTCAGTATAATTGTCAGTATTAGCCTACCTCACAGAACACTCAAATAACATACATTGGAATTAGCTAAGCCATTAAATGAATTGCAATAAGATGTGATCTTTCAAAATATTACAATGCACCAGAATGCAGGAAACGACTATCAGGTCAGTAACAGTTTCCAGTCAGTGCCAGCCAAAAAACAAATTGCCCTTAAAAATTCTACTATAACACGATAGTTGGTGAAGGGGCCCTAAATTGTACTCTTTCATGGGGCCCAAAATTTCTAGCGGCGCCCCTGGTGTGTGTGTGTGTGTTTATGCAAGGCCAGAGAGACTAGACACAGACACACTCACTCACAAACACGCACAAAGACACACACACACACACACACACACACTCTTTGACAGTTGAGAAGAATCTTTAAAAAGAAAACAGAGCCGATAACAGGTTTTGGTTGATGACTATGTTTTGTTTCCATCAAAGATGGGTTTCACAGTCTTGGTGATTGTTTTTTTCTGCCTTCGTTGTGTATTTGTTTATCTTGGTGCCCATAGCCATGTGCTTCTGGACCTAGGTTCTGCCCCTCCCTTTGTTCATCAATTAGGCTTTTCATTGAATGTTTTGTGTCTGCCTCTTCCTTATGTGTTTAGCCAATGAGGTTTCTTCTTTTAGGGTCTTTTTTATTATCATTATTTGAGAATTGTTGCCTGCTATTGTTGATCATGATTATGTTAAGTTTCTTGTTCATCATGTCTTATCATCTTTGGCATCATTTGGAGAATGTTCAGTTCTATGGAGAACGATCACAAATTGCATTTTGTGCAGTGCATTTTTGTGTGAGAGTTAATAGATGACATAATTATAAGAAACTACACTGTTAGACTTTTCTGTAATTTCTACAGTATTTTACTACATATCAAACAGTAAAATACTTTAAATTAGTCTTGTGGTAAATTACTGTAATTGCCATTGCATTCTGGGAATTTTTGGTTGACCGTTTTGTTCATTTTTTGAATTTACAGTAAGTCACTGAGTTTCATTAGTTTTTTAAAGAAATTACAGTAAGGCACCACTTTTTAATGCTTTTTGGCACTCCTGTCTCTCCGTAGTTGGAAATCACAAAACTGTAGTAGTGTAGAGCTGCTTTGGCTGCAGCAGCAACATAGCAAAAGAAGGAGGATTTTCGGGTAACCTTACATTATAAGAAACCTAAAATTCAAAATTCTGTCATATTACTGCTCACCTAAACCTAGTCTACCCGTGTATATTTCTATGTCAACTTAAGTCAGTTATGAAGTGCAGTGTGGCTAACGTTAGCGTCTGAGAGTCTGAAGTTTTCTCCTCATCGGACTGTCAACTGTCAACTGTGCCAATGTGAAAACTCATCGAATTGGAATAGCCTCCTGAAGACAAAGCACTTCTAAAATGGACAACTTTACAGATGTAAGTACCCAAATCATTTTTAATTTCAACATTCAGCATTCGGAGCTGACATCCAATGTTAGTGTGGATACCCACATTAGCACTGGTATGTGGTAGCTATGTCAGTTGGTTTCTACAGTGTGTTTTAATACTGTGCTTTTTCATATTGCAGGGAATACACTTCTGAAGGCAAGAAACGTTGGTGCCTTTGTGAAAAATTCCTGAATATAAGACTTCGACAGAATTTTACAGATGTAAGTACTTGTAGGCTACCAAAATAATTTTGAATCCAATTAGCCAGTAATAGCTAACGTTAGCAGCTAATGTTAGCATCTTAGCAGGTAACTCTGCTGGCATTGGGTGAGACTGCTACACATTGGTTCTTTTCTAGACGTTAATATGGTGTACTTTTTCATACTGCAGGTACCGCATTGCTGACTGCAACAAAGTGGATGGACAGCGCTGAGAAGAAGGTGGCCCTTGTTTTGGAAAAGCCTTGAAAATATTCGTTTTGTACAAAATTTAAAAAATAAACATTGTGTTAACTTGAAAAACGTATTTGTCATTATTACTAAACTATGATTAATAATAACACCAATAGGCTAGTAGTGGTAATATTATAATAATATAATAAATAAATACATAAAAATAATAATAAATCAATCAATAATACATTTTAAAAGGGGTAAAAGGCTGAATAGGGTTACAGTAGTATACTGGTTTACTTTGAATTGTGCGGTATTGTTACTGTAAAATGAAATACAGTAGCATACTGGCTCTCTGAATTACAGTAACTCACTGGCAACAGTGTTGCCAGTGAGTTACTGTAAAAACCTTAGAAAAGTCTAACAGTGTAAAACTTCATATGAATGATCACTAAATTAGGGCATAAATCGGCAGGTGTGAGAAAAGTTCAGTTCAGTTTAACTTTATTGTCCCAAAGGGAAACTTGTCTTGCAGTCAGGTACAGACAGATACGCATTAATAACACAACCACTCACAGCAAAGTAGGGTATGTAGGAAATAAACCAATCCAAAAATGACCAATGTATCAGCAGGGAGTAAGGCATGATGAACTGAAATGGGGGCTTATTTGCCATATCCCTAATAAACCCGTTATAAACCTCAGAAAAAATGTGAATTTTTCATTTATGTTTTGAACAATTTTCCATAACAGCGCAAACATGTAATTTTCCTGCCATTTTCAGCAAAGCACTACTCAGCAAATGTGCAACCGTGAAAGGTGTACTTCATAGATGTCCTGAAAGTTTCAGAAATTTAGCATGAAAACTCTAAGAGCTAATGCTTTGTGGAACATGGACATTTTCTCAGAGCTTCATTGTCCATATATCTCAAAAACTACAAAAGATATAATGGTAATATTTCACAAAATAGGTCCTGGGTATGGTAACATGGAACAGACTAATTGACCAAGAAATTATTGCAATAAACGATAATATTGACATTTCGAGAATATTTTCTACCTCCATATTTCCGAGCTATTGAGCGTAACTGAATGTTCTGTACTTCCACCCACTAATTTGAAAAAGAAAAATCTAGGTCTAGGTCTAGGTTATCTGCAGTTGTCCACTTTATAACATGAGCTATTTACACAGAAATATTTGGAAATGATAACTCTCAGTCATTGGAGAGAAGTCTCTTGTCATCGTCTATCAAATGCTTCAGGTCTTCAGTTAAAAAACATAAATTAGCTGCATTAATTGAGCAGAGATGTTCAAAGCTGTGATCTTTATCTTTTGGAGAAATAAGAGAGAAAAACAAGGAAAACAAACAAGCATGCAAATAAAATTTATTGGACAGAATAATTATTGACATCATTAAAAGTTATTGTATGATTAATTGATTTATTGTTTATTGTTACAGGCCTATGGCTCAAAGATATTTGGAATACCAAATAGATTAGATACATGTCAACATAATAAAAATGGTTTCAATCTTTGTAACTGAGTGATAACGCACAAAGATCCTCTGATTTCAATGTCAATTTCATATTTGCCAAAAGAAACATCCTCATTATCAGTACTTCAAAATTTTGCTAGCCTCAACCAATTATATTTCAAAACATGATGTCCCAATTGCTGCTTAGGCAACTGGCTAGCCCTGGCCCTGAATATTGCTGTACATAAAATGTGATATCTAATGGACCTGCAGTAGGCCCAGTGTAGACATGGAAGAGTCAATGCTACTGTACGTGACAACCTGACAGACACTTGCAGTTAGGACACCTCACGTTTAGACGTACACAGAGGCTTCTACTACAACTACTTTCATTGAAAAAAACATTGGGCATAGTGGAGATTCTAATAACTATCCAGAGAGACAGTAAAAGCGAAATGTTCCTCATCAGTATTTCAGATCTCTCAGAGCATCATCACGAGAAAAATTCTCCCACCCTTCGATACGCCCTTTTCCAGTGAACTTTAAGCCATATTTACTCTCCCACTGTGAATGAAAACGCCCTATGAACCATTTCCAATAGGACTGTTCAATTCCATTTCCAGTAATTTTCCATTTATCGTAGGGGTCTTTAGCCTTTCGGTACTCCTTATAGGGAATATATTCATTTGTTTCTCTACTCTGGAATGTGGCATCAGTCTTCATTGCTATGTCACAGAATTCTATGGCAAATTCATTTGTGCCTCTCCAATGCCTTCCAACGAATGCCTCACAGCGATGGAACTCAACATAGTGATCTCCAGAATGGTTAGGATTGGAATCATTGCAGATGGCTTTGCAAAAAGGACACGTCTCCCAACATCCCTGGAGCTGATCAAACAGGAGGTCAGTAGGTTTCTCTACCAAATCCTGTACATCACGTTTTATTTCCTCAATCATCTCATTCAGAGATGTGACCATTGTTTTTTCAAACAACTTAATGTCACTGATATCTTCATATTTGATGATGCATAGATCATGTTTTTGTATGACAATGAATTTCGCCACCTTGTCACAGAACCTATCAAGCCACTTCGATGCACTGTTGTTGCCCACTGCTTTAGTTACATCTGCGCTTACTATCAATAAGTCATTCCAGGTTTTCCTGGTATAATGTGCTCGTAGAAAGATGTTTTTCTACCTTGTTTTTAATAAATTTCCTGAAGTATATCTTTGGGTGATCAATGTACTCCTCAAAACTTCTGAAGTCGTCCTTTTGTACTAGATCTCTCATAATATGATTTTCTAGTTTTTCTCGATTGCCATTAAAAGCTGGTTTGCCTTTCTTCAGCAAATCTGCTATTTCTGGCCAGGTTTGTTCTTTTGCTAAATCCTGCACTGCTCGTCTAATGGTTTTACAAAGAGATTTAACAAATGTTGTTAGAGAGTCGGATTTGCAGTAATTCATGAATGTCTGTAAATATGTGTCTCTCTTACTTTGCAGATATGTAAGTGGGTCATTTGCAGTCCTGAATTCTTCATGCATTATCTGAAGTTTAGCAACATTTTTCAGGCATAGGTGAATTGACAAGTCCACTCTGAATTCTTCAGTGAGTTTGGGATTGTCTGATTTGCTCCCAAATTCGTCAATTTTGTTTTTGATGTCTGATAAAATTTTATGAATAATGTTTTCATCAAAATCTCCCTTACCTTCTGTCTTAGTGATAAATGCATCTACTGCATGCTCAATATGTTTGCACAGCACAGCTATACTTTCTTCAGAAATGGGCTTGGAAGATCGGGCCAACTTTTCCTTCCAATTTTGTTTAATGTGTTTTTTTTTTATCAAACTTAAAGTTTTCGGTTTTTATTTTTTTGTTCGATTCCTGTTTGATTGTGGAAATGTTGGAAGCAAGATATTGTGTATTTCGATTTTCACATTGCGGGGATTCTCAATAGGCTGTTCTTCCATCATTTCTGCTGTCCACTTCTCCCAAAGTGTGTCAAATCCTTTTGACATTTCATCAGTTGTTAGGGGTTTGTTTTCATTTTGGAAGCAAGGCTTTTGCTCTGCTGGGTCAGCTGATCTGTGTAGTCTCCTATCTTCTCGTCTACTTCTTGCCTTTGTTTTTTAGCAGTAAGTAATTCTTCACATGTTTGTAAGATGCCCTTTGATAAGTCACTCAGTAGCAGTTCGATGCACTGTTCCTTGTTTCCCTTCCAGGTTATGAGAATCTCTTTGTTTTTATCTTCTGAAAAATACTCTTCCATTTCCTTTTTTATCGCGCAGTAAATTGTATTGAATTTTGTTTTCACCTCTGCATGGGTGACATTTTGAGTTGAACCACTGCCAATATGAGTTTGCAATTCTGTCTGAACATCACAGGAATGTTTCCTTAGTCTCCACGACCAGTCTGCATACTTCTGCTCCAAAGAACGATATACCATCACCTCAGCTGTGTTCCTGAAGCTGAATACAAAGTTCTCCTGGATGAGTGCCTTCCAAAGGTCTGAAATTTTACATTTCACTCCTGACAGGGAGGAAAATTGGCATTTAGCAGTTGTGAGGATTTTGGTCTTTAGCTGCTGAACATTCTGACTGTAGGACGGATTAATTGGAGACATGGGAGGATCTCCCTCCAGAAGACCTTTGAAGTAGAACACTTGAGTATCAATGTCAAAGTGTATGACATCACTGAAGGAAGTGATTCCATCAACATTCTCCTCTTTTGCTGCCATCTGAGCCATCTCATCCAGTTTCTCCAGGAGACGTCTCCTCCCCTCAGTGTTTTTATCTCCAGCTGATAAGTCTGCAACATTCTGGTGCACAAAAATGCAACTAGGTCTCAACCTCACTTGGTTCATTCTCAGGAAGGCCTGAACACAAATCTGAAGAATATCCTGCATCTCAGACGGGTTCTCCCCCATTATGTTGATTACAGTCACATCACCAAGTCCAATGATGAATGTGGCAAGCTCATTGTCATGATTCAATGATACCTTTTTGCTGAGCTCTGGAGATTTGAGTCCCTCTGTGTCCACAATGAGGATCAAATCATATCCAAGTTCATTACTGATGTTTTCATCCACCTCTAGAAGCTGCATGAAGGCTCCACGGGTGCATCTTCCTGCACTCACGTCAAACTGAAGACCAAACATGGTGTTAAGGAGTGTGGATTTACCAGAACTTTGAATTCCCAGTACTGATATAACAAAGACCTTCTTGTCCCCAAGAGTTTTGATGAGCTCATCTAGGACAGCAGTAATCCACACTAAAGGAACATGGGCAGCATCTCCATCCATTATTTCAAGTGGATACCCAGAAATCAACATTTTAACCCCTATTCTTGGAAGAGCCTCATATTGAGCAGTGTTGTCATAAGCTTTTATAGAGCTGTTAAAGGCCTCATATATTTGACTGACTTCTCTCATAATATGCTGAATACCAACTGTAGTTTGGGTAATTCTGTTAGTTATGCCATTCAGGGTTTTCTGCAGGGGCTCTGCACTTGCTTTATCTTTGGGTACATTTTTCAGTTGTTTCAAAGTTGAGTGATACTGTCGTTCAAGTGAGGCCAGCTGTTCATTGGTTAGATCATCCAACAGAAGTCTGACCCACTGTAGCATGTACAGGTGAGTGTCTTCAAACTGAGCAGCTGTAGTAAGAGAGTCAAGGAATGACTTCATAAAGCCATTGCGAGGGGTGGCTTTTTGCCGCTGCTCTTTCCGGATATCTGACTTTCTTGTGCCAATTGCAGTCAGATAATCTGTACTGACATTTCCCTTGTTTTGAGGTCGATAATGTTCTTTGTTCACCTTGCACCAGTCATGCCACAATTTACCTTGCAAAGGTAAAATTGTTTCTTTCAGGGTGAGTTCACCATTCAATTTCTGGATCATATCACTTTGAACACATGCCTTAGCACATGCATATTCCTCCTGACAGGAAATGTTACCCTCATCCACTTTAAACTGTTTCCTTACCTCCTCATCGCACATTTGAATGCTTTTCTTATGCTCATATTTACTGATACACTGTTTGATGCTTGAAACTAGTTCATCTGAGAGTTCAGCCTGATTTCTGTTCTTTGCTTACCTCACTCACGTCAGATGTAGCGCTACGCGCGTTCATCTGATATTCAGCGATAGACGAGATATTTCAGGAGCCAGAAATCCTTGAATCTAACTGGGCAAACGGCTTGTCCATCAATTTAATTGACGTACACTGCAGCCAACCACATCGAATCCAACCGATGACGCTGGTTACGTTTGTTGGATTGGTTGGATTCAAAACAGTTGCTTATTCGCTACGTCACACGCTCTACAGCAGCTAGCTTCCCTGATTGGTCCGGTTAGAGAATAATGGCTTGAAATGTCTCTGATGGGCTTCAACATCAGATCGTTGCGCGGAAGTGCCTTACGAAAGTTACGTAGCGCATGATCTGACGTGAGTGAGGTAAGTTCTTTGCAGCCAGCCTCACCTTTAAAGGAATATTTGATGGCTGGACTTTATCCTTGCCTGAGAACAGGCAAATCAAGGGGACAGGAGACTTGAGCAACATCTTGGAGGTCTTTGTTGTGTTGTCACTCAAAGGATTCTCTGAAATTAGCAGTACAATGACTGTACTCACTGCTTGAAGAAACTCCAGCTGTTTTGGATGTTCTGCTGCATCTCCATGAAGGTTCAGAAAGGCCACACAGTCATCAAATACATCATCCTCCTTCCCTCCAGGACAGTACCAAGCAATCTCTACAACTCCATCCATGAGCAGGCTGTGTGGAGTGCTGCCTTTGCAATGCCGGTTGAAGAACACAGGATGCTTTTGTTTATTAATGACACCATTCAATATCTGGGACTTGGAGTTGAGATGAGAATCTCCCAATCTAATGAAGGAAATAATTGGCACTGGTGTGTTGAACATTTGTTTGTTGTGGTACTTCCCACTGCTGCCGGATGAAGTTTGTGATTTGTTACACCATGACTTCTTGATGTGTCTTAGTGCCCACAAGGGGAACTCCACCTCATTTGTGCAGGGATTGGGTACCAGGAAAGGTAGGCCAAACTGGCAAGCAGAGAGTTTGGTGAAAATAAACTGCCGTAAGAAGTCATTAGAGCAGTGGAATATGGCCATGTGCAGATCCATGGGGTGAATCTGTGTCTGTTCGCGGTGAACCAGCAAATCTGAATTATCCTCACAATCAAAGAAATCATCATCATCCTCATTCACAATATTCTCTTCCAAATCCATGTTAGTCTCTGATTTCATAGACAGATATCTAGCCCTGTAGTCCAACATCATGAGTTTGTAGAGATAATGAGTGCTCAAGTCTTTCTCTGTTTTGGGCTCATTTACACTTAGAGACAGTTTGTCTATGGACAGGACACTGGCTTTGGTCATCTTTTTGGGGTAGGAATCTGTTAGGCCTAGTTTATGAAGTAAATTCTCAAAATTCTTTTCAATTGTGTCATTCATATTTGGAGGTTCAGTTAAAGATTCCCTTTTGCTCACTTGAGGACGTATTTGTCCTTTTTCTCTGGGTGAAACACTTCGGTCATCCGATACTGTCAGAGCTTTCAGCAGTAGGTGGGCCTGAGCCCTGACAGGACACACTGTGAAAAGTCAAATGATGGATTATTCAGTTTTATTATGTAACATTTTTACACAGCAGAGGCTTGAACAAATGAAAACAAGTACACTGTAAAAAGTCTAACAATAGGATTACTCAATTTTTTTAGTGCAACAATATTACACTGAAAAAAATTGAGTAGACTCAAACCAGATGAAAATGAGTCGGAGAAATCAATACCATAAAGTCACACTACTTGATATTCATGAACAATCTTACTCTGAAAAAAAAGCCTTGGACATTTGGGGCCGTATTTTGACGACGCAAAGTCAACTGTTGTTTGACGGATGGCGCATATGTATATAATTATAATTGACATATAATTGACGTCACCAACATGACATTTTTTTTTTTTAAACCTGTACAACATGTATGTAAGCTAAAAACTGTGAAGCTTTGTGAGATTTTGTCCTGGAGACTTTAACTTCACCTGCACTCATTACACATACTTACTTGAGACTGACATTATTACCGACTTTGCACTCGTTCATTACCAGCACAGATGACCACATCCTACTATGGACTCAGACTACACTGACTTCACAAACATTCACTCCTCACCACTCTTGACACATTCTGGACTCACACTCGTGCTCAGTCAATCGTCAACTTTTATGAACACACACACAACACACATGCTCACACTTGACCTTTAGCACTTATTACTAACACACTGCACCTTGCGCGCGCGCGTGCTCACGCACGCACACACACACACACACACGCACACACACACAGACCCCTGACCTTTTCTCTCCAAAGTACTATTATATGGTTTGGCATGAAAGTAATGAAACATCATGCATGAAATACTTATAGCCTACTATTCTTTCTCTACACAAACAATTGCACATCTGCATCTACCAAGCTGTTGAAGTTTCCAGATGACACCACAATCATAAGCCTCATATTTACCTGAGTGAGGTAACAGATATCAAAGTCTCATTCCAAAAGAGAACAGACCGAATATATATTTTACTGGCTTATCTTCCTCGCCGTACGCGGGGCCAACACAAACCTCCGGGATTCACTCCGTGTCTCGACAGAGTATGCTTGGCTATTTCTGCCCCAAGCGCGCCGCTTACGACTCGAGGGCTCGTGTACCTAGTGCCAGGAACTGGCCGATTCACAGGCTTTCAATGTTCAATCCCGTTTGTCGGCCAAGTGTTGTTTTCTTAATTGTTTTTTTCTGCTACCATTTCATTCATTGATTATGCAAACAAATAGATCAGTTGAATGTCAGTTGTACAGATATTTTAATTGTTCAAACAACAGGTAGATAAGTAGGTTAGGCCTATTCTTACTCAAAACACTCGGGCTAATGGCGCAGGTATCTTTGACTGCACTAAATCGAACGAAAAAAAATAAAATAACTCTAAAAGTAGTGTGTAGGTAGCTAGGTCTAGGATATAATCAGAAATAAATACTCACTTACCTGTTTTCCTTGTCTGACTATTGCCTTCGAATGTAACAGCCAAAAGTGACCGATTGGCTATTTAGTTTTACTTTCAGTTTATGGCTTAAAAAACTGATATTTCGCCAGCAGGTGGCTCTCAATTACAATTTCTATTGAAGGTAGCCTATACACTGCAGCACATACTGTGATTTAAGTGATTTAACGCTACCATTTGGTGAAATAGCCGACACTAATTTGGCACCTCTCCTCAAGATAAACTATAGAGTTTTACTCTACACCAGTTCATCCAGTCAGCTTAGCATAATCAATAATTCAAATTAGACCATTAGCATCTCTTTATTATACACTGTTAGACTTTTCTAAGGTTTTTTACAGTGAGTTACTGTAATTCAGAGAGCCAGTATGCTACTGTATTTCATTTAACAGTAACAGTACCGCACAATTCAAAGTAAACCAGTATAGTACTGTAACCCTTTTCAGCCTTTTACCCCTTTTAAAATGTATTATTTATTTATTTATTATTATTTATTTATTTATTTATTATATTATTATAATATTACCACTACTAGCCTATTGGTGTTATTATTAATCATAGTTTAATAATAATGACAAATACGTTTTTCAAGTTACCATAATGTTTATTCTTTAAATTTTGTACAAAACGAATAATTTCAAGGTTTTTCCAAAACAAGGGCCACCTTCTTCTCAGCGCTGTCCATCCACTTTGTTGCAGTCAGCAATGCGGTACCTGCAGTATGAAAAAGAATACCATATTAACGTCTAGAAAACAACCAATGTGTAGCAGTCTCACCCAATGCCAGCAGAGTTACCTGCTAACATGCTAACGTTAGCTATTACTGGCTAATTGAATTCAAAATTATTTTGGTAGCCTACAAGTACTTACATCTGTAAAATTCTGTCGAAGTGTCTTATATTCAGGAATTTTTCACAAAGGCACCAACGTTTCTTTAGCCTGGCGATGCCATCCTACGTACCTCCGCTAAGGATTTTATCTCCGCACGTAGTCTGGAATAAACCCCCTTCCCGCCTTTCTCTCGGTTACTCTATGGTTTAGCCAATCAGCACACAGTTTAGAGCGATGTCTCAAAATTTTGTAGTCCTACAGGATAGGGACGCGTTTGTTATTTTCTCCTCCGCTTTCGAATTACATTCACAAAATTGGTACATGACATTAGCATCCATGTTCTTGAGGATTTATTGCCACTACGATGTCAAAATAGGTCAGAACTTGCGATAATACTGTTAATGCTGAAAGCGAAAGTTGTAGGCGTGAGAGCCAGGTGAGGGAATACGTCATATCCAAGCGGAAACCTATTTCAATTGCGTTGGGCCAGACTGTATGGCTTAGTCAACAGTTGCTTTTGCCCAGGCTAATGTTTCTTGCCTTCAGAAGGGTATTCCCTCCAATATGAAAAAGCACAGTATTAAGACACACTGTAGAAACCAACTGATATAGCTAACACATAATTACCAGTGCTAATGTGGGTATCCACTGTACTGTTCTGCCCTAACGCCTTGCCAGGGTCAACAGCTAGATAACTCCTCTCCAACAAACCACACAGACGACAGGTTCCAATTCACGGTCTTTATGGTCGGTTGCAGTAGGGTAAAACTATAAACGAAATACATACATTCCATTCAGAAAGTGTATTCACATAACGTAAGTCAAGCTAGTTAGCTTAGCCAAAAAGTAGCATAGGCTACGTAACATCGTGTTACATTAAAAGTTAAGTCATTCATAAACAATCCATAAATGATAAAACATACCGACGATGCCTTCAAAAGCAATCTTGTAGATCCGGAAGAAAGTACAACTTGAAACATGTTATAGAAAGTAAACATAAGTGTATCTTAGGCTTGAGCAAGAGCAGAGAAGAACGGCATGCTCCATTTCACCAGTAGAATAACATAGCGTCCAACGAAAGTGACATCATCACTGAGTTCCTGAATTGAAAACATTACTAACATTCGCCAGTAGGTGGCAGCAAAGGAATGCGGATCATTTCTTAACAGTGCATTTCACAGCATTAAACCTGAAATAGCATAATAAAACAGAACACTCCCCGCCTGATACCCAGAGGGTTTCATTCACTCTTTTCTTTTCTTTTACATTTCCTTTTTCCTGAATTCTGAAAATAAACTCATGAATGTAATATTCGATTCACCTTAACAAAATCTCATTTTCCAATAAACATTTTAAGCATCCCTTTTTTCCATTTCTCTTTTTTTCTCTTTTTCACATCATATAAACCTTGGTCAAAACATCATACACTTATTCATCTGGAGAAATAAGCAAGATGAGTTCATTCACAGGCCTAAGAAGCAGTGTAGTACCGTCCTTCTTAGCAATTCTCAACTGGACCTTGCGCACCCGTCCATCTTTGCTGGGGTACACATCAGTGACAATGCCAAGAGGCCAGTCATTCCTTTTGCACTGAATGTCCTTGAGAAGCACCACACTTCCCTTTTTGACATTAGGCTGGTCGGATGACCACTTCCTGCGAGGTTGCAGTGTAGCCAGGTACTGCTTACGCCATCTGTCCCAGAATGTGTTGGACAGGCTTTGAACTCTGCGCCACTGCTGCTTGTATAAGTCTTTGTGTTCAAATTCTCCAACAGGAGGTGGACAAGGGCCCACCTTTTGAGTCAGCAGTGATGCGGGTGTGAGGATGAAAGGATCTGACGGGTCAGTGGACACAGGCACAAGTGGGCGGTTATTCACAATGGCTGTGACCTCAGCTAAGAAGGTTGTGAGTACTTCGTGTGTGAGTTTGGAAGATCCATTCTGCATGAGCATTGAATCTAAGATGCGGCGTGTGACACCTATCATTCTTTCCCAAGCTCCTCCCATATGGGAGGAGTGTGGGGCATTGAAAGTCCACGTGCAGCCCTGCTCAGAGAGAAATCTCTCCACTGCTTTTCCATCTGCATTGGAGGGGATTTCAAGGTCTTTGGCTGCTCCAATGAAATTTGTGCCCCTGTCAGAGCGCAAGTGTTTCGCTGGCCCTCGAATCGCCTGGAACCTTCTGAGTGCATTTATAAAGCTAGAAGTGTCCATTGACTCGATTACCTCAATGTGGATGGCTCTGACAGATAAACAAGTAAAGAGAACTGCCCACCTCTTACTCTCCGCGTGTCCTCCCCTTGTGCGTCGAGCAGCGACAGTCCAGGGCCCGAACACGTCCATGCCAACGTTAGTAAAGGGTGGGTCAGCACTGAGTCTGTCTGATGGCAGGTCAGCCATTTTTTGAACCTCACATTTTCCTCTAAGTTTGCGGCAGACGATGCATTCGAAGATCACTCTGTTGACGCATCTCTTTCCACCTAGGATCCAGTAGCCAGCAGAACGGATGGCACCCTCAGTAAAGTGGCGCCCTTGATGTTGTGTCTGTTCATGAAAGTGGCGCACGATGAGGGTGGCCACATGGTGGCGTCCAGGTAAGATCAGCGGTCTCTTTTCATCAGGCCCCAAGTCAGCGGCTGCGAGACGTCCCCCCACTCTCAGCAGGCCAGCTTGGTCGAGAAAAGGGTCAAGGGACCAGAGTGGACTGTTCTTTGGAATGTTTGTGTTGGACGAGAGGCAGTCCAGTTCTTTCTCAAAGGCTTCACGTTGGACTGTTCTAATGATGACTCTTTCACTCTGATTAAGAACATCCACTGTGACAGTCTTTACCTTTTTGTAGCTCTGAATGATGCGAATCAGCGCACCAACAGCCCTTGTGAGAGAGCTCCAGCGTGAGAAGCGGCTGAAGCGCTGTGAGCCAAGATGTTTCAGCACTGTCGTGGACAGCGTGGTCACATGTGGCCGGATTTCAGGATCGTGTTCTGGCTGCAAGAGTTCAAAGGTCTGATCGTCTCGCTGTGTGTCAGTAGGCTGAGACAAGAATGCCGGCCCAGTAAACCAGATGGTGTTCTGTAGACGGTCTGCTGGGACTGCCCGTGTTGCAATGTCAGCAGGATTGTGTTGTGTGTGCACATACCTCCATTGCTCTGGCAGTGTGCTTCGTCTGATTCGTTGAACTCGGTTGCTCACGTACACGTAGAATCTTCTTTTCTCATTGAAAATGTACCCGAGAACAATTCTGCTGTCCGTGTAGAAAGTGACTGCATCAAACGCGATGTCAATTTCGGACATGATGGCTTCAGCTAGATCCACTGCCATGACTGCTCCGCACAGTTCCAGACGGGGTATGGTGTGTTCTGGGCGTGGCGCCAGTCTGGCTTTGCTTGAAATCAGTCCTGTGTGGCATTGTCCATCTACACTTACAGTTCTTAAATAAGCAACTGCAGCAACTGCTCTCTCTGATGCATCTGAAAAGACACAAAGCTCAGTTCGCTCAGACGCAGATAAAGACATGCATGTGTAGGCTCGGGGAATCTTTAATTTTTCTAGCTCTCGGAGAGAATCTCTCCAACAGTCCCACAATTTCTCCTTTTCTGCAGGCAGCGGAGCGTCCCAGTCAGGAGAGTCTGTGGTGAGTTCACGCAGGAGTGCTTTTCCTTGAACAGTCACTGGAGAGACAAATCCAAGAGGATCATACAGGCTATTCACTGTGGAGAGGACTCCACGGCGAGTGAATGGCTTTCTCTCATCCTCCACACGGTAAGTGAAACAGTCTGCTTCCAGGTCCCAGTGTAGCCCGAGGCTCCTCTGCACGGGAAGACTGTCAGCAGCCAGGTCTAGGTCCTTTAGGTCAGTGGCCCGGTCCTCGCAGGGGAAGGCCTCCATGACCTCCTTGTCGTTCGAGGCCAGCTTGTGCAGCCTGAGATTGGAGCAGGCCAGCATGGTTTGAGTCCTTTTAAGTAGGCTGATTACCTGTTCAGCTGTGGGCAGGGACTTCATCCCGTCGTCCACATAAAAATCTCTGCTCACAAACTGCTGTGCGTCTTCTCCATACTCACTCTGGCCTTCCTGAGCTGCGCGTCTGAGACAGTAAATGGCCACGGCTGGGGAGGGGCTGTTACCAAACACGTGGACATTCATACGGTATTCTACAATCTCTCTGTCTGGGTCATTGTCTTTGAACCACAGGAACCTGAGAAAGTTGCGGTCCTCAGGTCTTACCTTGAAGCAGTGGAACATTTGTTGTATGTCCACAGAGAAGGCGATGCGTTCTTTTCTGAAACGAAGGAGGACGCCTATGAGGCTGTTGTTAAGATCTGGCCCTGTTAAGAGCACTTGGTTCAGAGAGAGTCCTTTGTGTTGTGCGCTAGAGTCGAACACGACTCTTATCTGGGAGGGCTTTTTTGGATGATAAACCCCGAAGCACGGTAAGTACCAGTGCTCCTCTTCAGATTTCAGTGGAGGGGCTTCTTCAGCGTGTCCATTCTGAAATATCTTTTCCATGAAAGTGACAAACTGTTCTCTCATTTCAGGCTTTCTTTTGAAAGAGCGTTGCAGTGAGCTGAGGCGTTCCATTGCTTGTGTGCGGTTGTCAGGCAGCTGTGACCGGTGAGCTCTGAAAGGCAGGGGAGCCACCCAGTTGTTCCCCTCATCCTTGTAGACTCCACTGTCCATGATGCGCAGAAACTGCAAGTCCTCAATGGATGGGGCCTCTGTTTCGTCGTCCTTGGTTGTCTGGAACACATCGTTGTCTGAGGTGTTCAACATGCCTTTTGCGTGACCGTCTCTGTGCAGGAGAGAGATGGGTTCGCTGTCGCAGTATCTCTCCTTCACCGTGTAGCTGTTTGGGCATGGCTGAAAGAGAGATGGGCGTCCGTTCCTCAGCACACTGGTGGTGTAATAGGAATGGACAACCGGTGGCTTGTGCATGTCCCCAATGCATACATTACCCACAATTACCCAACCCAGGTCCAGCTTCTGAGCATAGGGTGCGTCGTGTGGGCCGTTCACCTGTCGTCGCACTTTGTGAGCTCTGATGACGTCACGTCCCAACAAGAGCAGGATGGGAGCGTGTGGATCGAGATCTGGAATGTGCTTTGACAGATGTTTTAGGTGGGTGTGGCTAGAGGCAACCTCAGGTGTGGGGATTTCTGTCCTATTGTTTGGGATTTCATTACACTCAATCAGCGGTGGCAGTGAGAGCGCAATGCTGCCATCTAGGGGTTCTACCACAAAGCCGCGTGCTTGTCTGCCTTGAGTCTCTATCGTTCCTGCACATGTTTTCAGAGAGTAGGGCGTGGGACGTCCTGAGATGTTGAAAACATTGAAGAACTCAGACCGCGCAAGCGATCGGTTACTTTGGTCATCTAGTATGACGTACATGCGGACTGCCGCTTCAGGTTGAGTGTCTGGGTACACCTTCACAAGGCATATTTTCGAACAGGAACGTCCTGAGATGTCTTTTCCACACACCTTGGTGCATGAAGCAGTGACAGCAGCCTCCCCGCCATTCTCTGGTGCAGGGTCTGCTGAGCTGTTGGCCTTTGGTGGTGTGCCGGGGTGCAGCGCCGCAACGTGCCTGTTGCTTCCACACTCCGTGCAGCTTACCTCTTCATTGCAGTCCTTTGCTAGGTGTATGGCTTTGCAGCATCTGTAGCACACTCCGTGTTTCTTTAAGAGAGCCTTTCTCTCCTCGTATGGCTTTTCTCGAAGCCCTCGACATTTATGTAGAGGGTGGGGTTTGTCGTGCAGGAAACAGTGTTTTGCTGGGTCCTCTTTGCTGATGGACTTACTTGCAGAAGCTGAGTCAGGAGTGTGTGGGTCATTAGGAGACACCCCAGTCTTGAGAACAGCTACTGCCCTCTGAGTCTCTAACTTTACTGCCGGCTTGACATGACTGCACTGTTCATTGGTGGGTGCAGCCAGCATAAAGCCAGGGTCATTACGCATTCTCGCTTGCTGGCACACAAAGTTCACAAAAAAGCTAAATGGGGGGTAGGGGGCCCTATGCTGCTGCTTATAGTTGAACCCTTGTGTTAGCCACTTCTCTTGCAAGTAGAATGGCAGTTTTTGCACGATAGGGTTAACCCCACGGGGTGTGTCTAGATAGCTAAGGCCAAAAAGGTCCCCATCAGCTTTGGCAGCCTGCATTTCCATCAATAAGTCCCCCAGTTCTCTGAGCTTACGCCCATCTTTGTTCTGTACCTTAGGGAAGCTCTCAAGCCTCTTGAACAAGGAGCTTTCGATGACCTCTGGTGCCCCGTAGTACTCGTAGAGTCGATCCCACACAGCACTGAGTCCATACTCTGGATGATTCACGTGAACAGTCCTGATGCGCCTAGCGTGTTCAGCTGAGTCCTTGCCTAACCATTTCACAAGTAGATCCAGCTGCTCACTGGCTGATAGGTTTAGATCTCTGATAGAGTTTGTGAAGGATGCTCTCCAAGCTCTAAAGCATTCGGGGCGGTCATTAAACTGCATGAGCCCAGTAGAGATAAGCTCACGCCTGGCCATGAATCTGACAAAGTCTGACATTCCACTGTTTTCATTAGGCTGTGTATGCACAGGGCTTCTATGCTGGTAAGCAGCGCTAGGAAGTGAGTGGGAATTGTCTATTGGTTTGCTGTAAGCAATGTTGCCATAGCCATTTCCTATGAGGCCGATGCACTAACCCAGGGTGTGGTGCCATTGTAGGCACGCAGTCAGTCTGCTGTAGTTGTGGTTCACGCTGTTCTTGCACTAGGGCCGTAGGCACTGATGTAGTTTGGGTGTAGTGCTGTGTGTAGTGCGGTGCACAGTTCTGTTCAGGGGGTAGCTTAGTCACAGTGTGGTAAGAAGCAACAGTGTGGGCATATTCAGAAGTCTCTATGTCTGGGATGCTAGCGGGAGCACTCTGCACGTGCATGGCTGGCGTGCACTTAGCTACTCCTTTAACATAGTCCTCTGTGCGTACCTTGGAGTCGTCCGTTGGCACGTCAATGTCACTGAAATCCTGTTCTAATTCCTGTACTGCTGCCTCTAAGACATCTGCTTTGGCTGCTGAAGCTGCAGCTCGTTTATCAAGACGAACTTCGTCCAGCCTCATTTCCAATCGCTTATTTTCAAATTCTAATTCTGCTTGTTTTAATTTCAGTTCATTCTCCTTTGCAGCATATGCTGCTTCAGTCTTTGCTGCCTCTGCGTCAGCTCGCGCTTGAGCAGCCGCCATTTTACTAGCTGAAGAGCTTGAGGATATTTTAGTTGAAATAGATGCATTGGATCTGGTTTTTACTGATCCCGTGGTCGAATCCTTTGCCGCCATCTTGACGGCGATCTTGTGCTTACTTGAGATGATAATTCGGCTGAGGTGATTCTGTGGTGAGCGTTGCTCTCACGGTGTCGTTCTGTCCTCCAGGCGCGAAGATTAGCCCGCCAGAAGACGTCGTTTTACTGTACTGTTCTGCCCTAACGCCTTGCCAGGGTCAACAGCTAGATAACTCCTCTCCAACAAACCACACAGACGACAGGTTCCAGTTCACGGTCTTTATGGTCGGTTGCAGTAGGGTAAAACTATAAACGAAATACATACATTCCATTCAGAAAGTGTATTCACATAACGTAAGTCAAGCTAGTTAGCTTAGCCAAAAAGTAGCATAGGCTACGTAACATCGTGTTACATTAAAAGTTAAGTCATTCATAAACAATCCATAAATGATAAAACATACCGACGATGCCTTCAAAAGCAATCTTGTAGATCCGGAAGAAAGTACAACTTGAAACATGTTATAGAAAGTAAACATAAGTGTATCTTAGGCTTGAGCAAGAGCAGAGAAGAACGGCATGCTCCATTTCACCAGTAGAATAACATAGCGTCCAACGAAAGTGACATCATCACTGAGTTCCTGAATTGAAAACATTACTAACATTCGCCAGTAGGTGGCAGCAAAGGAATGCGGATCATTTCTTAACAGTGCATTTCACAGCATTAAACCTGAAATAGCATAATAAAACAGAAC
>JAODXP020000020.1:21382215-21389715 GCA_027497455.2 Sardinella longiceps
ATATCCAGTTCTCCAAGGGGTATTCTTGGTCTACTAGGTCTTGATAGTCCCCACACTTGGCACGTTTAGTCATTCTAAGGCTGCTTATTTGCATTTTATGTATTGGACAAGCATGTCACTTCAAGTCAACACAACATGTCTGCAAGATTCAAGAAATCTTAGCGGAGTTGAATCCCAGCTCTTGATCTCTGTTGAGTTTACCTTGTCTTTTTAACAACTTGAGATGGGTATCTAATTATTAGATGCCTGCTAGACAAATACTAATAAGCAAATATTCCAATGCTGATGTCTGTGTGAGGAACCGCTGTGGATCAGGTAGTTGAGGGTCACACTCGTGGTGGGAAATGGGGGCGGGGATATGCTAATGGATGGGCAGGGATATGCTAATGAAGTGATGGCCTCCTAACAATTTATACAAAAATTCAGAGGAAAATCGTTACACTTTACACTGTACAATGATTTGATTTCAGTCCTCCTTGATTATGATTTCCATTCTATTTTGCTGTGCCATACAGAATGTATGATGTTGCGTTTGTGGTGCA
This sequence comes from Sardinella longiceps, assembly GCA_027497455.2. Lineage (NCBI taxonomy): Eukaryota > Metazoa > Chordata > Actinopteri > Clupeiformes > Clupeidae > Sardinella > Sardinella longiceps. The sequence continues at coordinate 21,382,758 of JAODXP020000020.1, forward strand.
TAAGGGCTGGGATTCACGGCTAGAATGCATATTTATGTTAGTTTTGGCCATCTTATATATGCAATAGCCAGAATCCAAGGAGAGATAGACCAATGGGCTTGTTATAACAAAGCTAGATTATAACGTACTAAGTCTTACGCTAGATTGCAGATTGCGTTCAACACAAAGTTGCGGGCATCTAATTATTAGATGCCTGCTAGACAAATACTAAAAAGCAAATATTCCAATGTTGGTGTGTGTGCGAGGAACAGCTGTGGATTCTGTAGCTGACGCTCACACTCATGGTGGAAAATGGAGGGGCGGGAATATGCTAATGAACGGGTTGGGATATGCTAATGAAGTTATGACTCTGATAACTCCGCAATTTACACTCTCTACAATGATTTGTTTTCAGTCCTTGATTATAATGGCATTCTATTTTGTTGTGCAATGCAGAATTTATGATATTTGTGGTGCATAGTGGCTGGGATTCGCTTGTTGGAAAATATGTATAGGGGTCATTCCATGTCAAATCAACAAATTTCATATGGAATGACCCATATACATGTTAACACATCATGGCTAAATTAGCATGTTGTATCAGCCATGGCCATAACCATCTTATTTTTAGACAACTGTAGTGTGGACATCTAATTATTAGATGCCTGCTAGACAAATACTAAAAAGCAAATATTCCAATGCTGGTGTGTGTGTGAGGAAAAGGTCTGGATCCTGTGGTTGAGGGACACACTCATGGTGATAGTAGTGCTGTGAAGGGGTGGGGATATGCTAATGTAGGGGTGACATCCAAAAACATACCCAAAATTCAGAGAAGAAAATTTCACATGATTTTCATTCACTTTTGCTTAGTCAAACAGTAGATGCTGTGTTGGTGGTGCAGTGGTCTGCTTGAGGAAATAATGTTTCTTGGCTGAGGAATTATTATAGGTGAACAAAGAGTTTGTTACTGTGTCCTTGTTTAATGAACACGTGGCTCAAGTTAAGGTTGGAATTTACTTGCTGCAGAGAGGCCATATTGTAGTGTAGGTATCATGTCTGCCATGTTTTTTTGCAGTCACTTCATGCATCTGTCATCTGTTGCAAGTGAACACAATGTGTCTGCAAGAGATGACACTAAAAAGAAAGGAGATACCAAATACACACAAAATAAGCGTGCTCTTCTAAAACCACCATTCTAGAGATTTAGTATGGTCTGCCTCAATGGGAGAGCTTCAATAAGATTGTTTTTGACAACTGTAGTGTGGGCATCTAATTATTAGATGCCTGCTAGACAAATACTAAAAAGCAAATATTCCAATGCTGGTGTGTGTGTGAGGAACAGCTGTGGATTCTGTAGCTGACGCTCACACTCATGGTGGAAAATGGAGGGGCGGGAATATGCTAATGAGCAGGTTGGGATATGCTAATGAAGTTATGACTCTGATAAGTCCGCAATTTACACTCTCTTCAATGATTTGTTTTCAGTCCTTGAATATGATTCCATTCTATTTTGCTGTAGCCTGACATAGCCCGCCCATAATACGAATAATACGCACCATGGTCTGGGCACGGCCCTCTGGGGCGTGTTTACATCGGTAGAGAGTCTACCGGCCAATAAGCGAAGCTGATTAGACGAGCTGTCCAATCGTTTCAAACCAAAAGTGAATGCCCTCCCACCCCGCAGTATAATTGCGTCAGATTAAAGAACCTCCAGACCATGAATACGGATGAACAGCAGTATTAAGTGAACACAATGTGTTTGCAAGAGATGACACTAAAAAGAAAGAAGATACTGAATGCACGTAAAATGAGTGTGCACCATTAAAACAGCCACTGTAGAGATTTAGTATGGTCTGCCTCAATTGGAGAGCTTCAATAAGATTGCTTTTGACAACTAGTGTGGGCATCTAATTATTAGATGCCTGCTAGACAAATACTAAAAAGCAAATATTCCAATGCTAGTGTGTGTGTGAGGAACAGGTCTGGATCCTGTGGTTGAGGGACACACTCATGGTGATAGTAGTGCTGTGAAGGGGTGGGGATATGCTAATGTAGGGGTGACATCCAAAAACATACACAAAATTCAGAGAAGAAAATTTCACAGGATTTCATTCAATGTTGCTTAGTCAAACAGAAGTTGTGATGCTGTGTTGGTGGAGCATTAGTATGCTTGAGAAGATTTGTTTCTTAACAGAGGAATTATTATCTGTGAACAAAGAGTTTGTTACTGTGTCCTTGTTTAATGAACACGTGGCTCAAGTTAAGGCTGGAATTTACTTGCTGCAGAGAGGCCATATTGTAGTGTAGGTGTCATGTCTGCCATGGGTTTTTTGCAGTCGCCTCATGCATCTGTCATCTGTTGCAAGTGAACACAATGTGTCTGCAAGAGATGACACTAAAAGAAAGATGATACCGAATGCACGCTAAATAAGTGTGCACCACTAAAATTACCACTCTAGAGACTTAGGTCTGGCCCAAGCGGAGACCTTCATGATAAGGCTTGCTTATCTGTATTACATACAATATTAATGTGAAGGATTGTTTTAGACAACTGAAGTATGGGCATCTAATTATTAGATGCCTGCTAGACAAATACTAAAAAGCAAATATTCCAATACAGATGTGTGTGTGTGCGGAACAGCTCAGGTTCTGTAGCTGGGGGTCACACTGATGGTGGGCAAAATGTACAGTGGCGGGCAGGGCAGGCATATGTTCATGAAGGGGTGACATCACAGCCATTACAGTAAAATTCACATCAGATCAAGTTAAAAAAAACAAAAACAAACAAACAAGCAAACATAAAACCAACAAGTTTCATTTAAATGTTTAAGATTATAGACCAGATTAGAAGAATGTTACATTAGAATGACTGTAGTGTGATTTCTTTCATCACAAAATGTCATAATCAACAAGCCATCTCATTTGTTTGTATCTCAATGGCCAGAACCCAGTGTAGACCAATGGGCTTGTTATGACCAAGCTGGATTATAGGCTATTAAATCTTACATCAGAATGCAGATAAAGAATTTCTTTTAACACAAAAGTGTCAACATCTAATTAATAGATGCCTGCTAGACAAGTACAAAAAAAGGAATTATTCCAATGCTGGTGTGTGTACGAGGAACAGCTGTGGATTCTTACATATCAATAACATTATTTACAAAGCTCTAGTCCATACGTAGACAATTATATAGATCACCTTTGGCAAATGATTTGAAACAAGATCAAAATGGTAATTTCAATGCATACAGGCAGACGGCAACGCTCGGCGTTAACGCTCACATCAGCCAGTCACAAGCATGAGTCTTTTGACGCTGTGTTTTGATAGGACAACGCTGGCTGCCGCTGGTACGTCATCCGGCAAAAGTTTCAACGCTCTGTAGCCAGCGTTGTCCTATCAAAACACAGCGTCAAAAGATTCACGGTCTGAATGGTCCGTTATTGGATCCAAACAGCCATTAAAGTCTGTGATCATATCAGACATTTTCTTTTACTTCCATAGGCTCTCACAGTCAAACCAACATTTTTCATTTCGTCTGCACCATATAGATAGGACATTTCTTCTTTTTCAATAGAGAAGTGTGGGCATCTAATTATTAGATGCCTTCTGGACAAACACTAAAAAGCAAATATTCCAATACTGATGTGTGTGTGAGGAACAGCAGTGGATCAGGTAGCTGGGGGTGACACTCGTGGTGAAAAGCTATTATGGAGGGGTGGGGATATGCAAATGAATGTGTGACATCACATCCAGGTAAGGAAAATCTCTCTCTCTCTCTCTCTCACTCTCTCTCTCTCTCTCTCTCTCTCTCTCTCTCTGCATAAGCAGAATTGAAGGAACAGTGTGCAGTGATCTTTACATTTTTCTGGATTTCACTAATGACTGCATATCACCAGCATGTGAAAATTAGAAATTAGAATTAGAACTTTATTCTCTTTACTAGTTACACCTGAGCTTCACACGCCCGTCCAGCTAATCTCCTCCAATTAGAAACTTAATCTGTTTCACAGAATCTTCCATATATTTAGAACACTTTATAATTGTATTTATAGCTGTATTTCTAATAGTATTTATAAGTGTTTCACAGAAGACTCCATATTTATAACCTTAGTTATAACTGTATTTATAGCAATGTCTATAACAATATTTCTAATAGGATTTATAACAGTGTTTATAACAGGTTTATAACTGAATATAGCTGTATTCAGAACAGTATTAATGTATAGATTCACAACACAAATCAGTCATTTTAATCCTGCCTGCTCCACATAGATAAGGCAGTTCTTTCATTCAACATAAAAGTGTGGGCATCTAATTATTAGATGCCTTCTGGACAAACACTAAAAAGCAAATATTCCAATACTGATGTGCGTGTGAGGAACAGCAGTGGATCTGGTAGCTGAGGGTGACACTCGTGGTGAAAAGCTATTGTAGAGGGGTGGGGATATGCAAATGAATGTGTGACATCACATCCATGCAAGGAAAATCTCTCTCTCTCTCTCAATAAGCTCTCTTACACACATTTTTTTCTCTATTTCAATAACAGCTGCATATTGCCAGTACCTGAGAATTAGAAGGCTGTGCATAAGAACTTTATTCTCTTTACCAGTTACACCTGAGCTTCACATGCCCGTGAAGGTGGGGATATGCTAATAGCCATGTGTGAATATGCTAATGAAGGGCTAATGTCACTGTCAAATTCAGTAGTCGTAACATTTTGAAACGTTTTGCCACAGCTCCCATTCATCGCCATGGGTAACGTATCAAACGTTTTGTAACGTTATGTCATCTTGAAAACGCCACACATTTGGAGCAGCCAAAATAAACTTTCAATTCCCCCACAATGGAAAACCTTCCCCGAGATCTTTTTTTAGTGGTATTATAGGGCTAACCACACTTTCTTTTGCAAAATCTGGCCTAAACTTTCTCAAGTAAGAATTCACATGTATTAGATCAAGTCACAACTATGCAGATAAGAAAATGACACTACAATATGCAATGTGCTACAGAAATAAAATGGATTGACCTACGAAGCTTGAACAAGATTTCTTTCAACAGAGAAGGGTGGGCATCTAATTATTAGATACCTGCTAGACAAATACTAAAAAGCAAATATTCCAATACTGATGTTTGCGTGAAGAACAGGTCTGGATTCTGTAACCGAGGGTGACACTCGTGGTGAACAGCTATTGTGGAGGGCTGGGGATATGCAAATGAATGTGTGACATCACATCCATGTAAGGAAAATCTCTCTCTCTCTCTCGCTCTCTCTCTCTCTCTCTCTCTCTCTCTCTCTCTCTCTCTCTCTCTCTCTCTCTCTCTCAGTGTGCAGTGATCTTTACATTTGTCCAGACTAGAGGGGAGAGGTGGGGATATGCTAATGACTGGGTGGAGATGTGCTAATGACTGGGTAATATCACATTTAGCAGAATGGCCCAGCAATAGAAAATTTCCCACAAGTCAATTCCAGTATAGTGTAAAAAGAAAACCTGGCAGCATTTCAGACATTTTGGCTAATGTATTAGCCTGTAAAAACAGTGAGTGATCTTAGGACAGCATGGATAGTGGACTTATTTTAGCAACAACAAGGTTTTCAAGATGGTAGGCCTACATTTATGCTTTATGTTTTATGTTAACTGAAGAAATAGTTATGTGTCAAATAGCAGGGATCTGAAGGCTTATGCTTCATGGTAGGAGAGGTTAACATAAGCTCATGTGCATCTCTGTGCAGTTGCCTATTGCATTGAACTGCCCAGGTAAGATGTGCAACACAAAACTGCAGTGTGCACTAATTTCCCCTGGAAACTGCTGCACTCCAATGGGATTCTAATGAAACCACACAAGTGAAATTATTTTTTAAAAATGATTATATTGATGACTAGACTACAACTAATATTTGAATTAAAATTAAAATATATCATAAAAATATAAAAAGCCTTTTTGTTCTACACAGGAGTGTGGGCATCTAATTATTAGATGCCTGCTAGACAAATACTAAAAAGCAAATATTCCAATGTTGGCATGTGTGTGAGGAACAGCTGTGGATCAGGTAGTTGTGCGTCACATTCATGGTGCATAACAATACAATTGAAGGGCGGGGTTGCGCTAAAGAACGGGTGAATCACATCAAAATAGATACAAACGGAAAATGTAGTTATAGCCCCCAATAGCAAGGCATCGTTTTATTTGGTAGATTTTGTAAATCTAGTGTAACACAAACAGAAATGTCATGAGTTGACTGTACTTGTGTCTTAAGTGAAACAACTTCCCAAGACCACTCTGACTAGCTCAATTGGTAAGGAATGAGGATTGCGACTTAACTGCAAACTAACAATACTGCAATACTGTCCCAAACTTTTTAGAGAAAAAAATCACATATGCTGATACAAGGTTAAAATGAGAATGGAAAATTACACAGAAACACATCAATGCACAACATTTTTCAAAGTGGTAGATAAGGAAATTTCTTTTAACACAAAAGTGTGGGCATCTAATTATTAGATGCCTGCTTGACAAATACTAAAAAGCAAATATTCCAATAAAGGGGTGTATGTGAGGAACAGCTGTGGGTCAGGTAGATGAGGGTCACATTCATGGTGGACAAATTCACATGAACGGTAACGAGTGGGTGGAGATATGCTAATGTGTGTAAATGCTACAACACTTTTTTCAAACTGCAAGAGTTTAGAAGTGCTTGATCAGTGCTTTCCAAGTAATTTAAAGAACTAAGACAAGAGATACTCTTGAAAGAGCTGGGTCTTCAAGAGTCTCTTGAAAGTAGAAAGAGTGCCTGTTGCTTGTTGCCAGTGGAAAATTGCATACAATGTAAGTACATAGAACTAACTAACTAACTAACTAACTTTGGGAAACGGACGCAGCTGTCTTCCTGCAGCGAGATGTACTTGTAGACATTCAGCAAGACATAGGAGCTGGACAAAACTGTGTGTGTGTGTGTGTGTGTGTGTGTGTGTGTGTGTG
>JAODXP020000020.1:21392215-21394715 GCA_027497455.2 Sardinella longiceps
CACACACACACACACACACACATCCGCACATACACACACATACACACTCTGTTTTATGGTGGGGGGGAGTGGTGCCAAGCAAGCATCACACACACACACACAGACACACACACACACTGTTCTGGCTCAGGATGAGAGCCAGTATGCATAGTTCTGTCAGAATTCTATTCCATGCATTATTTGTTTACGTTGCTATGGACACTGATTTAAGCTGTTAACTGATCTAAACACAAGTCCTAAAGTAGGCTATTTCTGTGAGTTACTTCTATTGCTTAAAATACGTTGCGAACTCTGAGAAGCACAGCTTGTAAGTTTACAATGATTTACCTCATTGCATGTACCTTTTTACCCTTGTATATTGTATGTCTTTTCTATTTGTTTTTCTTTTTAATACCCAACCCCAGCATAGAATGTCTTATCTACTTGGCTACTTCATATTGAAACAATGTATCTTGTAGTAGGACCATTGCATCTTTAGGCCTATATTCATTTCAATGTACTGTCTGTTTCAGTTTTTACTTTGCCATTGAAGAACAAGTAAACGTCCTAAAAGGAATCTACAGTCTTGTGTCTTTTCAGTGGAAAGTTTAGCTATCTGCCTAACTGTACAAGAGAATCAGTGAGGGCAGAATAGTAAAAAAAGCTACTCAGAGCAGACCAGACACACTTTAAGTCAATAATAGCTACAATCAAGACCCGCAACATGGAGAGCTTCAACATGCCACACGTGGAAGAGGAAAGGCTGGAAGTCCGGTCTGTCTGCTCCTCCTCCTCACGGTCATCACTGCGCTCCAGAGGGTCATCAGCAAACATGGCTGCTGTAGAAGCACGCGCCAGAGCAGCAGCAGTACGGGCCAGAGCTGCATTCGCCCATAAGGAACTAGAGGTTCGGGTGAAGCAAGCACAGCTGAAGGTAGAGGAGACACGTTTGGAGGCAACTTTGAATGCTCTTAAACAAGAGGAAGAGGCAGAAGCTGCTCTTGCTGAAGCAAATGTTTATGAGTCTGCCGCAATCACAGAAGATGGTCAGCTGAGTGCCTGTGGGGACTTGCCATTCGATGTACCAGGACCGATCACAGAACAACGTGGCAATCCAGCTCCGAATACAGACATTCCATCGCCTCTACAGCCCACTTACTTCAGCCCACTGTCCATCGTGGAGGATGCACCGCAAAATGGATGTGGTGTCGGTTTGTCACCACATGCTTCACTCAACCAACCCAGGCAATCAAGTACACAGCATGGTTACCCTAATATTGGAAATCTCAGCCTCCTTCATACCTCACAGCTCCAAAGTGGTTTCAAGATTGAGATGTCACCACAACAGCCAATGACCTACACACCACCAGGTACTAACTCCAATGTCTTCGATTTCGCATCTTATCTGGCCAAACGAGACCTATTGTCAGGAGGCCTCTCTAGGTTCACTGACAAAACAGAAGACTTCTGGGCATGGAAAACAACCTTTTGCAATACTATCGATGGGCTGAACCTGAAACCTAGTGAGGAGCTTGATCTAGTGATAAAGTGGCTCGGGGATGAATCATCTCTTCACGCAAAACGCATCCGCTCAGTGCATATTAGTCATCCAGCAGTGGGATTGCGAATGGTCTGGGAGAGACTGGAAGAATGCTATGGTACACCAGAGGCAGTAGAGAAGGCTCTCTTTGACAGGATTGAGCTGTTTCCAAGACTTTCCAACAAAGATAATCAGAAGCTTCGAGAGCTTGGGGACCTACTGTTGGAGGTTGAATGTGCGAAGAATGACGGATATCTGCCCGGTCTAATGTACCTCGACACACCTCGTGGCATCGCACCTCTTGTGGAGAAGCTTCCGTTCAGCCTTCAAGAAAAGTGGATGACGCAGGGCACAAAGTACAAACAGAGACATCAAGGAAGATTCCCTCCATTCTCCTTCTTTAGCAGTTTTGTCAGAGATCAAGCCAGGATGAGGAATGACCCCAGCTTCAAACCTCTAACAACTCCCACCAACTCCTCATCAGCAGAGGGCAGCTCTCTAAGTAAGCATGGGAAGGCAAACGTATCTGTGTCTGTGCACAGAACTGAAGTGCAAACCTCCTCTAGAAATGGTGGTACAGGGCCATCCATTGAGGATCCTACAAGGGAATGCCCAATACACAAAAAGCCTCACCCTCTAAAAAAGTGCAGGGGTTTCAGAGAGAAACCATTAGAGGAGCGGAGGGACATTCTAAGAGAGTATGGTATCTGTTTCCGATGCTGTGCTTCTTCTAGTCACCAGGCCAAAGATTGCAAGGCAGATATCTGTTGCATAGAGTGCCACAGCGACAAGCACATTGCTGCACTGCATGCCGGTCCAGCACCGTGGATCGAGGAGAAGTCAGGTCCCACCTCAAGTCACGGCGGGGAGCGTAGTGAAGAGGATGATGTAACTACATCAACATGTACACAGGTCTGTGGAAACAGGACTGGAGGACGCTCTTGCTCTAAAATCTGTCTGGTCAACATCCATCCAAGAGGG
>JAODXP020000020.1:21417607-21425759 GCA_027497455.2 Sardinella longiceps
TGCTTAATTTAACCGCAAGTGAATTCCAGCACTTAATCTGTCAATTTCAGTCAAGAAAGAAAACCTAAAATTACATACTTTTTTTTAAGATTGTGCTACTACAAACGACGCATATCTATCAATAACTGCAAGTGATATCCAGTTCTCCAAGGGGTATTCTTGGTCTACTAGGTCTTGATAGTCCCCACACTTGGCACGTTTAGTCATTCTAAGGCTGCTTATTTGCATTTATGTATTGGACAAGCATGTCACTTCAAGTCAACACAACATGTCTGCAAGATTCAAGATGCAAGAAATCTTAGCCGAGTTGAATCCCAGCTCTCGATCTCTGTTGAGTTTACCTTGTCTTTTTAACGACTTGAGATGGGTATCTAATTATTAGATGCCTGCTAGACAAATACTAAAAAGCAAATATTCCAATGCTGTTATCTGTGTGAGGAACCGCTGTGGATCAGGTAGTTGAGGGTCACACTCGTAGTGGGAAATGGGGGCGGGAATATGCTAATAGCTGGGCGGGGATATGCTAATGAAGCGATGGCCTCCTAACAATTTATACAAAATTCAGAGGAAAATCGTTACACTTTACACTGTACAATGATTTGATTTCAGTCCTCCTTGATTATGATTTCCATTCTATTTTGCTGTGCCATACAGAATGTATGATGATGCGTTTGTGGTGCATAAGGGCTGGGATTCATTGGGATTCACGGCTAGAATGCATATTTATGTTAGTTTGGGCCATCTTATATATGCAATAGCCAGAATCCAAGGAGAGATAGATGGGCTTGTTATAACCAAGCTAGATTATAACGTACTAAGTCTTACGCTAGATTGCAGATTGCTCAGTGTCTTTGTTTAATGAACGTATGGCTCGCGTGGTACACTGTAGCGTAGGTATCATGTCTGCCATGGGTTTTTGCAGTCGCTTCATACATCTGTCATGCATGTGGTTGCAAGTGAACACAATGTGTCTGCAAGAGATGACACTAAAAAGAATGAAGATACTGAATGCACGTAAAATGAGTGTGCACCATTAAAACTTTCCTGGTGAACCAGTAGCCTGTAAGTAACAGGCTACTGGCACACTGCCCTTCCACGCCTCTCCGCAGGCGTGGTTTAGTCAAAAGATGCTTGCACGTGGTTGGAGCAACCTCATATGAATGACATGACACTTCGACCACTCACGTTGAAGCTTTGTGACGTAGGACGTGTCGTCACGTAAGCGCCGCCAGGTCGGGAACCAAAACAGAAACATCATACCCACTGAAATCCCTCCCTACGATCCTGATTCGTCGTGCTGCCCCGGTTATTTCGAAAACGGAGGAGGAGAGCGAATCACTGGTGTACCAGAAGGTTTGTGTAGCCCAGCCCCCTGGGTGTCAACACATAGCTTCTGGTTCACCAGGAAAATTAAAACAGCCATTCTAGAGATTTAGTATGGTCTGCCTCAATTGGAGAGCTTCAAAAAAATTGTTTTTGACAGCTAGTGTGGGCATCTAATTATTAGATGCCTGCTAGACAAATACTAAAAAGCAAATATTCCAATGCTGGTGTGTGTGTGAGGAAAAGGTCTGGATCCTGTGGTTGAGGGACACACATGGTGATAGTAGTGCTGTGAAGGGGTGGGGATATGCTAATGTAGGGGTGACATCCAAAAACATACCCAAAATTCAGAGAAGAAAATTTCACATGATTTCATTCAATTTTGCTTAGTCAAACAGAAGTTGTGATGCTGTGTTGGTGGTGCATTAGTATGCTTGAGAAGATTTGTTTCTTAACAGAGGAATTATTATCTGTGAACAAAGAGTTTGTTACTGTGTCCTTGTTTAATGAACACGTGGCTCAAGTTAAGGCTGGAATTTACTTGCTGCAGAGAGGCCATATTGTAGTGTAGGTATCATGTCTGCCATGTTTTTTTGCAGTCACTTCATGCATCTGTCATCTGTTGCAAGTGAACACAATGTGTCTGCAAGAGATGACACTAAAAAGAAAGAAGGTACCGAATGCATGCAACACGAGTGTGCACCACCAAAACCACCACTCTAGAGATTTAGTATATCTGGGGTCTGTCCCAAGTGGAGACCTTCATGATAAGTCTTTTCTTCTCTGTATTATAAGCAATATTACTGAACAGGATTGTTTTCGACAACTGTAGTGTGGGCATCTAATTATTAGATGCCTGCTAGACAAATACTAAAAAGCAAATATTCCAATACTGATGTGTGTGTGCGGAACAGCTGTGGATTCTGTAGCTGACGGTCACACTCATGGTGGGCAAAATGGAAGGGCGGGAATATGCTAATGAGCGGGTTGGGATATGCTAATGAAGTTATGACTCTGATAAGTCCGCAATTTACACTCTCTTCAATGATTTGTTTTCAGTCCTTGAATATGATTCCATTCTATTTTGCTGTAGCCTGACATAGCCCGCCCATAATACGAATAATACGCACCATGGTCTGGGCACGGCCCTCTGGGGCGTGTTTACATCGGTAGAGAGTCTACCGGCCAATAAGCGAAGCTGATTAGACGAGCTGTCCAATCGTTTCAAACCAAAAGTGAATGCCCTCCCACCCCGCAGTATAATTGCGTCAGATTAAAGAACCTCCAGACCATGAATATGGATGAACAGCAGTATTAAGTGAACACAATGTGTTTGCAAGAGATAACACTAAAAAGAAAGAAGATACTGAACGCATGTAAAATAAGTGTGCACCATTAAAACAGCCACTGTAGGGATTTAGTATGGTCTGCCTCAATTGGAGAGCTTCAATAAGATTGTTTTTGACAACTAGTGTGGGCATCTAATTATTAGATTCCTGCTAGACAAATACTAAAAAGCAAATATTCCAATGCTGGTGTGTGTGTGAGGAAAAGGTCTGGATCCTGTGGTTGAGGGACACACTCATGGTGATAGTAGTGCTGTGAAGGGGTGGGGATATGCTAATGTAGGGGTGACATCCAAAAACATACCCAAAATTCAGAGAAGAAAATTTCACATGATTTCATTCAATTTTGCTTAGTCAAACAGAAGTTGTGATGCTGTGTTGGTGGAGCATTGGTCTGCTTGAGGAAATAATGTTTCTTGGCTGGGGAATTATTATCTGTGAACAAAGAGTTTGTTACTGTGTCCTTGTTTAATGAACGCGTGGCTCAAGTTAAGGCTGGAATTTACTTGCTGCAGAGAGGCCATATTGTAGTGTAGGTGTCATGTCTGCCATGGGTTTTTTTGCAGTCGCTTCATGCATCTGTCATCTGTTGCAAGTGAACACAATGTGTCTGCAAGAGATGACACTAAAAAGAAAGAAGGTACCGAATGCATGCAACACGAGTGTGCACCACCAAAACCACCACTCTAGAGATTTAGTATATCTAGGTCTGGCCAAAGTGGAGACCTTCATGATAGGGCTTTCTTATCTGCATTATATGCAATATTAATGTGAAGGATTGTTTTAGACAACTGTAGCGTGGGCATCTAATTATTAGATGCCTGCTAGACAAATACTAAAAAGCAAATATTCCAATACAGATGTGTGTGTGTGCGGAACAGCTCAGGTTCTGTAGCTGGGGGTCACACTGATGGTGGGCAAAATGTACAGTGGCGGGCAGGGCAGGCATATGTTCATCATAATCACAGCCATTACAGTAAAACTCACATCAATTCAAGTTAAAAAAAACAAACAAACAAGCAAACATAAAACCAACAAGTTTCATTTAAATGTTTAAAGGAATAGGCCACCCCAAAACGAAATTTAGTCTCTTACCATATTCCCCTGTGTTGGATAAGTGACCAAAAGTGTTTTTCTTTCAGACCTGTGCTTCTCCGTATCCAGAAGCGCAGCGTTAGCTTAGCTTAGCCTGTGCTTTCGCCTGAATATAGTCCCAAGACTTTATCACTCCTAGGCAAACCCTTCGTGATAATGGCATTGGCATTTGTACTCGGTTTGAATGTACAGGTGAAACAACGAAATTAGGAAAAATCTTGAGTCCATTTATGACTATTTTGAGAACGACAGGCTAAATGGAAACTCCAAATTACGGCGCTCTATGCTAAGCTAAGCTAACGCTGCGCTTCTGGATACGGAGAAGCACAGGTCTGAAAGAAAAACACTTTTGGTCACTTATCCAACACAGGGGAATATGGTATGAGACTAAATTTCGTTTTGGGGTGGCCTATTCCTTTAAGGTTATAGACCAGATTAGAAGAATGTTACATTAGAATGACTGCAGTGTGATTTCTTTCATCACAAAATGTCATAATCAACAAGCCATCTCATTTGTTTGTATCTCAATGGCCAGAACCCAGTGTAGACCAATGGGCTTGTTATGACCAAGCTGGATTATAGGCTGTTAAATCTAGAATGCAGATAAAGACTTTCTTTTAACACAAAAGTGTCAACATCTAATTAAGAGATGCCTGCTAGACAAGTACAAAAAAATGAATTATTCCAATGCTGGTGTGTGTACGAGGAACAGCTGTGGATTCTTACATATCAATAACATTATTTACAAAGCTCTAGTCCATACGTAGACAATTATATAGATCACCGTTGACAAATGATTTGAAACAAGATCAAAATGGTAATTTCAATGCATACAGGCCGACGGCAACGCTCGGCGTTAACGCTCACATCAGCCAGTCACAAGCATGAGTCTTTTGACGCTGTGTTTTGATAGGACAACGCTGGCTGCCGCTGGTACGTCATCCGGCAAAAGTTTCAACGCTCTGTAGCCAGCGTTGTCCTATCAAAACACAGCGTCAAAAGATTCACGGTCTGAATGGTCCGTTATTGGATCCAAACAGCCATTAAAGTCTGTGATCATATCAGACATTTTCTTTTACTTCCATAGGCTCTCACACTCTGCACCACATAGATAGGACATTTCTTTTTTTTCAACAGAGAAGTTAGGCCATGAGCCCGGACCCAAAAATTGACCTCTCGCAATCGAACGGGTGGGCAATTTCTAATCTGTTTTTTTGACTTCTTGGACATCTCAGGTAAACAGTTTGGCATGATAACCATTGCAAACAGGTATCTTTTTGGTAGTTATCATGCTTTGAAATGGTGGACCAGTTAAATGGAAATGTGAAAATTCGGTTTTGTGGTTCTTTCTTATTATGCAGTTTGTTGACCACACAGGGTGCTTAAATTACCTCAGGGATGCTTTCCCTTCAACCAAGACCCTACAGGGGTTGTTAGACTACACTAATAGGCCTAATAGAATCACCTCAGCAATATGTGAATGACAAATTGTGAAAAAAATTATAACATATGAAATCCGTTTTTTTTTTTTTTTAATTATTCTTTAAACTTTTCCTGCAACATCAAAACACCAAAAAACATCATGAACAAATACATAATAACATGTGATAACTATATACATTAACATGGCATGATAACCATTGCAAACAGGTAGTGAAAGTTAGTGAAAGATCATGTGTTGAAATGGTGGACCAGTAAAATGGAAATGTGAAAACTCGGTATTGTGGTTCTTATTATGCAGTTTGTTGACCACACAGTGCTTAAATTAACTCAGGGATGCTTCCCCTTCAATTAAGATCCTACAAGGGTTGTCAGACCACACTAATAGACCTAATAGAATCACCTAAGCAATATGTGATTGACAAAATGTGACAAATCGTTTTTGTTTTTTGTTTTTTCTGCAACAGCAAGAACAACATGAACAATCACCATGAACAAATAAACATTAACAACATTAAAAGGAACTACAGAGCTAACACCATGAGATAGCATAAGTTCTTCAAATTGTGTCCTTACAGTTGCCATTGGCACTACATCACAGCGAGGGAGAAATTCTGTCCTGATACACAAAAACATTTATATTTATGCATTTAGCAGACGTTTTATCCAAAGCGACTTATGGATAACAATCAAACTGCAACACAATACAAGTAAGTGCCTACTGGGAGTGCCATTTGCTAATAGGAGAGCAAGTGCAAGAGTTTAGAAGTGCTTGGTCAGTGTATTCCAAGTAATTTAAGGAACTAGGACAAGAGATACTCTTGAAAGAGCTGGGTCTTCAAAAGTCTCTTGAAAGTAGAAAGAGTGCCTGTTGTTCTGATAGTCTTGGGAAGATTATTCCACCAGTTTGGAACGATGCATGAGAAGAGCCTAGATTGACCTGTGCAGGGTGTTGGTTGTTCTAAGCAGCGATCCTTGGTTGAGCGGAGCGATTGGAGGTTAGCGTATGGTTTGATGATGGCTTTCAGGTAGACTGGAGCAGTTCCATCCAGTACTCTGTAAACCAAGATTAGTGACTTGAATTTGATGCGAGCAGCCAGGGACAGCCAGTGGAGCTCCCTGAACAGTGGAGATACATGTGATCTCTTTGGCTGGTTGAAGACCAGGCGTGCAGTAGCCTTCTGGATCATCAGTAGTGGTTTTACCGCACAGGCTGGTAGACCTGTTAGAAGAGTGTTGCAATAGTCGAGGCGAGAGATAACCAGCGTCTGAACCAGGACCTGTGTTGCATGTTGAGTAAGGTACGGCCTGAGTTTCTAATGTTGAATAGAGAGAAACGGCACGATCTAGCAACAGCCGCAACATGATCCGTGAAGGTCAGCTGGTCATCCATTATTACGCCTAGGTTTCTTGCAGCCTTGGTAGGAGCAACAGATAGGGAGTCTATCTTAATGCTGATGTTGTGGTGTAGGGTTTGCCTGGCTGGGATGATGAGCAGTTCCGTTTTTGAGAGGTTCAGTTGAAGGTGGTTGTCTTTCATCCATGCAGATATGTCAGAGAGACAGTCAGAGATCCGTGTTGTCACTGTAGAATCGCCAGGAGGAAAAGATAGATAAAGTTGGGTGTCATCTGCATAGCAGTGGTAGGAAAAACCATGCGAGTGGATGACTGGACCCAGTGTTGTTGTGTACAAAGCAAAGAGGAGGGGCCCCAGTACTGAGCCTTGGGGTACTCCTGTGGTAAGGTAGTGCTTTGCTGAGGTTTTGCCAAGCCATGACACATTTAATGATCGTCCAGTGAGGTAGGATCCGAACCAGGAGTGTGCTTTGCCGCCAACGCCCATGCTTCTGAGTTTATCCAGAAGAATTCTATGGTTGACTGTATCAAACGCTGCTGATAGGTCAAGTAGAATGAGAACTGATGATTGTCCTGCTGCTTTGGCTTCTTTAAGAGCTTCTGTTACTGAGAGGAGTGCCGTTTCCGTAGAGTGTCCACTTCTGAAGCCAGATTGTTTGCAATCCAGGAGGTTATGCTGAGTCAGAAAATCCATGACTTGTTTGAAGAGCGTTCTTTCAATGGTTTTAGATAGGAAAGGAAGAAGAGAGACAGGTCAACAGTGCTTCACTTGCGTGGGAGAGAGAGATGGTTTTTTGAGCAGTGGTCTTACTTGAGCTTGTTTGAAGGTGGTGGTAAATGTCCCTGAAGTTAGAGAAGCATTGATAACATGAGTGGTTGCCTCGACAATTGTAGGAGTAATGTCCTGTAGAAGAGTAGTTTGACTTGGGTCCAACTGGCAGGATGTCGGACGACTGCCTGTGAGAAGCTTAGTCACATCACTTTCTGATAGAGAAGCAAATGAAGTAAATGAAGCCGGAGGAAGCCTTTGTGTAGTCATCTTTATGGGTGGGTCCGAGAATCTGCTGCTGATTGCTGCTACTTTGTCAGTGAAGAATTCAGCAAAGGTGTCAGCTGTGAGGTTGGTTGCAGGAGGCGGTGGTGGAGGGTTCAGTAGAGATTTGAACGTGGAGAACAGTTTCTTGGTGTCCGTAGCATTGATGATCTTGTCCTGGTAGAATTCCTTTCTTGCAGAAGTGATGATGGATGAGAAGGATGCTAACAATGTTTGGAATTGTGTTAGATCTGAAGGGTCCTTAGTCTTGCGCCATTTCCTCTCTGAGGCTCTGAGGTTAGTGCGCATCGAACGAAGAGAGTCAGTTAGCCATCCGTGAGACTGAGTGGATCGAGCTGGTCTGGTGGTCAGAGGACACAGGCGATCCAAGCAGGAGCTCATAGTAGTGACATATTTTATTCAGTCAGCAACAAAGCACAATTCCCATGGGGCAAAGGTAACTGGGGAACAACAGCGACTGTGTGAATTTCCCAGTGAATTTCCCAACTGCAGCAAATTTCCTAAGGGCAAAGCTAGCTGGGCGATTAGATTGATAGGT
>JAODXP020000020.1:21448359-21450859 GCA_027497455.2 Sardinella longiceps
GCACACTCCATTCAAAATCAACAAATCTGTTCAATCACTTCTCGTTTGCAAACTCCAAATGTAGACGTTAATTGAGTGAGTAGACCTATCAATGAGAAGTTGAAAGCTTTATCAATTGATTTATTTTTGATAAGGTGCCAAAACCAATTTTGGAACTTCAATAACACAGTTCTATCCTGCTGTTCCAGAACATTAATAACACAACTCTATCCCTCTGTTCTAGAGCTTTAATAACACAATTCTATCCTGCTGTTCCAGAACATTAATAACACAACTCTATCCCTCTGTTCTAGAACATTAATAACACAACTCTATCCCTCTGTTCTAGAACATTAATAACACAACTCTATCCCTCTGTTCTAGAACATTAATAACACAACTCTATCCCTCTGTTCCAGAACATTAATAACACAACTCTATCCCTCTGTTCTAGAGCTTTAATAACACAATTCTATCCTGCTGTTCCAGAGCGAGGATTCCGAGGAGGAGGAGCCATGTGCCATCAGCACCAAATGGACCTTCAACCACAAGAGCGGCTCCTGGGTCCGTCAGGAAGACTTGACATTCCTCCCCGTCTCTGACAGCTCCTGCTCAGGACGAGTGCCCACTCGGGAGGCGTCTCTGGACGATGATGACAACGATGATGATGATGGCGAGGGGCAGGCGGTGTGTTCCAGCCGAAGCTACAGCAGCCTCGACAGTGAGGGCGCTGACGGGAGCGAATTCAAGATGGCGGAAGAGGTGTTTCCCGGCAGCCTTAGCTCCTCCTCTCGATGCTCCTCCTCCTGTAATAAACCCGCCTCCCTCGACACCTCCTTCAGCGGCCCCCCCTCGCCTCCTCCCTCCCCCTCCATCGCCGCCGGCAACAGCCCCTCCCTCAGCCCGAGGCCCCCCCGCAAGAAGGGCTCCAGTCTGCTGAGGAAGATGGAGCGACTGCGTCTCCGATCCCCGGCCTCGGCAGACGGGCCAAGCCAGAACCAGAGCCCGAATCTGAGCCAGAGCCGCAGGCAGAGCAGGTTGCGTAGCCGCAGTCTGGGCCGCACCAAGCTGCTCATCAGTGGCCCGGTTCTGCTCCAGCAGGGCGGTCCGACCCAGGAGAGGCTCCAGCAGCTCAACTGTCTGGACATCGCTGAGCTCCAGGGCAAAGCACCCAGCCCCAGCGCCTCTACGTGCTCCGAAGCCTCATCTTCCTCTGCCTCGTCTTCCTCCTCCTCCTCTTCCTCCTCCTCTTCCTGTGCTTCAGAGAGCGGCAGTGCAGCCAGCACGCCCAGCCCAGTGGCCCGTGTGCGGGGGAACATCAAACGCACGAGACCATGGAACCAGACGGAGGAGAACCAGAATGAGAGAACGGAGAACCGGAACAAGAAGGAGGTTCTGAGCCGTGAGCTGGAGCTCAATAACCATCAGAACCAGCGCCACCACCACCAGCAGAATCTTCTGGACATCCATGACCAGACGCTCTTCCGCATCCCTGAGGGCTACAAACCCGGAACCTTCCCCACCGCCCTCTCCCAAGGCCACACCCCTCTGTCCCCCATCGACAACACCGCCGTCAACTGGAGAACCGGAAGTTTCCATGGCTACAATCGCCGCCGGTTACGGAACTCTACCACCACCAGCAGCGTTGGTGTTGGTGTTGCCGGTAGCAACGAGGGTACCCTCCGCAGCCCCCTGGCGACTGCTGACAACCGCGTCAGTATCTATGACAACGTGCCTGATGCTCCTCCTCCCCGTGAGGCGGACCCAGAGCTGCCCGGGTCGACGCTGGACGAGGACATGTTCCAGGCGCTGGACTGCGTGATGGAGCGCATCAACAGCCTGCAGCAGCTGGTCACCTCCTGGACACACAAGCTCTCCGAGGACGGAGATTTAGACGGAGATGGAGAAGGAGATGGAGAGTCGGACTTCAGTAACCACTCCAGCTCTCCCTGCCCATCACCCTCCTTCAGTGACATCCACCTGGAAGTGCAGGAGCCTGGGCAGGGGCAGGGGGAAGGGGAGGAGTCTGGAGAGGGGGAGGAGTCTGGAGAAGTGGAGGAAGGAGGAGCCAACACACAGGCTGACCAGTAAGAAGACAATACACTTTGTTTGAGTGTGTGTGTGTGTGTGTGTGTGTGTGTGTGTGTGTGTGTGTGTGTGTGCTGTGTGTGTGTGTGTGTGTGTGTGTGTGTGTGTGTGTGTGTGTGTGTGTGTGTGTGTGTGTGTGTGTGTGTGTGTGTGCGTGGGTGTGTGTGTGTGTGTGAGTGTGTGTGTATTTATTGTGGGTGTGGAGAGAAGACGCCATGCAGAGTGCATCATATTAATTAGAGATGCAAGAAAAGTATGCTTCACCAAGGGTAACTCACCTTCTGAAAACAGATCATAAAAGCAAGAGATGGTGTGTGTGTGTGTGTGTGTGTGTGTGTGTGTGTGTGTGTGTGTGTGTGTGTGTGTGTGTGTGTGTGTGTGTGTGTGTGTGTTTGATTCACCATATGCAAATAGATCAGGAGATATTGTGTAA
>JAODXP020000020.1:21455859-21458359 GCA_027497455.2 Sardinella longiceps
TGTGTGTGACCTGTGTACTTCTGCGTGTATGTATGTGTATGTGTGTGTGTGTGTGTGTGTATGTATGTGTGTGTGTGTGTGTGTGTGTGTGTGTGTGTGTGTGTGTGTGTGTGTGTGTGTGCTGTGCTGTGTGTGTGTGTGTGTGTGTGTGTGTGTGTGTGTGTGTGTGTGTGTGTGTGTGTGTGTGTGTGTGTGTGTGTGTGTGTGGGTTCAGGAGGCCGCCAGAGTCTGTGAATCATATAGTGTGAGTCCCACCCATACATTCAGTCTAATTAGTGGCTATTAAATATGAATGCTGTTTGCCCACGGCCAGAGAGGAGGCTGCAGCTATCTGTCAAAATGAGCAGGGAGAAGACAGCCTGGGGCCTGCTGTTTGTATGTGTGTGTGTGTGTGTGTGTGTGTGTGTGTGTGTGTGAGTGTCTGTGTTGTTTTGTTTACATGGTGTGGGTGGCTGATGCAAAGCCAGTGACACACAAACGTAAAACACACACACACACACACACCAAACCCTTGCTCACATGGACTCGCACACACACACACACACACACACACACACACACACACACACACACACACACCACTCACTGGCTTTCACTAGGCAGACAAGCCATTCTCATGCCTTCAGCAAACTCAGTCATTTAGAATCACCACAGAGACTGGGGGCTGTTTCTTTCAGTCGGGAGCCGTTATGGTCTTACGGGCCTGTCTCTTTCACACACACACACACACACACACACACACACACACACACACACACACACACACACACACACACACTAAACCAGACGCCTGTGTAAAGAAGCACAGACGGATCCATAGATGTGCATGAAATGGTCCAATAGGCTTTGATCTTCCCATCAGGCACTGAGTAACTGTGGCTCTGATCACAAACAGGCAGACTTTGAAAAACACTCATTGAATAAGTATTGAGATATTGGCCCTCAGCCAGGGCCAAGAAAATGGCAACAAGAAAAGTAGAAGAAAAGAAAAAACAATAGAAAAGAAAAGAAAAAAGAAAAAAAGAAAAGAAAAGAAAAAGAAAAAAAGAACAGAAAAAAAAGAAAAGAAGAAAATTAAACTTTTTGGGAGCCCTATTTGTGAGTCCTCCATTTTAATCCCCTGTTTTAGCTTTAGACTTTAGACTTTAGACTTTAGACTGTAGACTTTAGCTCCAACGTGGACAGACTGGGAAGAGTACAGACGGCAGACTGGGCAGACTGAAAACAGCAGGGTGGCATCAGAATGAGTTGAGAATGAGTTTGAAGCACTTATTTGTTTGTTCACTAACCCTGGTTCCTTTGTGTTCTTATCTTAAGTTGAACCCTTTGGGCCTTTTCAACAACAGGTACCGCTTTTGCATAGATGGTTTTAGTTAGAAGGAATATGTAAAAAAATGTCCTGGTGTAGCACACTACCTCAAACTTCAAACTGTCTGAAAGGCAGTTGTTCTCATCTTAAGTTTAAAGAACTGCGTTGTGTCCTGTTAATACTGGTTCCTCTGTGCTCTATTCCTAAATTTAAAGAACTGCATTGCGGTCTATTAACCCCGGTTCCTCTGTGTTCTCAGGACGGGGCCGAGTGTGTGCAGGCCACTGAAGAAGCATCATCAGCGGAACCGTAAGGTGTTTGGGGTTCCCCTGCTGCGGAGCATCCAGATGTGGGGGACCCCCCTGCCCCCCTGCATCCTCAGGGCCATGCAGCTCCTCAAGACACACGGCTTCAGCCAGGCAAGGCCGCCATCTTGAATCATCATGTGGATATGGATGTGGGATGGCTTCTTAAATGTGTATCTGAGGGGGTTTAGGAATGAAACTAGCCATGTGGATATAGCATGTCAGCTGTATAGCATGTATAGCATGTCTTGTATGTGTATCTGAGGGGGTTTAGGAAAGAAACTACCCTAGTCATAACCAGACCTAAAGCTTCAACCAGGCAAGGCAGCCATCTTGAATCATCATGTGGATATGGATGTGGGATGGCTTCTTGTATGTGTATTTCAAGGGGTTTAGGAATGAAACTAGCCATGTGGATATAGCATGTCAGGTTCTTCTTTGTATGTGTATCTGAGGGGGTTTAGGAAAGAAACTACCCTAGTCATAACCAGACCTAAAGCTTCAACCAGGCAAGGCTGCCATCTTCAATCTCATGTGGACATGGATGTGGGATGTCTTCTTAAATGTGTATCTGAGGGGTTTAGGAATGAAACTAGCCATGTGGATATAGCATGTCAGGTTTTTCTTGTATGTGTATCTGAGGTAGCCTGACATAGCCCGACCATAATACTGCTGTTCATCCGTATTCATGGTCTGGGAACGGTCCTCTTGGGCGTGTTTATATCGGTGAGAGTCTACCGGCCAATAAGCGACGCTGATTAGACGAGCTGTCCAATTGTTTCAAACCAGAAGTGAATGCCCTCC
Organism: Sardinella longiceps; assembly: GCA_027497455.2. NCBI lineage: Eukaryota > Metazoa > Chordata > Actinopteri > Clupeiformes > Clupeidae > Sardinella > Sardinella longiceps. The sequence goes on from JAODXP020000020.1 coordinate 21,458,278, forward strand.
CCCCGCATTATAATCGCGCCAGGTTAAAGAACCTCCAGACCATGAATACGGATGAACAGCAGTATTATGGTCGGGCTATGTC
>JAODXP020000020.1:21468359-21483359 GCA_027497455.2 Sardinella longiceps
AACTTAAAAAAAAAAACATCCCCCACACAAAAGTTTTAGAGGGATAACCCTACTTGTCTAAATAGTAGCGACAAACTGGTTCAGATCATGGCCAGGTCTGGGCCAGAACCGGGCCAACTATGGTGGCAAACTTCAGTTCCAATCAATGACCAGGAGCCACATTTCCTTAAAAGCATTTCTGTGTTGGATGGCCCGGTTGTTAACCAAGAGAAAGGGAGTGTTTGAAGTGGCAATCAGAGTACAAATCACTGTGTGGCTCCACCACACATCTCAGCACCTGGCCTGCAAGGGGAGGATTGATATGATGTGATATGATGTGATGTGGAGTATGACTGAGGCACATTACACACAACACTCAGATACTATCAAATGCTATTATTACAGGAGCTCTGACTGCTGCCTTCTAGAATGCAGTGATTTGGGTGTGATGTGATCTGATCTTTCTACCGTAGAGAATACAGGCACCATCTTCATTTGTCTAAGCCAAGCCTCCCTCACCCCTCCCAAACACGCATACAGTGTATAGTCACACACACACACACACACACACACACACACAGAGAGAGAGAGAGAGAGAGAGAGAGAGAGAGAGAGAGAGAGAGAGAGAGAGAGAGAGAGAGACTTTCCCATGACCCCTTAGTGCTGAGGGAGACTTTCTGCTTATTAGCCGCTAAAGTTTCCAGTTGGCTTTTGTTTCTTTTCGGCTTCATTGTATTCTTCTCCTTATTCATGCCTCAGCATTTTGATCTTCATTAATTTCATGCCTTTATGCCTGAACAAGACTCAAGACTGCTTCAAGCTCTCTGAGGGAAAAAAAAAACTTCTTTGGAGATTTGAAAGTGTAAATAGCACAGGCTCCCATGTGCTAAACCTACGCTACGCTAAGCTAAGCTACAGTGCATAGTTGTCTGACTCCACTGAGCGCGTGCGAATATTAGATGGAGCTGCTGTGCTGTGCTTGCGTTGTGAGGCACCAGGAGATTAGAAGCGAGAGAAACGGCTTTCATGTGGACCAACTGTGGCCCCCTGATTGAGTGGGTTTAAACGTTTGCTTTTAAAAAACGTGACAAGCACTGCAGGATTATGGGGGGGGGGGGGGCAAAGACTTCTGTGTGAGCCTGTTTGATGCCTGATGGAGTTGTCTGAAAGAGACTTCAAAAGAGAGTTCAAACAAATCTGCTGTTTGTTTTAACATTGCTGAAGATGTACCAATTAACTCTGCATCTACCGCTACTTTCAAACAGCATATTACAAACAGCAAAGAAGCTACTTTAAAAAATAAATAAATAAAATAATAAAACAGCTGCCTCATGGCAGCCATTTGGTAGAAAACATGGATAAAAACATGCAATACACATAGAGGCCCCTACTCAACCCAGCCTACTAGGCATTACTTTCCCCAAAAGGACACGATTCTGTCTATTTTTTTATTTTTTATTTTTAATATATTTTTATTTTTAGAAAAAGAGGCTCTTTTCCACCATCAGAGTAATTATCTGGTGTTTTAACCAGCTTCCACAAAGCACTTACTCTACCTGTTTACAGCAAAGCTCTCCGGCGTTTTTTTTTGTTTTGTTTTTTGGGCAGGCATGATGGAGCACTCATCCCATGAGCACATAAACACACAGAAGCACCAGGAGAAGTAGGGCCTGCGGCCAGCCGCTAGGCTAAAGTTAGCTCAGTGTCAATCAAAACAATCACACAGCTAAAATTAAACCCAGGAAAACAACATGCATTAGTGATGGGCAACATACTTCAAACAGCAAACAACAATAGGAAGTGAAATATTTATAGTATGATGCTCTAACCCACTGAGCCACAGCGCCCCCATAGGTGAAGATAGATACATAGATTCTTTATTGTCCCATAAGGATAATCTTTTTCACATAATCCATTTTTATTCCAAGCAGAATGAACATAAACATTCAACATTCCCAACAACCCTAACATACACAGCAACATAGATACTAATTCTCTCTTTCCCCACCTAACCTAACCTATTACTAAAAGTAAACTAAAACTCTAATCTGTGTTTCTCTTCTCTCTCTCTCTCTCTCTCTCTCTCTCTGTGTGTGTGTGTGTGTGTGTGCGTGCGTGTGTGTGTGTGTGTGTGTGTGTGCAGGTGGATGACGGGCAGGCTGTGAGGCTGTGGAAGGCCAGTGTGGAGGTGGACTCCCCCCAGCAGGAGGCGCTACAGCGGGTGCTGAGGGAGCCAGAGGCCTGGACTGGGGCTGGGGAGGAGGTGCTCCAGGAGGGCAGAGTACTCCAGACCCTGGGCAAGGACAAGGAGGTCTACACATACACACTACAGGGAGCAGGGAGCAGACCTCCACTACAGCACGTGCTTCTAAGGTGAGCAGAGGAGAGGAGAGGAGAGGAGAGGAGAGGAGAGGAGAGAGAGGAGAGAGGGAGGAGAGAGAGAGGAGAGGGGGGGGGGGTGATGGACAAGGAGGTCTACACATACACACTACAGGGAGCAGGGAGCACTACAACACGTGCTTCTAAGGTGAGGAGAGGAGAGGAGAGGAGATCGAGGGGAGGAGGAAAGAGGGAAGAGATGGGAGGAGAGAGGAAGGAGAAGAGAAAAGGGGGGAGAGAAGAGGAGGTGTACACACTATACAGGACAGGCAGCAGACCACCACAACAGCACGTGCTACTCAGGTGAGCAGAGGAGAGATGGAGAGGAGAGGAAAGAGGAGAATAGAGTAAAAGAGAGGAGAGGGGGCAAGAGAGAGGAGACAGGGCATTCGGAGTGGTGGTGGTGGGGGGTGAGTTGTAATGGAGAAGAGGGGAGCAGAGTGGGGACACTAAACTACACTAAACTGAGTTTGACCACTCTGAATAATTGACCAGCGGTGCTGTTAGTGATGTGTGATGTCACATCTTTGGGTTCCCGGCTCCAAATCCTTGAAAACCCTTACAGGCAGGCCTCAAAATTATTTATTTATTTGCTCCTGAGTCATGGAGCACATCCTCTTTTTTCTGTATGCCACATAAGCTTTTAATATGCATATTATTGACTTGACAGGGCAGATCAGGAGCAGTGTTTTTCTATAAGGCTGCTGTTTTAAAAAATAGTGTTTTCTGCTTATTAGTTATTTCATCTGCCCATGGACCCCCCTGGCAACATACTGTAGACCCCTGGGGGGTCCCCATACTGTACTTCAGCTTGAGAATCAATATACCAGATGCTTCCTGATTGGCTAATTTTTGCTTTCTTTCTTTTTCTCTCTCTCTCAGAGCGTGTCAGACGGAACCCTCGTGCGGTCCTCTCTACGTGGCGTCGGAGTCGGTAGAGCACGCGGACGCGGGGCAGCAGGGCGTCAGAGCTCAGGTGCACACCTGCGTCTACCTGGTCGAGCCTCTAGGGGGCAAGAGGTCACGAGTGACTCACTTCTGCAGGACAGACACCAGGTGGGATTTAATGTGCCTGTGTGTGTGTGTGTGTGTGTGTGTGTGTGTGTGTGTGTGTGTGTGTGTGTGTGTGTGTGTTTGTGTGTGTGACAGACACCAGGTGGGATTCACCATGCCAATTAGACAAAGAGGAAGAGGGTGGGTGGGAGAGATGGAGGGATGGAGAGAGAAAGAGAGAGAGAAAGAGAGAGTGAGTGATTGAGTGATTGAGTGAATCTGTGCATGTGCATGTTTGTGTACTGTATGTGTGAGAGTGAGTGAATTTGTGCCCATGTGAAATATTTCTTTATCAAGCGTGTTTGCCTGTGTGTGTGTGTGTGTGTGTGTGTGTGTGTGTGTGTGTGTGTGTGTGTGTGTGTGTGTGTGTGTGTGTGTGTGTGTGTGTGTGTGTGTGTGTGTGTGTGTGTGTGTGTGTGTGTGTGTGTATGTGTGTGTGTGTGTGTGTGTGTGTGTGTGTGTGTGTGTGTGTGTGTGTGTGAATGAGAGGAAGAGAAGAGGGAGGTTGACTCAGAATAGAGTGAGTAAAACAGAAGATAGAGTGTGACCAAAATATAAAGAGACGGAGAAAGAGAGAGAGAGAGAGAGAGAGAGAGAGAGAGAGAGAGAGAGAGAGAGAGAGAGAGAGAGAGAGAGAGAGAGAGAGAGAGAGACAGAGAGAGCGAGAGAGATGTTCTTTCTCTCCATATTTCCTTTCTAATTGAAATCTCCTGGCCCTCCTTAATCTCCTCTCATTTGTTGGGCTTCCTTAGATGATCAATTTGCTCACAGCAGGCCAGTGTGAGGATGGCAGCCTCCTGCGGCTCACACACTTTTGTTGTGGAATCTGTGTGTGTGTGTGTGTGTGTGTGTGTGTGTGTGTGTGTGTGTGTGTGTGTGTGTGTGTGTGTGGATAGCCACCTCCTGCAGCTAACACTCTTGTTGTGGAATTAATGAAACAAGCTCACAAATAGGGAACAGTAGCCTGGAGAGTTCTACAAATCCTTTCCAAAATCACCAGCCACAGCCACCGCCACCAGCCCAGATCAGACATTTGTGTGTGTGTGTGTGTGTGTGTGTGTGTGTGTGTGTGTGTGGGTGTGTGTGTGTGGGTGTGTGCGGACAGCAGCCTCCTGCAGCTCACACTCTTGTTGTGGAATCTGTGTGTGTGTGTGTGTGTGTGTGTGTGTGTGTGTGTGTGCGTGCTGTGTGTCGTGTGCGCGTGCATGTGTGCGTGCGTGCGTGCGTCCGTGTGTGTGGTGGCTAAAGTGATGATGGCCATCCTCCAGCTGTGTTATGTGCTGACCAGTGGACACTCTCACAGATCTCACAGGGAGAGTCTGTCCCACAGCCAGCCAGCATTATGAAGGTCAATGATGTCTATGTGCCATGACTGGACACACTACTACAACAAGACTGGCCCTGTGTGTGTGTGTGTGTGTGTGTGTGTGTGTGTGTGTGTGTGTGTGTGTGAGAGAGAGAGAGAGAGAGAGAGAGAGAGATTGAGAGAGAGAGAGAGAGAGAGAGAGAGAGAGATAGATAGATAGAGAGAGAGACAGAGAGAGAGAGAGAGAGAGAGAGAGAGAGAGAGAGAGAAAAGCTGTGTGTGTGTGTGTGTGTGTGTGTGTGTGTATGTCACTCACACCCCTCTCTTTGTGACTTCCTCTTCCATCAGGGCCAGAGGGGGGGTGTGTGTGTGTGTGTGTGTGTGTGTGTGTGTGTGTGTGTGTGTGTGTGTGTGTGTGTGTGTGTGTGTGTGTGTGTGTGTGTGTGTGTGTATGTCACTCACACCCCTCTTTTTGTGACTTCCTCCTCCATCAGGGGCAGATCTTCAGAATGGCACAATAAGGTGAGTGGACACCAGCTGGCAGCCGGACTGCAGAGGCTCAGGGACTCATTCAAGACCAAGGCCAAGGAGGGACGCCTCTGACACACACACACACACACACACACACACACACACACACACACACACACACACACACACAGCTGAGGGACATTGGGGAAGCCTTCAAAACCAAGGCTAGAGATGCCTCTGATTGAAACACACACACACACACACACACACACACACACACACACACACACACAGCTGAGGGGCACCCGGGAGGTCTCAAAACCAACACACACACACACCATCCAGAAGCCGTCAAGCCATCGACCGCCACCTTTAATTCCTCGTCTCAGGACGTGTTTGGAGGTTTGGAGTTCTCCTCTCGAGTCTTCAGCACCTGCTACAGTTGAACCTTCCCTGCCGCTGACTGAAACACACACACACACACACACACACACACACACACACACACACACACACACACACAAACACACACACTCCTCTGGAGTCTTAAGCATCTGCATCTACAGTTGGACCCTCCCTGCCAGAACATAGAACCACAAGGGAACCACACCGTCACGGGGAACCATATGGGGAGAACCATATGGGGAGAACCGTATGGAGGACCCGTCAAGAATCTGTCATATACAGCATCCTCTCTGATTTTAAAGACATTTTTTAAAGATAAAAAAAAAAAAAAATGAAGACTAAAAGAAGAATACAAGAACTATGAAGAGTCATATCTATACATTTAGTTGAAATAAAGGAGTCATATCTATAGTTTTTATTCTCTAAAATGAAATTATTTGTCGCATCACATCATATATTTTATGTATAGTAATATATCGCCTCAGTACCTTTAAGTGTTCTTTTGAAGTAAGGATAGATGAAATTATATAGAGCGCTAAAATAGTTTTATATTCCTACGTGACCGATAAGAGAGTTTTTATGGGTTTTTTTTTGTTGTTGTTGTTGCTTTTCTATGACTGCACCAATCAATGTTGGAAATGAAATCACTGCAATAAATTATATAATGCCCAATTTATGGAGTCCTTGTGTCTCTTTTTAAGTTTCATCCATAGTGAATCTTTATTATCAGGATCGAGGCGGCAGCGATGGCACGCTTGGCTGCTTCTGAGAGAAAGATTAAAGGACTATTAAAGGATCATGTGGGTTATGTATGGGCCTGTGCCCCGCGGAGAGTACACCAGCTCCATATTGTTCTCTGTAATAGGCTAATTCATCAATTGTCTTGCTGACTTGGGCTGGGTGTTAATTCCTCGTGTTAATATCCCCATTGAGAGGCATATTTCTGCTGATTCCACACACACACACACACACACACACACACACACACACACACACACACACACACACGGCTCCACATTCAGTGCCATTAGCTGAATGAGGTTGTAAAAATTTGTTAAGATTTAGCTTTTCTTAATGTCTGCATTTTCGTCTCTCTCTCTCTCTCTCTCTCTCTCTCTCTCTCTCTCTCTCTCTCTCTCTCTCTCTCTCTCTCTCTCTCTCTCTCTCTCTCTCCCTCTCTGAAATCCATCTTGTAATTAGTTTGCTTTCCTGTTGTTGCTTTTGTTTTTGTTGTTGTTATTTGGTCTGAGCTGAGAGCTGTGGGGGAGGAGAGAGGAGGCTCATTCTTATCTTGTGTGTGTGTGTGTGTGTGTGTGTGTGTGTGTGTGTGTGTGTGTGTGTGTGTGTTGCTGTAGGGGAGAGAGGAGTATCATTCTTATCGCTGATGGTAGATCTGGATGGTATAGGACATTTCAGCGCTCCACTGCACAGCAGACAAATCTCTTATGTTTGTGTGTGCGTGTGTGTGCATCACAGTGTCTGTCTGGCATTGTGTATTCTGGTGCATAGATGTGGCATTTTGTGTGTGTGTGTGTGTGTGTGTCTGTGTGTGTGTGTGTGTGTGTGTGTGTGTGTGTGTGTGTGTGCGGGGGGCAGAGGGGGTCTTCTGTCTGGCTGATTTTTCATCTCTAGATACATGTGTGGTGTTGCATGTATGTGTTATGATGCATGCATGTGTGTGTGTGTGCGTGTGTGTGTGTTATGATGTGTGTGCGTGTGTCTGCAGGCTGAGTATTTGTCTTCTCTAAATAAAACCAGTGGGGGTCTAAAGGTTGCAGTTGACATTCTCCTGTCAGACAGACCGCAGGTGTGTGTGTGTGTGTGTGTGTGTGTGTGTGTGTGTGTGGGGGTGTAGGGTGATGGATGATGCCTGGAATGGAATGCCTGAAAGAAAGAAAGAAAGAAGAAGAAAAAAGGCGAAAGAGAGACTAATACAGAATGATGAGTTTATGCAATTTGCAATTTCCGATATTAGCACTTTCTGTGAGCAGCCATTCTCTCTCCGCCCTGATTTCTCACTTTTTTTTCTCTCTTTCGTTCTTTCTTTCCTTCATTCTCTCCCATCGGGGTATTAACTTCTTTTGAAAAGGACACAAAAACAACCTCCCTACTATCCTCTGCTTGGATGAGTGGGTGGGAGGGAGAGAGAGAAGGAGACAGAGAGAGAGATGGAGGGAGGGAAGGATGGGGAGAGAGAGAGAGAGAGAGAGAGAGAGAGAGACGGAGAGAGAGAGAGAGAGAGAGAGAGAGGAGGGAGGAGGAGGGGGTTCAGTAGCTTTTTGTTTTTCTTCTCCAACACTTTTCCAAGTAATGTTCACTTCAGATGCCTCAGCAGAAGCAGCCCAGCTCACAGGGTACGTACACACACACACACACACACACACACACAGCAGAGGCAGCCCAGCTCACAGGGTACGCCACACACACACACACACACACACACACACACACACACAGCAGAGGCAGCCCAGCTCACAGGGCACTCACATGGAGGTACGACGCGACACGACGACACAGCAGGACAGCCCGTCTGCGCGTCATGCTATCATCCACTGAAAGCAGTTCCACGGCCAGCGGGCCTGGCACTGCTTTGCACGTGACGAAGAGAGAGAGCTATCCTCTTCCTCGTTCCCCCACCTGCATTAAGTGCGCATGTGAGTGTGGGTGTGTGTGTGTGTTGTGTGTGTGTGTGTGTGTGTGTGTGTGTGTGTGTGTGTTAGGGGGTGGGGGTGGGTTGAAGAATCAGCCAGGAAATTAACATTCAGTTTCCACAGGCGTGGATCATTTCTCTCGCTTTCCCTCTCAGTTTTATCTCCCGTCCTCTCTCTCTCCGTTCCTTCCTCTATCTCTCTCTCCCTTCCTCCATCTCTTTCTTTGTTCTCTCTTGTGAGCTTGCATGTCTGCCCCCCCCCCCATCCCAGGCAGGGAGAGTTGGGTGAAACTGAGCAACAAGAGTAATATGACAGATATATGGGGCTATTAGTATATGAAGAGTTCAGATGCAAAACCCCTAAACACCATTTTTGTGAAAACTGAGTTAATGATATTGTGTGAATCCTGTATAAATCTAGAATATGTAAATGAAATGTTTTTTTGTGAAAAAATAAAATAAAACCTGCTCCCCGCCGTGTCTAAAATATCTGTTTACAATCAAAACACTGTAAACACCTGATAAAAAATGGCCTTTTTCTCAAAAAGTGGTCAAGTGGAGTTAGGGGGTTTTGCATCTGAACTCTTCATATATAACACATAAGGGGAGGTTAATGTACAGTACTATACCACATAACGGAGATATCTGTATGGGGCCAGTGGAATACAGCAGTATACCACATCAGGGAGAGATATATGGGGCCATTGGTATATATAACACATAAAGGGAGATATCTGTATGGGGCCAGTGGAATACAGCAGTATATACCACATCAGGGAGAGATATATGGGGCCATTGCATCACTGGAGTATATACCATATAAAGGCAATATATGGGGCCATTGGAATACTGCAGTATATACCACATAAGGGAGAGATATATGGGGCGACTGGTATAGTATATGCCATATCAAGGCAGATGTATGGGGTCATTGGTATACTGTAGTATATAGCACATAAGGGAGAGATATATACTGTAGTATGTACTGCATAAGGGAGAGATATATACTGTAGTATGTACTGCATAAGGGAGAGATATATACTGTAGTATGTACTGCATAAGGGAGAGATATATGGGGGAATGGTATACTGCAGTATGTACTGCATAAGGGAGAGATATATGGGGGGATTGGTATACTGTAGTATGTACTACATAAGGGAGAGATATATACTGTAGTATGTACTGCATAAGGGAGAGATATATGGGGGGATTGGTATACTGTAGTATATACCACATAAGGGAGAGATACTGTATGAGGGGATTGGTATACTGCAGTATATACCACATAAGGGAGAGATATATGCTGTAGTATGTACTGCATAAGGGAGAGATATATACTGTAGTATGTACTGCATAAGGGAGAGATATATAGGGGGCAAGGAAGAGAGTCACCGGAGCATCTTCAGATGTGGAAAAATAACTGTTTTATTGGGCAAGTGCCAAGACTAACGTTTCGACGTTGTAACGTCTTCTTCAGAGTCAATATGGCAAACCTGGGTAGGTGGTGCTTAAATTAACAGAACACCTGACAGGTACGTAAGGGGCGGTGACCGAATCACCCAAAGGTGCCACTGACAAAGGCTGCACTCAAATAACAGCAAAATCAAAATAGAAACAAACAGACAAGAGAAGAAAAGAAAAAAAAGGAAAAATTACATTACATGTTTCAACCAACAGGAAAAAATCAAAAGAGTAACATTACAATTCTAAAACACCAGAGTGGTGCGTCAAAAAACAGCAAAGGAAGCCATTGGAGAGAGAGGGGCCAGATGTAGGTTAGACTATAGAAAGCAAGACATATTCAGTTCTTCATTTAGGCCATTAGGTTCCAGTGTATTCAACGTGTAAATCCAAAATGCCTCTCTGCATAGTAATTTGTTGACAATATTGCCACCTCTAGGGGTTATAGAAATTTTGTCTATGCCCCAGAACTTCAAAGAAGCAGGGGAGCCATGATTTGCCTCCATGTAGTGTCTGGCCATAGCATATGTTGCATTCTTGGTGCGTATAGCTGTTTTGTGTTCGGAAATTCTTATTTTTAATTGACGTTTTGTCTGACCAATGTACACAAGGCCGCATGGACACTTCAGGAGGTAAATCACGTGGGTACTGTTGCAGTTGATGAAAGAATTAATCGGAAATGATTTGCCCGTCATTGGATGAGAAAAGGTTTTAGCATTCGTGGAATTAGAACAGTGCGCACAATGACCACACTTGTAAAAGCCTATAGGTGGATTGGAAAGCCAAGTGGTAGGGTGTGAGACCTTCATGTCAGAATGAACTAGTCTGTTTCTATAACCCCTAGAGGTGGCAATATTGTCAACAAATTACTATGCAGAGAGGCATTTTGGATTTACACGTTGAATACACTGGAACCTAATGGCCTAAATGAAGAACTGAATATGTCTTGCTTTCTATAGTCTAACCTACATCTGGCCCCTCTCTCTTTGGCTTCCTTTGCTGTTTTTTGACGCACCACTCTGGTGTTTTAGAATTGTAATGTTACTCTTTTGATTTTTTTCCTGTTGGTTGAAACATGTAATGTAATTTTTTCCTTTTTTTCTTTTCTTCTCTTGTCTGTTTGTTTCTATTTTGATTTTGCTGTTATTTGAGTGCAGCCTTTGTCAGTGGCACTTTTGGGTGATTCGGTCACCGCCCCTTACGTACCTGTCAGGTGTTCTGTTAATTTAAGCACCACCTACCCAGGTTTGCCATATTGACTCTGAAGAAGACGTTACAACGTCGAAACGTTAGTCTTGGCACTTGCCCAATAAAACAGTTATTTTTCCACATCTGAAGATGCTCCGGTGACTCTCTTCCTTGCCTACTATTACCAGTCCTTTCCCGTGACGCACCAGATTGTGAAGTACAGGAGCGCGGAGGATATCTCCCTTTTCTACGAGATATATAGGGGGATTGGTATAGTATAGCACATAACGGGAGATCCATGGGGTCATTGGTATACTATACACCAACTCATTACATCCAGTGGGACGAAAGGCCTGCTGTTGTGTCCCTGGGTCTCCAAAGGTGGTGTTCTTCTTTGTCATCGAACTCACCATATCTACAGCTGGGTGTAGGAACACGTGGTTTAATATGTAACACAGCAGCCTATTCCATGGCCCAATAGACTAAGCGTAGGAGAAGTACAGCACAAGCTGTATCATTTTGATCAAGAAGAGTGCCATTGGGTTCATTGGGGGAAACTGTGTACTACAGTGAATTGTTCAGAATAATGTGGGCAGTTTTGTAGATGTACTGTACTTACAAACACAGACTTGAAGTAAAATGAGTGTGTGTCCTCAAAGTTGAAAGTAAAAAATGCAACAGTAGTTTGGGTAGAGAGCCACTTTGGAGACAGCACACACACACACACACACACACACACACAGACAGACACACAGACACAAACACACAGATAGACAAACAGACAGACAGGTTGACGGCTCTGGAGGAGGGAGGAGAGGAGGAGGAGAGGAGAGGAGAGGAGAGGAGAGGAGAGAGAGAGGAGAGAGAGAGGAGAGAGGAGTCTGAGCATGCTGGGGATTATGGGTAGAGAAAGCAGCACCTGTCAGGGAATGGAGTCGTCTGAAGGACTGTTACTGCGGCAACACCCAGCAGGGCCTAACCACGGAACGCTCTGTTTCCAGCTGCGCCACACATTCTCATTCTAGAAGTGTCAGGATCCCAGAGAGAACACAGGGAACAGAGAGAGTTCTTCCCCGGAACACCTGCCACCCGCACACACACACACACACACACACACGTCTCCACCACATTCACAGCACATTCCGCCACCTTGTCTCCGTGTGGGATAGAATACTCTTCTCTTCACAGGGCTACATGCAATACAGCTGCTTGCTGTCCTAACACACACATTTCTCTCTCTCACACACACACACGCTCACTGCTCTGCTCGAACACGACATGCACATACACAGTCTGCTCTGCTGTCCTCACACACACACATTTCACACACACACTCTCTCACACACACACACACTCAAACACTCAACACACGGTCTCTCTCTCAATCACACACTGTCTCTCTCACTCTCACACACACACACTCTCTCTCACACACACACACACAGAGTGTTCAATACATATTTTTGAATACCCATGAATCCCAAGTAAAATGTAGGTCTACTTATTTTTAATATAAGCTACTATTAAATGGAAATAAAATTAGATGACTGGGGATAAGTCATTTCTTTTTAAGATGCTTGGCTAAGATAAAAAAAAAAAAAAATTAAGGACATTTGGATCTGAATCATTGCTCTACAGAAGACTGGAAATGAATCCTTTCTGTTTAGTGGATTCTTATTGGCTTGTGCTGCGGAGACAGAGTTCCACACTGCAGTAGTGTCACACTGCTGTGTAGTAGGACTACACCTCTAGTTACATAGTCAAGTGTCTGCAAGCTTTTGTCCACTCTAGTTGACTATACCTCTTGTCATATAATCCAAGTATCTGTGAGCTTTTGTCCACTCTAATTGACCTTACCTCTAGCCCAGTGGTTCTCAAACTTTTTTATTGCTTTTGTCCACTCTAGTTGACTATACTATTCCTCTAGTCATATAAACAAGCGTCTGTGAGCTTTTATCCACTCTAGTTGACTATACCTCTAGTCATATAATCAAGTATCTGTAGTCATATAATCAAGTATCTGTGAGCTTCTGTCCACTGTAGTTGACTATAGCTCAGTGATCTGATGTGATGATGTTGCATTAATTTGCGAGGAGAAAAAAGTGTAGCTCTACACACCTCATAGCCTGTGTGTCATATTTTAACTTCAGACATCGGAAAATCCATTTTCAGAATCATTAGCCAGAAACGAGAGGAGCCTGGAGACAAAAATGTCTTTGTCCAGCAAGCTTCGGAGCAGGCAGGAGACTCGAAGGCAGGGGGGTTGTAGTGAGGGGGGGGGGGGGGGACTGAGTTACTAGGGCCCCAAGTTGAGGGAGGGCCCTGGAGGAGTTTGGAAGTGTATTCTAGGCAGTGAGGGGGGCCCATAGCCACTGCTTGAACACAGGGCCCAGAATTTGGTGCTACTCTCATAGACTGTGTCATATTTTACCTTCACACACACACACAAACACACACACACACAGAGAATACACACACACACACACACACACAAACAAACACACACAGAATACATACACACAAAATCCATTTTGAGATTCATTAGCCAGAAACAAGAGAGGAGCCTGGAGACACAGACACACACACACAGAGAATACACACACAGAGAGAATACACACACACACACACACACACACAATCCAGGAGAGTGGAAGGCCTGCTGCTGCTGCTGCAGCGTTACGGCCTCACCTCAGCATTAAATTACCTCAAATCTCTCATTAAGATCTCAATCCCAAAATTAGCTGCTCCACCCAAACGCTGACCATCACCAGAAATGATTAACAACCTAGGTCTGCTGGGCTTCGTCAATCAGTTCAATTAATCGCCACGGCGATTATCAGGAGAACAAGCATTAATCAGAACAATTTCATTTAATCCCTTAACAAGGGAAAGTAAGCAAATAAAAAACATGGAGCGAGACTTGAAGGTAGCAAGAGTGGAGATGCACTAAGATAGCTGGAGCTAGTGCTAGCTCACACAATAGGCAGGTCCATTAGATATACTGCTTTTAATGGAGTTAGTTGGAGAACTTCATTACAAAATGCTTTGGTGTTAACTGAGGTCACAAACAAAAAGAAGAAGAAAAGGAAATACAAAAAAAATAAGAGTAAAAAGTAAGAGCAACCTCAGCCGTTGTACTGGCCGACACTGGCCCTTCATCAACTTTACCACCGTATCATTTTTCTTTCCTTGTTTTGTTTACAACCAAACAAACAAACAACAACATTGGAAAGTAGGAAAGTTGCAATTCTGCATTCTCCTTCTACAGCTGCGATTGCAACTCATTTGTTATTACAGCTCTCCGCCATGTTGACAAACCAAACCCCTCCCCACTGCCAAATCTCAGGGGCCAGGTTAGAGTTAATGAAACTCTGGTGTATGCTTGGATTTAAATGGGAATCAATTACATATGTAACTTTTAATACCGCCTGTCATAAATATAGATCAACGTGTAAGGACTCTTGTAAGCCCCGAGTTTCAGCTGGATGTTTTTGCTCCAGGGTGGGAGTTTTGACGTTGCGAGAGCGAGTGTGTGTGTGTGTGTGTGTGTGTGTGTGTGTGTGGGGTTGGCAGCAAGGTGCCTGTGGTACTCAGACTGCAGCCTCTGCAAACTCGTTTCTCCAATTTCCGAAATGCTTTGTTTTGTTTGTTTGTTTGGTCATAAACAACGATACAAGTAATAATAATAATAAAAACAATGATAACGGTGCAAATGGAAAAGAAATAAGCAGAATTGCCCTTTTTATGCTGACATGAGCAAATGTGTAAAAGTTATGAATCAGAGTCCAGCGCATTCCTCTCTCTTATCACAGCAATCTCTCAACTTGTCTTTTTATTTTTTTATTTATTTATTTATTTATTTATTTATAGTCCTTGGGGTCAAATCCTCATCAATGTCATGGGTGATGTCATCATGTGTGATGTTGATCCAGAGGTACTGAACACTGTCAGCAGGTCCTCCAGTCATTCTCCAGCTTTAGAGGTGTGTGTGTGTGTGTGTGTGTGTGATGTCTGCAGTGTGTGTGTGTGTGTGTGTGTCCTGTGCGTGGTTGGGATCCTCACATTCTCTCGACGGGAGTGATGCCCAGGATGTCGAAGCCCTTGGCCA
>JAODXP020000020.1:21484785-21514311 GCA_027497455.2 Sardinella longiceps
TGTCGGTGCTGTTTTTGTGTAACCTGATGTTGCTGCTGGAAAATATGTCCCGATTCTTTCTTCATAACATTTTGTGTTTTCATTTACATCATTACCTAGTAAGGGATTACTTTAAAATGTCAGTAAAAAGTAATAAATAACGCATTACAGTTTTGTAGTAACTTGTCCAACACTGGTGACAAGTACCATCATGACTGCAATATCGTGGAACAAAATATCATTCACCATGGTATGGCAGTAATGTGATTAGACAAATTTTTACCTTTTTTTAACTCTATTATTTTACTTTTTTTTTTCTTTTTTTTTTTTTTTACCAAAGTGACTTACATCATTGTATTTTGTCTGACTGCATTCAAACTATGACCAGGAGATATGACTACTGAAAACTGCAGCAGAGGCACATAAGGTGGCAGGCTGAACAGGTGTTTAAGAAGGCTCCCTAACTAGAATACATATTGGCCTTATTTATCATTTTTCAGTTTTAATTAAAACTTTATGTAACTAAAACTGTTGTACTTTTAATGTTTTTAATGTTTTCATTTGTACAACGTCAACATGTCCAACTTGCGAGGGATCCTTTTAATATGTCAGTATACTAACACAGGTGGGTGTTTGGCTATCAGACTATTCACATCACTTTCTACATTCATTCTATCGTTTCATGGAACACCTAACCCACACCTCTGTAAATAATGCCAAAAATGTTGGTGGTAGGTGTGCCATAATATGGGCACAATACTGACTATTGTGTAATTACCTGCAGTTCTGGTATGAGTACAGTAAGCATTTGTTTTTGTTTCCATAATAGAGGAATGTGTTTCTAATCCTGAATGATGAGTAGCTGTGGCAGAAATCAAGTCATGCTAGGATGTGGCAGATAGATGTAATTCGATAGTCATTTTACTGGAATGGATTTACACTCTGGCTGCCACATTGGCCAGTTAAGTGTTAAGAGGTGAACTCAAGGGAGAAGACTACTATTTGTTTGGCAGTTTTAAATGCCCTTTTCTTCACAGTGCCCAATATGAGATATTTCTTTTAAGGGAAGACTTGGAAATTATGCTTTTTGGTCCGTGAAGGTCATGGAAAAGTCAGGGAATTCTCAGTCTGATCTGGAGTGTGAACCTTGAAATTACAATTCACACCAAGACAAGATGGCAAAAATTTGAGTCAACCAGTGGGATTTTATGAGGATTTTTAATCTATACTGTATTTAGCCATATGTGTGTAACAAATATTCTGGGTTCATAAAGGGGTGTGAGGGAGTGTGCAGCTAGAGCTTTTGATGGTTATTAAATAGAGTTAAATACCTATCACAAAAAATGGGAAACAATACAAATTGTAATGATTTTCTGTGGATTTATTTAGCGGTGGTCAACTTGACCCCAAGGATAAAGGGTGTCAGTAAGATTTAATAGTGCAGGCAATGGGTGAAAAAATCGCTCACAAGGTGATACAAGCATGAGACTTGGCACAAGTGTTCATTAGGACCTGCTTATCAATTTCAGGGGTGGAGCCACTCAAAATTTGATTTTGCATAGCAACGGTTGCTATGCAAAGCATTTTACTTAGCAACGAGCATCGATAACACAGTTTCTGAGCAGTTTTATGATATTAGGTATTTATATTTTTACTTTCTTTCTCAAAACTATTTTAATAATGTGTCAAAATGTTTTATAATGTCATTCTAGCCACTGAAACCATCTAAATTGCATGACACCATCAGAATTACATGAAAATTTCAATTGTTCTCTTACTTCTTTGTAGAGACATAATATTTCATGTTAGTAGCACATAGCTTTACAAATGTTAGGACAGGTAGCGGTCGAGGTAGCTCGGTCCCTTGCTACTGAACAGGGGGGGGTGCAGATACCTGTTGGTTAGGAACACTCACCCGTACCCTGTTCAACTCCATCGGCACCAGGGGCTGGCCCGAGTTACGGCGGTGAGTCCAGAACAAGTGCCAGAGGGCAGAGACCTGCGGTTTGAGGAAGTTGGCGAAGCAGTGGTAGAAGTGGGTGTCGTGTAAGTCGGCCAAGTGGACGGAGAGGTGAGTGAGACACTGCCCGCACACTTGAGTTGTGAGTCCTTGCAGCGAGATGGCTTGGAGGAGAACCAACAACGTCAGCTACAACACCTGCTGACAAAGTGGCAACACATCTTCTCGACCCATGACGAGGACTACATCCCGACTGGAGACGCAGCCGCATTCATCCAGAGTTGCCCACGCTGCATCCTGTTCAAGACCAAGCCGGATGCCAAAGCCCCAATTGTTCCCATGCTTCCTCACGCCCCTCTTCACGTGCTGGCCATGGATTTTTTGTCTCTGAGGTGCCCAGCTGTATCCAAACAACTTGGTGATAACAGACCTCTTCACCAAATATGCTTGGGCCGTGCCACTCTTGACCAAACAGCCGCCACCATCGCTCGAGTCCTCTGGTCTCCTGTGTTCCAGTCCTTCGGATGTCCCGAAATCCTGCACTCAGACCAGGGCCCCGCCTTTGAGGCCAAGGTGATCCAGGAACTGTGCTGGAAGACTCACACCACCCGTACCACCCCCAGCCTAACGGGCAGTGTGAGCGGTTCAACCAGATGCTCCTGGGCCTGCTCGGCACCCTGGAGGTGGAACACCAAAGCCAGTTGGTTGAATTTCTCCCAACACTTCTCCAAGCTTATAACAATAGTGTCCACGGCACGGCGGGCTATGCCCCTACTTACTTTATGTTTGGGAGGCATGTTCGCTTGCCAGTTGATCTGATTTCATGGGCGTCTGGGGCCGATGGTATGCAGAGCAGTGGTGGGGGAGAGTGTCACGGGGTGACAGCGTTTGGTGGGGGAGGAACTTTAGTTTGTCTGAATGTAGCAAGAGGGACCGAATTCGGTGCAGTACAATGCCTCCCAGCATAGTAAACAAACCGGCCTGAGGCCATGGCAAGGCTAATTGTTTACATAGTATGTAATGATTCCATCACGTTCACGATTGGTGACTATGTGGACTGGAGTGCTTTATAAACCGCAGTAACGGGAGAGACGGGTGGAGGGCGAAGACATGGTATTTGACAGCCGCAACAACGCCCAGGATAACGAAGCAAGGACTGAGTAACGCTAACCACCGGGAGATGCCCAGCTACAGTACGTCATGCTAAGTACTGGGAATGTTGAATGTGTATGGCGACGTGAACACTGATAAGAGCCGGATACGTAACGTGAGTGTGCTGTGCTATCGATGCTTTATTCCTGTGGAGCGGTGTTTGTGTGGGAGGACGTGTTTGAATAACCAGTGTTGGGCAAGCTACTCAGTAAATGTAGCAAGCTAAGCTACCAGTTACTCCACATCATGTGAAGCTTCACTACACCAAAGCTACCGGAAGACAAAATGTAGCAAGCTAAGCTATGAAAAAATGTCAGAAGTAGCTTAACTATTGTGAAGCTACTTTTTAATACACAAAAAAAGCCTATGTATAAATTCTGTGATCCAACCAATTGTATTAGTGATCAAACTATCAGGTGCTCAGAGAGCTCAGAGAGCGCAGACCTCTGCCAGCAATGTGGTCACTGAAGGTGTTCTGGATCTCCGATCACCACCAAAATCGAATCAGTTCTTACTTGTCCCAACACACACGTTGTCCAAAAATTTCATCCAAACCCATGAAGTACTTTTCGAGTTATGTTGAGACAGACAGACACACAGACGGACACACGCACATAACCTCCTTGGCAGAGGTAACTTACTAATTCTATCTAAATGTAGCCTACTTTTTTATGGGTAAAACATTTTTTAAATTAAACTACATCAAATTGACACATGGTAGAAGACACAATTGATTTTCATTATGGACACTTTTTTGAATTATGGCACCTGTCAGGCAATAAATGCATCACAGTACTGTAAAGAACTGATCCTCTGTGCATGGCCTGGATGAACGATTTGCTGTTGTGAACTGATGCCCTGAAAATGTAGCTAATGGGAAAGCTACCACACTACATGGCCAAAAAAGTAGCTACACTACTGAAAAGCTATCAGATTCAGAAAATAGCTACACTACAGCCAAGCTACTCAGAAATGTAGTTAAACTAGTAGCTTCACTATTTGTAGCTAGCTACTGCCCAACACTGTGAATACCTACGGCCTACGGAACTCTCCGTAACGAACGGGAGGGTTGTCATTGGCAACCGGACGCTTGAGTTTCCTATCCTGTATGTGTGTCAATGTTCTACGCTTGAAGCGTCAACATGCTAGCTTGAAGTGTAGTGCTAATATCCTGTCTGATGTGTTTGGAGGTGGCCTAGCTATATTGTTGTGAGTGCCCGTGTGTGTGTATGGGCCCGCCTCTCCAGTTTATGTGCCTCTTAGTCCAGCTCCAGCCGTGACTAACCCATCCATTGTGAAGAGGTGTCTCCATGTCAGTTCCACGTCAGTTGTCGCTCTCTCTCTCCCGACCCTCTGGCAATTCCATCCTGGTGGCTACCCCTGTGGAAACTACATGTGAATGCCTAACAACTCTTTGCTGGCTGCCGTGAGTCCTGGCCTGTGTGCCCTTATGTATGAGTGTCTGATTGTGTTGTGCAATCTCCACTTGTGTTAGCGCTTGTAGTGGTAATGTTTTGTGTGAACACACCCTCCTTTCCTAATGTGTGCTTTGTGTGCAGACCGGCGGGGTGTAACACTCTATGCATGTGGTGAGGTTACAGGTGTAACCGTCTCCCGCTTGGAAAGTTGAGCCTTGAATGCCATTCTTCTACGTCATTCCCGCCCTCCCGTTGTTGCCCGCTGAAGCAGAGCCGTTCTTCTACCACTGCGGGCTCCCCACCGCTGCCCTGCCCAGCAGAGTGCTGTACATTATCCTCCACGCCCCTACTGGCCCTGCCCCGTCAAGCCCAGTGTGCCATCTCTCCTGCCCCAGTGATCTGTCCCATTGCTGTGCTACCCATCAAGGCCCCTTCCACTATGGCAGTAGTGGCCCCCGCTCTTGCGTAGAAGTGGTTACTTGAAATGGTATTTTTCATATAATCGCAATGATTTCAGTAGCTAGAAAGACATCAAACAGGTAGTTTTCACACATATTACTAGTATATTACCCTTTGAAAGATCTCTGCATTGATTTTAGAACAAGGAGTCAACCTACAGACGTCATAATACCGCAAAAATACTTAAAAACAGCATTATTCATGCTGGTTGCTAAGGGTAATCCATTGCCTAGCAACTGTTGCTATGCAATACTTTATTTTGAGTGGCTCCACCCCTGAAATTGTTATATAGGTTCTTCTGAACATCTGTGAAAATTTTCATGCTTGTATCACCTTGTGAGCGATTCTTCCACTATATGACACCCATTGCCTGCACTATAAGGAACATTCAAAGGTTATACTGCATTATGTTTATATGTATATAGGTATTATTGTACCTGGCACATACCTTAGATTACCAATTAAGGCTTGGTTCCCCGATAACGCTCACTCTTAGCGCACTAAGAAGACTTGAAAAGATATATCTTACCAAAGTTGTTTACTTTTCTGAGTCTGTTCCCCGAACTATCTCTTTGAGTCTTCTTTACTACGTTGTTCTTAGCTATCATTTAAGGCGCCAAATCCATGTTTCTGGCATTAATTGTTGTCATTTGCGCTTCTTTAGAGCATGCGTGAAAATGTCTTTTCCGGAATTAAGGTGCTGCAATTAACAAGAAATATGCATAATACAATATAAGTAAAAATATAATGTGTCCCAATATGAGTTGTGTATGTGGCATGTTTGCATTTTAGAAGGGTTGAAAAGCAAAGCAACTTAGTGAATTTTGGCGATTTTTAATTTATGCGAAATAAAACACAAAATGCAAGGAAACCAATTCAGATGTTCCTGGCAGTAAGTGCGCAAGTATTGAGATCAATAAAACACTTTTTAAAGCTGTAAAGCTGCTTATGTTTATGCCAAAAAATGTGATAAGAGAAAGGATACGAATGGTCCAGACGATACTTACGACTTACAGAAGATACACTTAGTGTACAAACATTTCGGGAATCATATCTTAACGTTAAGAGGAAGGTTAAGGAATAGGTTTAGAACTACTTAGCGATAAGAATGTTTTGGGGAACTGGGCCTAAAAAGGTACAAAGAATTCTGGTCAAAAACTTTTTCACATTTCCTTCTCCTATGACAGTGGCAGTGCTTGGAGAATGAAAATCAGGATCAAGTTCGACCAGTCTGACAGGTTTGCCAGTGTAAGCATATGTGCTCAGGAATGGGGGAGGTACTGGTATATATATTAATCATGCAGAGAGACAATAGCTGTTCACGTTTCTCCAGTTTTGCATTCAGCAGTCATGGGGGTTTCAAATTTGCATGGCTTGATTGAGAAGCATCCCAATATTTGGGAAGACATTGTAGTAAAACAAAAAACAAAAATCGTCATTGATGGAGCGAGTTTGTACTATTACTTGTACTTTAAATCAGAGCTGGACCAGATACATGGTGGAGATTATCCTGGATTCAAAGAAAAAGTCTGTGAATTCTTCCACACGCTGGACAAATGTGAAATCAAATCATATGTTTTTTTGGATGGAGCCTCAGGCTCTGCTAAGCAAATGACCATAGAGTCACGGTTTAAAGACAAGATCAAGAAAGTTGAAGCAAAAATCGGACAGAGGATGAATGAAGAAAAGAATAAGGAAAAAAAAGAAGACAATGTCTTGCCACCACTCATCAAAGATGTCTTCATACAAATTTTGAGAGACAAAGGTATAGACTTTGAGCAGTGCTTGGGAGAAGCAGACTCAAAAATGGCTCAACGTGCTAATGAGTTGAAGTGCCCTGTTCTATCTAATGACTCAGATTTTTATATCTACGATGTGCATGATGGCTTCCTATATCTCGATCACTTTTGTTGGCAGAACATTGAAGATGGAAATGAAATCAACGCGAAGTGCTACAGAATTTCACGGTTTTGTAAGCATTTTGGAATAGACAAAGCTCTCATGCCAGTCTTGGCTTCAATAGCAGGAAATGATTACACCAGATTAAATGACAAGGGTATGATTGTCAAACAGATTGATGAAAAGAAGAATCTGGATAATGAAATGACTTATGAAATCAAAAGGCTTCGTGCTATCCTACATTTTTTGGAGGAATTAGATCTGAAGAATTTTAATGACGCTGAGAAAAGAGAGCAGGCTCTGACAAAAGCTCTCTGTTTGGTGGAACTTCCAAAATTTCTTGATTCCGTTAAAATATATGACTTTGAAAACAAACCAAAGTCTACACAAGAGACTCCACAGACTGCCCAAGAGACTCCACAGACTGCCCAAGAGACTCCACAGACTGCCCAAGACACTCCACAGATTGCCCAAGAGGCTCCACAGACTGCCCAAATGACAACACAGATTGCCCAAGACACTCCACAGACTGCCCAAGAGACTCCACAGACTGCCCAAGAGACTCCACAGACTGCCCAAGAGACTACACTAGAGACAACACAACAGACAGAAAAAAATATACCAGAAAATGTGCTTGCATCACTGACTGACAGGGTGAAATCAGGTGAACTCACCTCCTTTGTCTTTGATGTGATCTATAATAAGATGGTGTTGACCCCACTTGTGGAGAACCTTTCAAAGCCCAGTTGTCACAATGTTGCTACCCGTATTAGGCAGTACTTCTACGGGTTGTTATTAGGACATGGCAACAAGTGCCAAGAATATAATAGGAATACTCTGTGTCTTGAAAACCAATGTTACCAATTCCAGAAGGACGGTCACACCATACATAGTGAAAACTGTATTTCTGAAATCTCCTTGAAGTCTCTTCTGCCAAATGAAGAAATGAAACAGACAGCTGATGAGTTACTGCAACAAAAATATCCAAATGAGGTAAGCATACTGTATACGTTTATATATGAGTGCATAGGGATGGTTGAGTGGGGTGCAATTGCAGTACTCCCAACCCACACATAAGCAAGCACCCAAAAGCAACATAAAATAACCCTTACTCCTCAAGAAAGAAACAGTGAGCAGATCTAAGGGGTTAACCCAATTGCCAGGTAGGTTTGCCACTTTTCTCATCATCTTTCTCATCATCCAAATGAGGGACACTTTGTTCTGGGTGTGGACAAGTACTGGTATAGGCCCTGTATGTGCTCAATTGGGTGGTGGGGGTCTGACAGGGGAGATGGGGTGTGTTGTATGTATGTTTTACTGGTAGTGGTGGGGTGGGTGGCAGTGTGCCGTGTGTATGTTACAGGTAACATCCTGTGATAATGTTTTATGTTTGCAGGTAGTGCATGTTTGTGGGGATGATGACAGTGATTGTACAGTATGTTCAGACCGTAAACGATGTAGGCACATAAGTCATAACATGATTCTGCAACTACCAATCAGAATATCAATTTCCGTGTGGCAGGATAGAACATTTGAACGCCTAATGGCTCTGGTATACTCCCACACACATAGCCTGCGCACTTGATGCATATCAAGCATGTGACGAGATTTGCGTTATCTTTGGGACCCGCACATGCATGCGTGTACCTCCTGCATTTTATAATCAAGCGCAAAATGCCGCACGCACCATGCATTTTCTCCCATTTTAGTAAAACTGTTTACTAAGTCTGTACTATCACTATTTTAGTAAAACTGTTTACTGAAATTAATCTGTGGAGTAAACCTGGATGTGTCCCTAGAGTTTCTGGTGAGTGTGTTAGTGTATTATAGCCTAGATGTTAACTGAATGGAAATAGCTTGCTAAGTTCAGAAACTGAACTGTGATGCCGCTGTCAATCACAAGACCCCAACGTGCATCTAGGGCTAGGGCTCTAGTTAGGGCTGGGTTTTACTTACTGTTTGACCAAACTGCGTATGCACCTGCATGCAAGCTGCAGTGTTTTGTGTTTAAACTTGTTGCAGCATTACGCAGTCAAAACGCATGATTGTGGAGTTCTCCACTTGGGGCAGACAATCGCTTCCGGTGTGTGTGTGTGTGTGTGTGTGTGTGTGTGTGTGTGTGTGTGTTGGGGGCAGAATTTACTCTGTACATACAGTACATTGTTTCCTCTATTGTAAAGCATATTCAGCTGCTGTCAGGTATAAAATGGACGGTAACACTTTACTTGACAGATTAGTACATAACACATTCATAGGAGCTGTCATAAAATGCTCAAAAAGCATTCATGATTGTTTCATGAGACAAGACTCCACCTTCATACTCAACCCTTCATAAATGTGGGAGACAGAATGCTGATAAGCTATCAAAATAAAAGTTCTGTAGTCTCTAAGCAGCCATTTACATTTGTCACCTGAGTATGTCACATCTGAATATTTCATGAATATCTTCCTCAAATGTCACTTTACATGTTGGATAGTATTCATAATCACTTATTTAACACTGGGAGGTATATTATACTAGAACTGACCAGTATTTGTGGACCCTGATTGATCTGACACTACATATTCAGGTAACAACTGTTTTGAAAAAGAAAAAAAAAATGTGCGCTCCAGTCCAACAGTCTCAAAGAAGCATTGAATTCCGTGGTGCAAACCTGTTACCAGATTATGTCAAGGAGAAATGGATAAATGCAGTGTCAAAGACACAGATTATGAGTAAGCATATAATTTTAATGTTTCATAAAAAAAAGAATTACTATTTCATTACCTTATCCGCATTTAAAGGGGAATGTCCAACTGTTCTGAGGTCATCTCAAAGTACTTTTAGGCCTACCTCTCAGTGTTGAAACTGTAGTTCTCCCAAAATGATGTTAAGCCTTGTTTTCTGATCTTACGATGTTTTCGGTGGTTTGTTAGCATTTTAATGGCAGCCTATGTAGGCTACCCTGGAACAATCCTTTCTAAAACGCATACCGTGACAAAAATATTGCTGAGAAATGTGATATCCAACAGGTGTTTTACAATATAATTTCATATGGTGGAACTATTTTTTCAACCGCCTCGCATATGTGTTCTTCCGTTGAGAGCTTGAACAATACGGACCCGCCGGCAGAGTGATACCACACAGCAAAATTTCCAGAGTTATTTTACCAGTGTAACGCAAAAGTGTTGAAATGCAGAGTTGAAATTACACTGACGATTGTTGGATTAACTAATAAGGAGTTAATTTTGCATGGGAGTTGGAGTCATTGGGCAGTGTTGGAGGACTCAACTCCTACAGAGTTATGAAACCACGCCTCTCTTCACTGACCTCATCAATTTCAAGATTTAAGCATGGTGAGGAGACGCCATCTTTCTTTTCGATGGAATGCAAGAAGGCTTGTACGGTAAGTCACACTCTGCTGTATAGTTTTATGTACAATTATGTCCAATTAGTAGGTTTTTCTATGTTTTTACCTACAACTGCAGGCTGAATGATGTTAGTGAAATAGGAGTAGGCCTATGTTGGCATTGATTAATATAACGGAACAACCAGACGAAATGTTAGCTATGGCTACCGAGCTAACGACAGACCAGTTTTAGTTACCAGAAGTTATAAGTCAGCGTTTTAGGGAGTTTGTACTTAGTAAGTGGTCTTTGTCGGAAAAAAAGTATTGGGTCGCCAAGAATTCAGCCTTTTTGTTCATTTGTTGTCATGTGTGCCTTTTTGACTTCTGCTTTTTCATTCCGTAACAAGTGCTAGTCTGTGGCAGATTCACCAGTCTGATGCTGCTAACATTAATGCTGAACAACTAACAACCTTCTTGATAAATGAAAAGCTAAATGAATGATCCAGTACTTGGCAACTTGACGGCTTTAAGTTAATGTCTGTGTTAAAATGCATAAGCAGAATGACTAAGTTACTATGCTAAGCAAGTTAACTCCAGAAAGATACGCAAGTCAACTCCGGTTGGAGTGGAAAGGGGAGGGAAAGGGAGAGCAGATCATGTGTGCGCGCGTGCAAATGAAAGGGTGCAAAAACTTTTGCTTAACTAGCAAGGCAGGGGTTTCATAAAATATATTCAACTGTTTCTCCGAAATAAGGCCAGTAAATGACTATCTGTTTCAAATTTCAATCCAGGGAGTATTAAAGGCTAAGACACTTATGTGTTATGAGACTTTTAGTTTTTGCTTGGGACTTTTATGTTTAGGCAAACTGCTAGTGCTTCCTGTTGCGCTTTCTTTTCCCTTGCACAAGTGCTATGCAGCAAGCCACCAGTTGAAGATGCTTTGTGAAAACTTGTAGTTTAAATAAATCTTTAGTATTACAAATTAATTCAATGCAATCCGGCTGACATTTTGAATGAGTGGCTCAGTCAGTGACGAAAAGTAAGTTGCTGAAGTGTTCTGTGTGCATAAATTGTCTTTGCTGGAATGAACTAGCTACAGCGAAGCCTGTTAATATTTGCCTGATATTGCATACTCTCTGTTAATTCCTTAGAATATTGGGTGATTTGTGGTTTACGAACTGCCATTTGCTGATATTTAACCGAGTGAAACTTAGCAGTAGCCGTAGTTTGGCCTCTAGGTTGCAACAAAGATCGGCATATGCGTGTGCTGTTCAGTAAACGTGAAGTTGGATTTTCACAATATAAATGGTTTCATTGTAATTAATTTGCCTAGCAATAATTTTGTTCTGGTCAAAGCATGCTGAGTGCATGCCATGTTAGTGTCCATGCACAGGGACGTGAGGAGTAGGCACATTTATCTTCGAATAGACTACTGTTAAAAATGGTATTGTAAAACTTTGAAATCTAAGTTGTTCCTTAGTAAGTCTGGTCTATTTCTACAATTCTCTCCTCTGTTTGCAGGATTGGATAATTATCTGGACACTCATCTTGGTCATAATTACCTTGATAATACTTCTAGCAGTGTTGTGGATTTTATGGTGTCATTCATAGCTTGGGTAAGTGTTTTTTTTTTTTGTTTGTTTGTTTTTTGGGGGGTGGGGGTTATCAATTATATTATACTAAAATTGTATTGGTACACTTTACGCAAATTTAACTACCTTGGTTGATCCATTAAAAAAGAAATCTAGAGAATGCTTGTGAAAGTGAAGTACAGAGAAAAGCAGAAATATGTCAAGATTGCTGACAGTGATGGGTCCTGTGACTACCAGCTGTTCCACCAAGCAGGTTAAACATGCTTCAGATCTATAATTGACCAACAAATGCTCATTTTGAAACTGTGGCAAGCACTAATGATGACATTCCACTCTGTGCAGTCGTAGAAAAATTTCAGCTGCCTCTAGACGCCGAGATCATTTACAAAGATTCTTCTGGAACAGAAGTGGACCCGGACATTTTTTCCGAACTGTTGAAGAAGGGGGAGGATTTGTTCAAGGTGCATGTGAATGATGGTAAGTAGGCTGGTCTAGTCTAAATGTATTGCAGAATGTCATATTTTCATTTTGCTTTAAACCTTTAAACATGAATTGTACTTGACTTTTTTTTTTGTTTTATTTGTGGTGATTCAAGTTAACTCTTGTTTTATAAGATTTAGATTTGTCAGTGTCTTCTGAAGATTTGTCAGTGTCTTCTGAAGCATCATGCCCCTCTGATGCCTCCACTGTTATATTGGATGACATTTCATGTGACACTCCAAACAAGAAAATTAGAAGGGATGAGCAATCTCATAGAGAAGCAGTCAGAAGTGTAAGCAGTTTTGAGAAATATGAAATTACCATATTGTTCTTGAGTGTTTGCTGTTGATGTATTGATGCAAATTTTACAACCCATGTATTTGGGTTGTAAAACTGATATGTGGTTATGTGTTAAATGTGCAGATGGTCAAAGAAGTTCTTGAAAGAAAGCCAGAGGGGGAGAAGATTTTTCAAGAGTACTCGAAAACCAAGTCACTGTCAGATGGAACCAGGAGGCAGCTTGTGAATATATTGGTTGCAGACATGATCGAGGTGCATGGGTATGTTTCAAGGAATTTTGATGGTCAAAATGTCTCCCAATACTTACTTTTAAAGGTTGGGTTTGAGATGTTTCCTGGAGCATGTTTTACTATTTGGAATAAAATGACCTTCACATCCTTATTGCAGCCATAATGCTCCAAGACAAAAATAAAATTAGACACTTAAGGAACAAAAGACTGAAATAACACCATCCAATCATTTTAAGCAATCTGTTGTATGTCTATCAAACGCAACTGCCACTTGTCCCTTCCCTTTCCACCTTTTACATGTTATTTAAGACGGATCCCTTCCCAAGCTGTACGAGTGAAGTATGCCCAAGGCATTGTGGCCTTGTTCCCGTATCTTGAGGACCCATTGTCAAAGCATGGATATGTAAGTTTGGTATTGTGAATTCATTGTTGTTGTTAAATGTTGATAAAGCAATCGTAAAGTGAATAATTTATGTTTTTCTCAAAAGGAACACTTTTATGATGCAGCATCAGGCTCTGGGTACATTGCATGGCGCCTTAAGACGGTACAGCGAAACCTCTCTGATGGCTCAAGGTCTCGAGTAGCAGTGGAACAAAGCAATGGTGGTCCAAAGGCTGCAAGAAACTTGGCTTCTACTGTACAACAGTTAACTGATGAAGAGTGTGAAGAGGCAATATCTTTGATGAATCATTCTTCCGATGAAGCACTGGTTATGGAGAAAATGAAGTCCACATTTGAACACAGACAGAGACTTGTCCATGATCCTGACAAGTCAGTAGATGTTCTGGACACTTTCTCAAGATTTCTCGACATACCTGGCCTTGTGAGTTTACATTTACTTGTGAATAAAGTCAAATATTAAGGCTTATGTTAAGATGTGCCCAATTTGCACTTAAATGTGGTAAATGTCTGTGCTTTCAATGGTAGTATTTTACATTGCTTAATATATGGGAGAATGTCATCAAGTACATCATGTTAATGTTTAGTTTCTGGGTAAAGCTGTCAGTATTTAACTCAATGGGTAGAAAGAAACCATGTTAATCCTATGTTTTGATATTAGATTGAGCAGGACTTTCTGATGCTTTTTGGAGAGGAGGCATCTGGGAAGTTCTTAGCCAGATGGCCAACATTTTTCAGACCACACATCACAGAAGATGCTAAAGGGCTAGTGCAAACTCTACATGTCAAGGAGCTCATTCGTTCGGCACAAGGAAATGATGGTGGTAGGTTGAGCCAATTATTACCTCCGCCAAGGAGGTTATGTTTTCGGTTGCGTTGGTTTGTCTGTCTGTTTGTCAGCAGGATAACTTGAAAAGTACTGCACGGATTTGGATGAAATTTTCAGACAATGTGTATATTGGGACAAGCAAGAACTGATTCGATTTTGGTGGCGATCGGTGATCCAGAACATGATCTGGAATTTATATTGTCTGCGCTCTCTGCGCGCTTTTCTAGTTTGAGCTTTGTGTCCGTCTCTACTTCCTGTTTCTTAACACTTACATTGTCAACACTTTACTGCTTAGGATGGGACCATGACATTGCATCACTGTGCTTGCTGCTGCATCTCATCCCTCCAACATCAAAGGGCCACAAGAAGTCTGCAAAAATCAGTGCCCTTCAAGCAGAGGACTACTTGGTGAGGTATCTGCAGGTAAGTTCTTGATGCAAATATGCCACCTTTTCAACAACTAAAAGTTGCTGAACTTAAAGTGGTAATTGGTAAAGAGTGGTAAAACTCTGAATCTTTTACAATCTGTCATTTAACAAAAAACTTGTATGTTGTTGACTTGTATTGCAATGCACAAATTGTCTATATGTAATTTCCACATGAATTCATTGTGTATAATATGTCCTGTAATACACAGACTTAATTTGTTCATTTGAACTCAAACCCTAGTGTAGGGAGAAATTTATCTGTAAGAAATAAAGTGCGGATAAGGATTGTGTGATTGAGGAAATTAAAACCAACTGACTATAACAACAACTGTAGTAACAATTATAATAGTAATTGAGTGCAAATAATGAGTTAGAGGTTTTGTGTTTGTTTTACAGGTTGGTGCAAGCATTCAGATCTTCTTGAACAGTCTGGAACCATCACAGCCCTTTCTGCTCTGCGTTGGCGAACAGAAGAACAAGATACAGAAATTCTACATCATCATGGATAGCAAGGCAATTCCATGTAGAGCACAGACATCGGTAGCTGCATTTGACGAGCTCTTCAAAACACACTTTGTTTTTGGAACATCATATAGCGAGGCACTTGATGGTTTTTACACCTTTGTACAAACAGCTGTGTACAACATTGATGTTGGTATGGTCAGAGAAAAGCCAAGAGTGAGGGAACTCCGGGCCAGATTTTTAAATATGAAGAAGTAATAAGTAGTTCATGCTATGTTCACTTGTTATATTTGCAAAAACATACATTCAAATACATATTCACTTTGCCGCCATTTAAAGTTTCATCATGGCCTATATCCAGGAAAATATTTGCGGCTTAATTGTGCAGAGGATGGATGTTCATCAGTGTTTGGAACTTATTCTGGCTTTAAAAAGCATTTGGTTCAGATTCATGGAGATAAGGTGTCTGCCAGTTGTGAAATAGTAGATGGGAGAAATGAGAGTGAGGATCTCTCAGAGTCGGACAGTGGATGTTATCGTCATGATGGAGTTGACAATGATTTCTCTCAAAGCAATGTGGAAGAAAGTGAGAATTTGGCAAGGCAGGACTCTTCTGAGTGTGAGATTAACTTGAGTGATCTGTGTGGGTCTGTAGTTGCACAACTTCAAGCTAACATGATAGCTCATAGCACTGTTCAGGCAGTAGTTGAGGCATTTGAGGAATTGGTTGATGCCATACAAACAAAAACAAAGGAGACCATTCTTACTAATGTTCCATCAGAGCATTTTGGGACCATTGAGAGATGTTTCCGCTCAGTTGAAAATCTGTTGACAAAATTCAATACTGAAGCTAAAAGACAAAGATACTATGCAGACAAATGGAAAATTGTGCAACCAGAAGAATATGTTCTTGGAGTTAGATTTGATGTTAGACGTGATAAAAAAACTGGGATGTACGGCCAGGTTCCTGTTACGGACAAGTGTATCTATGTACCACTCTTGAAAACAATGCAGTCTATGTTCAGTAACCAAGAAATACTACAGGCCTTTAAACAGACTAAAGAAAACAAAGATGGTGTTTATGAAGATATTTGTGACGGTGAACATGTGAAAAGTAACCGATTATTTGCTTCTGAAAAGAATGCTTTGCAGCTTCAGCTATACTACGACGATTTCGAAACTGCTAATCCCTTAGGGTCCAAAAAAGGGATCCACAAACTTGGTTGCGTGTACTTTATTTTGAAAAATCTCCCACCTAAGTTTAACTCGGTCTTAATGAACATTCAACTGATTTTGCTTTTCACACTGATGACATTAAAAAGTATGGTTTTGACGCCATTCTGAAACCTTTAGTTGATGATTTGAAACGTCTGGAAACAGATGGGGTATCTACCACACTATCTGATAGTCCATTAAGAGGGAGTGTTGTGCAAATCACTGGAGACAACCTAGCACTTCATTCTGTACTGGGGTATGTTGAGTCATTCAGTGCCACATACTGCTGCCGTTTTTGTTTAGCCGAGCGGGAAGATTTTCAGAGGATCTTTTCAGAAGATCAACCAGGCATAGTGTTTCGCTCTAAAGAACTTCACTCTCAACACTGCAGCAATTTAAGGGAAAATCCGCAGTTATTGTCAAGTTTCCGTCTGAAGAGAGATTGTCCATTCAATAGTCTTGCCTATTACCATTCTTGTGAGAACTTTGCTGTAGATATCATGCATGATATCCTAGAGGGCGTAGCCCAATATGAGCTCAAACTCATTTATCAGCATTTGATTGATACCAAAGCAATTACACGAACCGATTTGTGTGAACGGATTCATGCTTTCAATTATGGATACATGGAAAGAAAAAATCGACCAACTGCTTTGAAAATGGACGATAGCAAAGATCTTGGTTTAAATGCATGTCAAGCATGGTGTTTATTGCGCAACACACCTCTCATATTTGGAGATCTCTTTGAAAGTACAAGTTCAGTATGGCAACTGTTTTTACTTCTGTTACAAATTGTATATATTGCATTCTCTCCTCGTGTAACTGAAGGCATGGCTAGTTTTCTTAAGCATTTAATTTCAGAGCACCATAGCCTTTTCAAGACTGTATTCCCAAGCAAACGACTCATACCCGAACACCATTTTTTAGTTCATTATCCCAGTTGTATCAGAAAAATAGGCCCCCTCCTTAATGTTTGGTGTATGAGGTTTGAGGCTAAGCATAATTTTTTCAAGCGCTCGGTTAAGAATTTCAAAAATGTAACCAAAACCATGGTGAAGATACATCAGTCACAGATGGCATTTTACTGGGAAACATTTAATTTTAAAAGGTTTGAGCATGGACCAATACGTACGGAAGTTGTTTCTGATCTGAAGGGAAGTGAAGTTATATGTCACTGTTGGTTTCCACAGGGCGAAAACTCGGCGAATTTCGCCAGGCGAATCTTCGCTGGGGGGTGTGTACCAAGCAGAGGTCGTAGCAGGGTGTCTGGGTCGGTTGTGCCGGGTTGCTCACATTAACCTAGCAGCTAAACTTAACCAGGAGTTGGAATTGGGATTTACAGCGGTTTATTTGCCCCTATTATGTTCGTGTAACACATGCAAATGTTCGTTTTGGTTTTATTTTATTGTCAACGGTAATTTGTGTCCCACAAGTCAATATTGACTGATATCAGTGTGCTAACACGGCTAATCGTTAGCTAGTTATTAGCATTGAGCTAACTGAAGTTATTAAGCTCATTTGTAAACCTACAGTGTTCTACCAGCCACGATAGCACTCGTATACAATATTAAACACAATCGGGGACGATGTAGACAGAAACTATGGCCCAAGAATCCTTAAATCAAACAATATATTTTTCATAACGAAGTAATGGATGCCGCCATGTTGTCTGCAAAATTTTGTACTCCCGCCCTTGTCTTGTCACGTAACGTTTCAAATGGACTTGATTGGTTATCGCCTGGCGAAATTCGCCAAAAGTTAAACATTTCTCAACTTTTTTCGCCGGTCTTAGCGAATTCGCCATTCGCAGGGCGAAATTCGCCTCCCATTCATTTCAATGGGAAGTAGGCGAAAATTTCGCCCTGTGGAAACACGCCGTCAGTGTCTTAATATCAGCTCACAGGATGATGCCCAGACAACTAGCTGGGTAAAATATTTTGGAAGTGAGTATCATTCTAGTTTATTTGTGTGCTGTGGAGTTCAGTCTGATATGCCCTTGTTCAAAAAAATTGTCAATATCATTTTGAAAGATTACTGCGCTTATCTTGTTCTTTGTGAGGTTGTGACTTTGGGGTTTCATGACCATTTCAGTGCATTTTGTATAGAGGAGAGACCTGAACCATTTCAAGTTGTAAGCATTGAGGATTTATTTTACCACAAAGCTTTTGACAAGCAATTCTCTTACAATTCTAATGAAAATGTTTACTTGGTCCCCCATTGTCATCTGTGCTAATGTTTTGTATAGATATTAGGTTTAATGAATATAACCAATACTAAGATTACACGTCAGTCACAGAGGACCTTTAACTGGTAAACTTTTTTATTTTTTATTTTTTCTCTTTAAAGATTTGAGCATGGACTAAGACATATGGAAGTGGTTTCTGATTTGAATGTGAAGTTATATGTCATTGTCTTAAGGCAAATTCAGACTAAAGGTTCGTGACAATATGAGATCTTAGAGAAGTTGCAGTGGTGTAAATCCATCGTTGCCGGTTGTTGCAAGCAGTCACAAAAGATTTAACGTCAAATTGAATTTAAGAGTTTTAGAATGTCGCTAGTTTTTAGAACGTCACGAATCTTTGGTCTGAAGCCATCATCTTACTCAGTTGTTTGGGCATCATCCTGTGAGCTATTTTGGAAATGAGTATTCTTTGAGGTTATTTGCACTGTGGCGTTCAGTCTCATATGACGGTGTGAGAGAAAAATGGACAATGTCAGTTTGAAAAATGCTTGTTCATTGTGAGGTTGTTACTGGGGTTTCGGTGCATTTTGTAGACGAGGGACCTGGACCATTTCAAATTGTAAACATTGATTTATTTTACCACAAAGCTTTTAACTAGCAATTGTCTTACAATTCTGAAGAAATTTCTCTATTGCATTTGTGCTAATTTAATGTTTTGTACTGCTGTTGGATTTTTCCAATAAAATCTTTGCTAGAATTCACTGTATGGTGTTTTACAGTTAAATGACCAACTATGTTCATTAACTTAAGTATTAATCAGTGTTATGCCTAACTATTCAGTAGCAATTTGTGACATTAATTAGTCTGTTTTTTTATTGTAACTATAATAAGAGGTATTGCAACACTAATTGATTTGAAATTTAACTCTACACCAGAGTGTAATGGGAAGATAACACCTTTCTGGTGTTTATTTTAACTATATTAAGAGGTGTTCCAACACCAGTAAGTGTAAAATGAACGCTAATACAGATTTAAAATTTAACTCTACACCAGAGTATAATGGGAAGATAACACCTTTCTGGTGTTTATTTTAACTATATTAAGAGGTGTTCCAACACTATTTGGTGTAAAATGAACACTAATACAGATTTGATATTTAACTCTACACAGAGTATAATGGGAAGATAACACCTTTCTGGTGCTTATTTTAACTATATTAAGAGGTGTTCCAACACCAGTAAGTGTAAAATGAACGCTAATACAGATTTAAAATTTAACTCTACACCAGAGTATAATGGGAAGATAACACCTTTCTGGTGTTTATTTTAACTATATTAAGAGGTGTTCCAACACTATTTAGTGTAAAATTCAACACTAATGCAGATTTGAAAATTAACTCTGAACTCTGGTTTAACACTAATTCAGATTTGAAATTTAACTCTAAACTCTGGTTTAACACTAATACAGATTTGAAATTTTAACTCTACACTCTAGTGTAACAGGAAGTCAACACCTATAAGTGTTAATTTTAACTCTATACAGAGTTGTTCCAACTCTGTGTGCGAGTTGGAATTTTGACACTTTAGAAAGTGTTACTTTAACACTGACAAGATTGGGACAAAATAAACACCAGCCCAGAGTTAAAATTGACTCTTACAGAGTTGTTTTAACACTGGAAATTTTGTAGTGCACACTTCACAAAACATCTAATAAGTCAATGGAGATGGACAAAAACTACGATAGAACCTGGTAGAATGCATACTTTTCCATAAAATTTGGATCAGCATATTAATGAGCACCACTGACCACTTGGTGAGTTCCAAGTCTTTGAAAAATAATGTTTAATGCGTTTTAGGAAGGATTGTTCCAGTGTACATAGGCTGTCGTTGTAAAGGTGGGGAGGGACTCTTGCAACAACCGAAAATTCTCGGAACAGCAGCATTTGTCAGAATTTCAATCTTTATTATTTTATTTCATTGTAAATTATCCAGAAATAAGGCTTTGTGTCATTTTGAGCGAACCTGTACTTTAAAATCAGATTTTGATTATGAATACTTCGCAACCTGTATAGTAAAGTGACTTTTAAAGTAGACTTCATAAGATATTCATGAAATATTCAGATGTGACATGATCAGGTGACAAACATTTATGAAGGGTTGGTTAAAAGGTGGAGTCATGTCTTATGAATTAGTCAAGAATGCTTTGTGAGCATTTTATGACAGCTGATATGAATGTGTTTCATAACCACCTGTCAAGTAAAGTGTTCAAATATGGTATACTTTGCCTTGGCTTGCCATCCATCCATTCATCTATCATGATATGTCTTTCCATACAATTTGTGTCTTTAGGTCTCTGATCACTTAAAAGAATTCCAAGAGCTGGTGCTGTGCGAGGCTCTAAATATGGTCAAACCAACCAATAAGAAGTCCCTCCTGAGGAAGGGAATCCCTGAGAATTTACAGCTCCCTGTCTGCGTGACCCGATTTTGGTTTAGGTATAATTTAAAATCCTCTTCAGATGCCAAATCCTCTGCAAAATACACAGACTGTCTTGACGCCCTTCTGCTAGGGTTCCTGAATTATCCACCTAATCCAGGTTAGTGTTTTGGTGTTGCAGTTGCACAGAAACTTAATGGATAAAATCAAATAGTAGTAATTATTATTTCAACCATAATTTAGATGGGGGCACCACTGCATTCACCATGCATAATGGTATGTTTGCACAATTACCTGTAAAATTGTAGTTTGGAGACAAAATATCTTGGTTTTGCCAGAGGGCCCACTGCCCAGTGAAGTACCCGCACAGTTAGTGGTCACAATCATCCCGGCTAACATATTGCAAACATCCCGGTAATTCTCAGACAATAATCTGTATTCATTCATTCAAAAAAAAAGAAACTACGCCTGTCACTTATCCTATTAAAGGCTATTAAAGGCAATTTCTTCTGCGAAAGGCTATATTCATAAGGATAGGATAAGCCAGGTCTAAGTCTCCTATCTTGGTGCTCCGCTCTAGAATGTAAACAATGACAAAGAAGCCTGCCCCAAACAAAAAAAAATATTCACTGACTGCATTTTTCAACAATAATGCTTGTCAACTTGAAATATACATCTATTGTTCATTTGTATGTGCAAGTCATGTCACAATATTATGTAGGCTAATATAATACTAATTACATAGGCTACTGTCGGGGGGAAAAAACCCTCATTATCTCATTTGTGCCCTTGTGTAGATTGCAATCACAGAATGTTGATGCATATAATAATGATAAACAATAATAGCTTAGTTTTATATAGCACCTTTCAAGGTACCCAAGGTCGCTTTACAGGGGGGAAGGGGGGAGGATCAGTTAGAGACTGAAGGCCTCAATGAACATGTGTGTTTTGAGGTGTTTGTGCAGCTGGTTGTGTCTGTGTGAAGGTGGACTAACCAATAGAGTGCCATGCTTTCAGATTCTGCAACAGGTGCGCCCCCCAGAAACGAGAGACCAAGAAACCAGGAAAAATTAGATCTTGATGTGGCCCATGCCTTCAGCCAGTGGCAAGTGTGCATGAGACAGGGCCTCAATCTGAACCAGCTGCTGTGCTTCCCTCTGCCAAAGCCTGACCTTGCCCGGTAAGAAGCCAACCACACCACACCAGGGTGTCTCTAGCATTAACTTGATCCTTTTCTCAACATGAGGGCTCTTAAGATCATACACCAGTGAAGCATGATGAAACATGGTAAGAGGTAAGAGGAACCAATGCAACTTTAACTGAGTGATCTCCTTCTGCCAGGCTCTACTGTGGACCTCTTGTGTACAAGCGGGTAATGAAGCTAAAGAGATATTGGAATCCTTTCAAGGACAAAAGCTTAATGAAGAAAGATGAAGAAACATTCAAAGCTTTGAGAAAATTTTGCAATGAGCAGGACCAAGGTGGGGCAACATCTCATGCTCAATCTTCCATACCAGAACCAGATTGGAGGAAGAAGAACCAAAATGGCAAATCACAGATCGAATGGAAAAAAAAAAGAAATGAAAAAAAAAAAAAAAATTCCTTAGCTTTTACAGTAAAATCAGTCTTTGTCCTTTCTGTGTTCTTTGGTTGAATTTTGTCTTACTTTAGTAATTCTGTATTTTAGTTTATAGTTATAGTCTTGTGTATCAGCTGGTAATGAAACTAAAGGGACATGGGAATCCTCTCAAGGACATAATAGACTCAGACTGGATGAAAATCAACAAAAAGGCTTGAAGAGAACTTTGCAAAATAGTTAATGAGCAGGACCAAGATGGGGCAACATCTCAGGCTCAATCGTCCACAAAGAAACAATGGAGGGACCAAAGGATGAACCCAAATGCCAAATCCAAAATTTCAGTCTAGTTACAGACATCCCGAGTCTCACAATAAATGAATAAGCAGTTAAATATAATATATACAATTCCTTGAATTTCCTATGGGGTGAAACATGTACTATCTTATCTTAATATAGGCCTTCAATATAGGTTCATTAAAAGTTGTTAAATTGACATTGTTCTCCTTTTCTTTTTCCTTTTTTTAGTTTGTCTCTCTTTTTTGGTGGTGGTGGTGGGCAGTGTTGGGTAAGTTACTTTAGAAATGTAATGCGTTACAGTTACAAGTTACCCCTTCGAAAATGTAATTGTAGTGTAATTATTTTGATTACTTTAATAAAGTAATGTAACTAATTACATGTGATTCTTTGATTACTTTTTTATTACATTTCTACATTTTTTAAAAGAAAAAAAAATCAATTGTCAAGCAGAGTTTTTCAATCCTGGCAATGTTAGGCTAACGGTAACATATTTTTCAACACTGACACTGCCAAAATCCCTTCTAACTCCCACAGCAGTGTCAGATTTCATGGCGAGCAAATAGTTAAAATACTTGGTGAACATCACTGACTAAGCAGGTGTTTTTGTCTGAGATTGCTCATACAGTATGTGTGCACCTGATCAATAGAGTTCATTTTTATATCCAGCAATAGGCTACAGGCCTATGTTCTAGTTTCTGTCTGACAGTGAGGCCTCCTTTCTACTGGAACTTAGACCACTGTAGATCCAGTTACAATTGAGTTGCCAATATGATGGTAGAAATGATTATATTAGAATAGTCTCTTTTTAGCTGTAGTGGCATTTGCTGTAGTTGTAAATAGAGGATGTTGTATGTACTGTACATGAAGTGCACATAGCCAATATTTCTGAAGATGATATTGGGATCATGTAACTAAAATTGTAATTCTGCATATTTCTTGAAGTAACTGTAATTCAATTACACATTTTTTTCAAAGTAACTGTAATTGATTACTGTTACTTTTATTTTGTAATTAAATTACGTAATTTCATTACATGTAACTCGTTACTCCCCAACACTGGTGGTGGGGTAGGGGTAGTCTGACATAGCCCGCCCATAATACTGCTGTTCATCCGTATTCATGGTCTGGAGGTTCTTTAACCTGATGTGATTATAGGGCGGGGGGAGGGCATTCAGTTCTGGTTTAAAATGATTGGACAGCTCGTCTATTAGCTTCGCTTATTCGCCAGTAGTCTCTCTACCGATGTAATCCCGCAACAGGAGACTGACCCCAGACCATGAATATGGATAAACATCCATATTATGGGCGGGCTATGTCAGTCTAGGGTAGGGGTAACCTCACTCACGCCAGATGCAGTGCCCCCTTGGGCTCAAGCATCTGATATACAGTGTTGGCTGTTAAACAAGCC
This sequence comes from Sardinella longiceps, assembly GCA_027497455.2. NCBI lineage: Eukaryota > Metazoa > Chordata > Actinopteri > Clupeiformes > Clupeidae > Sardinella > Sardinella longiceps. The sequence continues at coordinate 21,508,819 of JAODXP020000020.1, forward strand.
TGCTAAATGAACTAGTTAGCGACTGGAAGAAAATAATTTGGAACTGTCAAGAATCCAAATGAGAAACAGTCCCTCATGATTTATCTTTTGTCATCAGCCTTGTGCAGCAGGTGCTTGTGCACAGACACAGATAGGTGCTTGTGCAGTCAGTGTGTGTGTGTGTGTGTGTCTGTATGTATCTTTCTCAGGAAACAGGGCCCCAAGTGAAAGTCCTAAGCAGACCGCAACACACACACTCAGCAGGGCTACTGCACGTGCAGCAGGGTCTTTCAGTTGTTCTGGTTATTTTGTCTTTCACAAATCAAAACACCAGTAATTAACATTTGTGAGGGTCGGAGTAAAGATCAACAATGCCAAATGAGAGTGTGAGTGAGTGAGTGAAATGAGAGTGTGAAAGAGTGAGTGAAATTTAATTGTTTTTGTGTCTTTGGTGTCAATTGTAATGATAATCATCCCCCAAATGGAGCAAATGTGGTGCTGCTACTGCCTCCATTTCCGTTTCCACACATCAAACTTAAGGAAATGTATGCTTGTTTGTCCTGTCTGTGTCACTTGTTCGTGTTGTTCATTTCACCACAGTTGTTTCTGCTGAAATTGCCCTCCCTGACAACTACTTGAACTGATCCATCCACTTGTAGTACCATGGAGCCGAGTAAAGCCTTGAACCATTCAAAAACAAACAAACAAACAAACAAAAAAACATAACAAATGTGTCTAAATCTATCGTGATTTGTTTGTAAAAACAATCCTCAAACACCTGTGATGAAACCATGTGAAATTTTGTCATGCTATGGTCATCCTTGAATCAGCAGGTCCTCATCTCCACTCGCTGACATCACATTTGAAAATATTTGTAAACTATGTGTATCTATCTATCTATCTATCTATCTATATGTGTGTATCTCTAATGGACAATGTGTGCTGTTGTTTTGGGTTTGGGTTGCGTCTCAAATTGTATAGCTACTGTATATAGCAAGTTATATACAGTATATACTGTATATCTGGAGCACGTGTCTCAGATCATTGGGTTTCACATCACATGAAACTGAGAGCTGATTGGGTCATCTGAAAAGAAACAAAAGACATACAGCTTCTGTGCGTCATGTGTGGTTGTGAGCATGCTCAGTAGGGCTTAACCTGAGCGGTGCAGCTGAACTGTGTCTGACCCCCGAGACAGGCTGTGGTGGTTAGTGAGGTTCCCCTCGTCACTGCAGAGCAATTCAAGTGCCTTGAAAATACACCTTGTTGTCATAAAAGATGCAGACCTCCTTTCACAGAGTCAAGTGCTAAACAGGCTATAATCTGAGCAGGGTTACAGTAGTACAGATGGACCTACATGGGAATCACTGATCTCTTTAGGGCCCAATACTTGGCTGAAGAAGACACACACCAGCCTTAAGGTCAGTTAGCTATACTTTGCTGATAATCTATACGTTATCTTTTTTCTCATCGGGATAGCTTTAGAAGTCCATCGCTGTCCAACTGCAAATACATTGATATGCTTTGTAACAATGGTTTTCTTAAAATCCTGGCAGAAATCTTTGCATTTACCCATCATTTATTTGTATTGAAAAATATAGCTAATCCATATGGAGAAGTAATTTATAACATTTGGACATATGGCCTTAAAATCTTTTTTTTTTCTCCCTCTCCTTTTGGGATTCCTTTAAATTATAGTAATGTAGTGCTCTATCTGGTTAAATTGATGTGCCACAATACACTGCATTTATACAAAGTTTTATACTTTGTAGACTATAATATTTAATGCAAATGATTTATGTGTGGGGTCTGATTGGTTGATTTTTTTCCCCCAGATCATGTGATTTCACAGAAACTGTAGAAACTGAAAGCTGATTGGGTCGCTTGAACAATAGTCTACAGAACTTACTGTTTCCATAACAACAGTATATGTACTTTCCACAAAAGCTGGCTGGGCTACTTCCTTACAGACTAGACCCAGGGATAATCGGAGCACTCAAAGATTTTTTAAAACTTTCCTTTATTGAGGTGCAGTAACATCGACTAACATTTCAACTAACATAACACAGAGACTCACAGAGTCTTCCTGATCAAAGTTTATGCCGTCCAGCCACAATAAAAACAAAAACCTCAAAGAAGAGCATTAATTTGCCCTAAAAATTCAAACTGTGGAAGTCAGAGGTCAACCAACAGAACCAGAGGACACACTTTAGCTTGAGAGAAACTTTGATGCAAGGCCAACAAAGAAGACAGAGTACAGAGAACTGAAATCACAACAGCTTGTGATCCTTGCAAGATTGACCAGTTTGTCCTACAACTTGTCACTCTGGAAAAATTCATCGGTTTCTCCAACAGTTTGTGATCCTTGTACGATTACCCAATTTGTCAGACAGCCTGTAATCCTTGTAATGTTACCCAGTTTGTCTAAGAGCTGTTGAGTCTTCATGATGGACTGATGGGGGATGACAGGACAGTTGGGATCGGAGCTGTAACTGGAGGAATAGTTGGACTCTCCCTGTCTGCTCATCTATTCCAAGAAGGACTGAGCCCATCTGCTGTAGTAGGGGCTGTAGGAGCTGTGGCACTCATTGGAGCTCTTGTAGGAGCACTTTTGGCTGTTCTCGATCGTGTAGCCATTGCAGCTAGCGCAGCCTCTGTGGCTACTCTTGTAGGTGGTCTTGTGTTTGCTTATGGAGGCGCTTGTTTGGGTGGTCGTATTGGGTCTTTCGATCGTACATTAGTACCTGCGGATGGCAAAGTGCTCTTGTAGGAGTTTATGTAGGTGCAGCTTGTCTTGGGGATAAAATCACTCGTGAGAGGATCCTTTTAGGTGCGTTTATAGGGACTTTACTAGGGGCTCTTGTTGGTGGTTTTGTAGGTGCATCTGTTCTTGTCTATGCTCTTGTAGGTGGTCTCACAGGTGCTCCAGTTCTTTTGGGTGCTCGTTTAGGTGAAAATGCCTCCAGAAGAGCAAACACCTCTGTATCTGTTTTGCTTTGCTCTGCAGGTGCTTGGTTAGGTACCGTTATTGGTGCCTTTGGTTACCGAGCAGCTGCCGTTGATGGCGCCACTACACTTGTCGCGGTTTTTGTAAGTCTTTCTTGTTTTGGAGATAGAAATGTTTGTGCATGTACTCTTCAAAGTTCTCTTGTAGGTGCTCTTCTAGGCACTCTGATCGGTGCACCTGCTCTTATATGTTCTCCTGCAGGGGCTCTTGCAGGTGTAGGTGTTGTTAGAACATCTGCAGGTACACAGGCTCCAGCATGGCTTCTTGGAGGAGGTCTTACAGGAGGTTTGCTAGGTGCCCTATTTGGTGAGTTTGGTGGTTCAGCAGTAGCTGCTCATGGAGCAGCAGCTCTTGCAGGTGTGTATGTAGGTGCAGGTTGCCTTGGAGATGAAGCTACTGGTGCAGGTGTTGGTTTAGGTGCTTTCGTAGGTGCTATTTTAGGTGTTATTATCGGTTCACCTGCTCTTGTAGGTGTGGCTGCCGTCAGAGGTGTTGTAGGTGCCGACGCTCCTGTCTGTGTTCTTGGAGGTGCTCTTTTGGGAGCGCTTCCTCATGCAGCTGCTGAACTAGAGGCAAACATTGTTATAAATGCATCCGTTCTCGTAGGTGATCTTGTTGGCGGCTTTTTAGGTGCTCTTGTTTTTGCTGTCCGTGCCTCAGAATTGACTGAGAATTCTTCTTTTGAACTCACGGATATATTTGAATTTTTGATTCTTACTGTAGGCATAATCAGTCTTCCAGGTGCCTATGTGGGTTCTGTGGTAGGTGCTCTTGTAGGTACTGTCATTTTTGTAGGTGTCTTGGGAATAGCAGTCACTCTTACAGGCATTGTTTTCGGTGCCATTCTAGTGCAACCCGCTGTTGTCAATTTTTTTTTCTTTCTTTTTTTCTTTATGCCTTTAAAATGTACTATTGTCATTATTGTTTTTACATTTAGTCATTTAACTGCAAGTGTATATAGTAACTAAAAGACCCTGGTTTCAAGTATGGAATTACATTTTAAGAAAAACAAATGAGACTATCCACTCTCCTTAAAGTTTTGAAGTGCTTGTGACATGTCATCAAACTGATTAATGACCTGCTGGCTCTGATGGGCTGATTAGAAGATGCAGTTTCTTAACTTTTCATCCTCTTCTGGGGTCCCAGTCACACTGAAAATATCAACCATTAATATAATTAAATCACTTATCTTGTGCATCACTGCCACTGCTACATCTACAGCTACCTCAGTCTTTCCCCTCAGTTCAGACAGTTGTTTGAGAAGCTTCTGGAACTCCTCCATTTCTGCCAGAGTGTGTTTGGCTTGAGCTTCAGCAGATGCCACCTCCAATTTCTCACAGGTTATGCTGATCTCCTCCAGCGTCTCCTTCAGTGCCCCAACTATCTCCAAGAAAACATTTCCCTGTTCTTCTACTAGTTTTGCTCTTCCATTTTCTTTTATTTTTTTGGTAATGTTTACACCAACAACAGTGGCTCCGCCTAGAGCAGCAGCTCCAGCACCTAAGCTCAGTCCTCCAGTGAGGGGAGCTGTTAGGAGGGCTCCAAATCCAAATGCCAAAGCTGCAGCTCCAGCAATAGCTGATCCAGCTCTAGTGAATGTGCCTCTAGCTGTAGCATCGACATTTCCATCTCCATCACCTCCAGCATTTTCAGCTATATTTGTGGATTCAATATCCTCAGCTTGAACTCCAGGTCCAATAGCAGCGCCAACACCAGCAACAGCTGATCCAGATCTAGTGAGTGAGTATGTAGCTGGATAATCAACATGTTCATCTCCATCAGCATCAGTTCCAGCATTTTCAGCTCTGTTTCTGGCCTCAATGTCCTCAGCTTGACCTCCAGGTCCAATAGCAGCGCCAACACCAGCAACAGCTGATCCAGTTCTAGTGAGTGAGCCAGTAGCTGGAGCACTCATATTTCCATTTTGTTCAACATCTCCATCAGCATCAGTTCCAGCATTTTCAGCTCTGTTTCTGGCCTCAATGTCCTCAGCTCTTGCTCTATTATTCAAACGACCAGCTTGGGCTCCATGTCCAATAGCAGCATGCAGCACCAGCAGCTCCAAGAGCTCCAACAACTCCAAGAGCTTGAGCTTGACACAGCTGCTAAACTCAGCCCTCCAGTGAAAGGAGCTGCACAGGCTGCGACTAATCCTACTCCTGCTGTCAGAACACCTATTTTTCTCCCTAAGTCAGTTTTTTCATGCATTGCTTTTACGTCTTCTGCAATTTCCCTCAACAACTCTACAATTTGTTGCAGTTTTGACTTTTGATCATTAAAGTTTTGGATAAATGAATTGGAAAGTGTGATTAGTTTGTCAATTAATTCCTTCAGATCTGGTGGAAGTGGCTTGCTTTGTCGTCTTCTTGGTTCTAGTTCCATTTTCTGAATGTTCCTCCAAACTAAACTGATTCAGATGAGCTTCAAATTTCAGTGACCACTGTCCGTTACTGTTGAACACTAGTTGTGGTCAGGAAGCGTCTGTGAACACAAAGCAGAGGCACACA
>JAODXP020000020.1:21514411-21559344 GCA_027497455.2 Sardinella longiceps
CTTTGCTTCACTGTGAAGTGCCTTATTGCTAATTGGTAAAGCTAAGCAGCTGAATCCTGGTTTATGTATTTACCAATAGCACAACTCATTTTCTTCAAATTATTTTTATGATCACATTGGACTTACAGCCACATCAGCATGTTACACGTCTTTTGTGATCAGAGCCTTATAACTAATGAAACCTTAAAGGAAGCTGGGGCAGAGTCAGGTGCACACTTGTAATTACAGGCAGGGGAAATATGATGCACAGTAGTTGATTATTTTTGGGGCACATTGTTAACAATTTCATCAAGAGAACAGAGAACTGTTAAGATGAACTCAGGACAAACAAAAATAGGGTCCTGCTTCCTCAGCCTGTCTTTCCTCATGTCCAGACACTTGTAACCATAAGAACAGTGGGATTTAAGGGTCCAAATGTGTCAAAGGCAATCTTGTAATACTATTATTGCTAAAGCTTTTTTTTCATCTGGAAACATAATTTATTGTCAAGTGATGCAAAAAATCCTAAGTGCTCAGGAATTCATGAAAAGGTATACTGAAGGTGCTCTTTGGTTTGGGATTTACAAAAGATCGAAAAAAGAAAAGATCCGAGGTACTTTTCATGCGTGAAAGCCTTTATTCACATGGCTATTTCATAGAAAAGGTTAAAACCAATGTGAGCAACAACCCACGCATAGCGGCACAGAACCCTGAAGAAGGCTGTCTGTGCCGCTACACGTGGGTTGTTCCTCACATTGGTTTTAAACTTTCTATATGAAAAAGCCATGTAAATAAAGGCTTTTTATATTTTTCACACTTGATTTATTGTCAGTATAAACACTGGTATTGGTGTGTTTCACAGCATATAATTCATTACATTCTGTTAGTCAGCAGCTCAGTGAAATTACACTTTGAATGCAGAGACCAAATTTCCCTAACTGGATGAATACAGTTCTTAGTAATATGCATAGTAATGGAAACTGAAAATGATAGTGGAAACTTACTCTTTCTTTTCTTTGGCTGAGGGGGATGACATTGGTTAATAGAAGAGGGTCCTGCTTGAGCTTCCACACGTTCCTCATCCTGTTTTATCTCTCCTCCAGACACTAGTAGCCATAATGACATTAAGACATGACATATTGCCAAAGATGACATAGAGATGACATATTGCCAAATATAGCAACAGTAGGTAATTCTGTGACATGCTGCACAGTAATAAAAAGTATATAATACCGTTTGTTTTGGTTGGTGTCTTTTCCAGAGAGAGAGGACGTGGGTTATGAGAAGAGGTTCCTGCTTGGGCTTCTGCCCAGTTCTCAGTCCATCTTATCTCACATCCAGACACTAGTAACCATAACGACAGTAGGAAGTATGAGTCCAAATGTGTCAAAAAATATGGGCAGTTCTGTAATACTGTAAAGCTTACTATTAGTTATTAAAGATGTTTAAGTTAACTTAGAGCAACTTTCTATTCTTAAATTGCTAAGAAAGCCAAAAAAACACAGCAGTGTCTCAAGTTCCAATGGTTGTCTTTGGAGTTAGAGCTGAAAATGTGTTGTGTAGTTTTCTGGGCGACTGGTCATTAAATGCTATTGGTTTGTTTCCGTTTGTGGGCGGGTCTGAGGCAAAAGACAATTGAAGCAATCCGACCAATCAGAACGTTAAGTAATTGCGAATTCTAAAAAAACATTTGTCTGGTTAATGACTGAGATTCATAACAACAGTGAACGGTCATCTGGAGTAGATGGTACGGACGGACTAATAACTCTAAACCTTCCCTAAACCTGAACCAGGAAACAGGACATACTGCCAATGGATCGAACAGCATGTCCTATCCCAACAAAAGTCATTAAACAATTACAAGATATTTAGTTTCTTTCTGGTGTATTTAGTGTGTTTCTGTGCTTAAAAGATAGCTCCAGAGTAAGTTTAAGCATAGCCCTATTGCACAAGCCTTTTAACAGCAACAGATTTTGCATGGAATGAAAGAATTTCGAACAGCATAAACTGAAAGCGAAGCACTAAGCCTGAACCTGGAAACAGGTCATACTGCCAATGGATTGGATATGGATCCAATGGTCATTTTTGGGCCAGGGCTGTCATAATTTACTCATTTTATATTGAATAAAAATCATTGTTGGGCCACCATGGCCAAAAATGCCCGGGCCATTTTTTGGTCCCAGTCCGGCCCTGAGTATAAACACTGGTATTGTTGTGTTTCACAGCATATAATTCATTACATTCTGTTAGTCATTAGCTCAGTGAAATTACACTTTGAATACAGAGACCAAATTTCCCTAACTGGATGAATACAGTTCTTAGCAATATGCATAGTAATGGAAACTAAAAATGATAGTGGAAACTTACTCTTTCTTTTCTTTGGCTGAGGGGGATGACATTGGTTAATAGAAGAGGGTCCTGCTTGAGCTTCCACACGTTCCCCATCCTGTTTTATCTCTCCTCCAGAAACTAGTAGCCATAATGACATTAAGACACAATTGAAGCAATCCGACCAATCAGAACGTTAAGTAATTGCGACTTCTAAAAAAACATTTGTCGGGTTAATGACTGAGATTCATAACAACAGTGAACGGTCATCTGGAGTAGATGGTACGGACGGACTAATAACTCTAAACCTTCCCTAAACCTGAACCAGGAAACAGGACATACTGCCAATGGATCGAACAGCATGTCCTATCCCAACAAAAGTCATTAAACAATTACAAGATATTTAGTTTCTTTCTGGTGTATTTAGTGTGTTTCTGTGCTTAAAAGATAGCTCCAGAGTAAGTTTAAGCATAGCCCTATTGCACAAGCCTTTTAACAGCAACAGATTTTGCATGGAATGAAAGAATTTTGAACAGCATAAACTGAAAGCGAAGCACTTTACATTGAGTCAATGGTGCCACAGATCTTACTTTTGGTTTTGAACAATGAGTTTCCATTGATTCAGTGGAAAGTAAAACAAATTGTTTGGATAATTGGAAAAATAAAGTCTTGAAAATAATACATGAACAAACAGTAAAAATATGTACTTTTGAACTTACGAGAGGGCTGTGTTTTCTTCACGTTTGCAGGATATTTTCCATTGTGTCCTTTTTGAAGTTCTAGACAGACAATATGAGGTCAATTCATTTAAAAATGTGATATATGATACTGTTACTATATGAATCATCATGAAAGATCCTCTTAAATGGTTGGGGAATCTCCGATGCAAATATAAAGTGGAAATATGGATCAGGAATTGGTGTTAGGGATGCACCGATACCACTTTTTTTAAAAACTGATACGAGTGTGAGTACTTTTGCATTTGAGGAGTTTGGTTCCATAACGCTATAAAAAGCCATTCTATGTCACTTTCAGAAATCATTTTATTACTCTTTATTTTTCAGATGTATGAGTGTAACTACTTTAGGGATACTTTTATTTGATTTATTATCACAAAATAAAATCAACTTAATTGAAATTTGGTCAATAATTTCTGAAATACGCAATTAAAAGGCAGGATTTTTGAGTATATTGGAAAATGGATTTATAGTATTTTGGAACCAAACTCTTCATTTGTACTCGCCAATACCGAGTACCGATAACGTTATTTCTGAGATTGGGTTTCCAAGTGTGAAGCAGAAATTGGGCCTAATATTGTGAAAATGTGTGGAGATATTATGGTCCTTGTACAATTTTGTAAATTGAGTGGAAATTAACTCATTTAATACATTATAAACATATTAATTTGTTAAAGTCTGAAAACAATCACAGAAAACTGTTACAAAAAGCCTTCATCACATTAATAAGAAAATATAATGCGCAGCATACAGTTACCAACTGTATGCCTAGTTAGAAAAAGCTAAATATTTACAAGAAGTTATTTTTTTATATATATATTTTAAGCCTATCCCTTTAAGATCTTACAGCTTTTGAATAACACAAACTACCATTTCCATCAAACTACCCAAATTCCAAATTTTCATAGTGGGCTACAGATTTGAATTTGTACTGTGGATTATTTATTTTCATACCACCTGAAACCCCATCTCATGCTCTTTTCAAATTTGTTTTGTCACATAGATGGAGATGGATAGAGGGCATAGATGACATATTGCCAAATATAGCAACAGTAGGTAATTATGTGACATGCTGCACAGTAATAAAAAGTATAAACGATAGTGAAACTTACCGTTTGTTTTGGTTGGTTTCTTTTGTGGGTTATGAGAAGAGGTTCCAGCTTGAGCTTCTGCCCCGTTCCCAGTCTGTCTTATCTCACATCCAGACACTAGTAACCATAAAGACAGTAGGAGGTATGAGTCCAAATGTGTCAAAAAATATGGCCAGTTCTGTAATACTGTAAAGCTTACTATTAGTTCTTAAAGATGCTTAAGTTAACTTAGAGCAACTTTCTATTCATAAATTGCTAAGAAAGCCAAAAAAACACAGCAGTGTCTCAAGTTCCAATCGTTGTCTTTGGAGTTAGAGCTGAAAATGTGTTGTGTAGTTTTCTGGGCGACTGGTCATTAAATGCTATTGGTTTGTTTCTGTTTGTGGGCGGGTCTGAGGCAAAAGACAATTGAAGCAATCCGACCAATCAGAACGTTAAGTAATTGCGACTTCTAAAAAAACATTACTCAGGCTAATGACTGACATTCATATCAACAGTGAACTGTCATCTGGAGTAGATGGTACGGACGGACTAATAACTCTAAACCTTCCCTAAACCTGAACCAGGAAACAGGACATACTGCCAATGGATCGAACAGCATGTCCTATCCCAACAAAAGTCATTAAACAATTACAAGATATTTAGTTTCTTTCTGGTGTATTTAGTGTGTTTCTGTGCTTAAAAGATAGCTCCAGAGTAAGTTTAAGCATAGCCCTGTTGCACAAGCCTTTTAACAGCAACAGATTTTGCATGGAATGAAAGAATTTCAAACAGCATAAACTGAAAGCGAAGCACTTTGCATTGAGTCAATGGTACCTCAGATCTTACTTTTGGTTTTGAACAATGAGTTTCCATTGATTCAGTGTAAAGTGCTTGTTGGCTTATGCGTTAGTGTTCGGCATATGCTGTTCCAAATCATTTTGTTCCATTCGCTAACAGGCTTGTTCAACAGGGCAATGCTTTAAATCACTCTGGAGCATTGCTTTAAGTCAGTGAGAGATTTGATATGTTTCATTGTTTTGTTTACTGTGTCCTCACATACACATTTTACTTAGGCCTACTTATCAGCTATTTACCGTGCTGTTCATCACATGTACAATAATTTGGATTGTGATGAAGCAGCAATAAACCATTTTATCATGAAAAGTTTCTATTCGGATCAGATTAATCTAATCTAGTGTTGCTTTGAGAAACAGGCTCAAAAGTATTATGGATTTGGATTCTGCCAATCAAGAGGTGTAAGCAATAAATACAGAGAGGCCGATGGTAATGCTGGTTTTTGCATGGGTGTTGTTAGGCACGAGGCGGAGCTGAGTGCCATTGAAGGAAGAGAGACAACCACTAGAAATATAGAGGGCTATTCATTGCTAACGTTTCCTCCGCCAAAAAAATTACTTACTCTTACTGAATGGTTGCCAAGTAACGCATAAGCGCAGCTAAGTTCACTTTACTATGGCGCAGCAGTTTAGAATGAAATGCGGTTTTAACTGTGCTAAATGCTTAATTTACAATGGCATCAAACGCGTTTCAACCAATCATAATTGAGGATCGGAATCAGTTTTAGAACATTATTTTAGGCACAACAATTGAAAAACAAAACAACTGAAATCAGTCTTTATTTTGTATATGGTGTAAAGAAAAACTAACAAAACAAATTATTGTTTGGCTAATTGAAAAAATAGTCTTGAGAAAATAACATGAACAAACAGTAAAAATATGTTTACTTTTGAACTTACCGGAGGGGTTTGTTTTCTTCACGTTTGCAGGATATTTTCCATTGTGTCCTTTTTGAAGTTCTAGACAGACAATATGAGGTCAATTCATTTAAAAATGTGATATATGATACTGTTACTATATGAATCATCATGAAAGATCCTCTTAAATGGTTGGGGAATCTCCGATGCAAATATAAAGTGGAAATATGGATCAGGAATTGGTGTTAGGGATGCACCGATACCACTTTTTTTTAAAAACTGATACGAGTGTGAGTACTTTTGCATTTGAGGAGTTTGGTTCCATAACGCTATAAAAAGCCATTCTATGTCACTTTCAGAAATCATGTTATTACTCTTTATTTTTCAGATGTATGAGTGTAACTACTTTAGGGATACTTTTATTTCATTTATTATCACAAAATAAAATCAACTTAATTGAAATTTGGTCAATAATTTCTGAAATACGCAATTAAAAGGCAGGATTTTTGAGTATATTGGAAAATGGATTTATAGTATTTTGGAACCAAACTCTTCATTTGTACTCGCCAATACCGAGTACCGATAACGATATTTCTGAGATTGGGTTTCCAAGTGTGAAGCAGAAATTGGGCCTAATATTGTGAAAATGTGTGGAGATATTATGGTCCTTGTACAATTTTGTAAATTGAGTGGAAATTAACTCATTTAATACATTATAAACATATTAATTTGTTAAAGTCTGAAAACAATCACAGAAAACTGTTACAAAAAGCCTTCATCACATTAATAAGAAAATATAATGCGCAGCATACAGTTACCAACTGTATGCCTCGTTAGAAAAAGCTAAATATTTACAAGAAGTTATTTTTTTATATATATTATTTAAGCCTATCCCTTTAAGATCTTACAGCTTTTGAATAACACAAACTACCATTTCCATCAAACTACCCAAATTCCAAATTTTCATAGTGGGCTACAGATTTGAATTTGTACTGTGGATTATTTATTTTCATACCACCTGAAACCCCATCTCATGCTCTTTTCAAATTTGTTTTGTCACATAGATGGAGATGGATAGAGGGCATAGATGACATATTGCCAAATATAGCAACAGTAGGTAATTATGTGACATGCTGCACAGTAATAAAAAGTATAAACGATAGTGAAACTTACCGTTTGTTTTGGTTGGTTTCTTTTGTGGGTTATGAGAAGAGGTTCCAGCTTGAGCTTCTGCCCCGTTCCCAGTCTGTCTTATCTCACATCCAGACACTAGTAACCATAAAGACAGTAGGAGGTATGAGTCCAAATGTGTCAAAAAATATGGCCAGTTCTGTAATACTGTAAAGCTTACTATTAGTTCTTAAAGATGCTTAAGTTAACTTAGAGCAACTTTCTATTCTTAAATTGCTAAGAAAGCCAAAAAAACACAGCAGTGTCTCAAGTTCCAATCGTTGTCTTTGGAGTTAGAGCTGAAAATGTGTTGTGTAGTTTTCTGGGCGACTGGTCATTAAATGCTATTGGTTTGTTTCTGTTTGTGGGCGGGTCTGAGGCAAAAGACAATTGAAGCAATCCGACCAATCAGAACGTTAAGTAATTGCGACTTCTAAAAAAACATTACTCAGGCTAATGACTGACATTCATATCAACAGTGAACTGTCATCTGGAGTAGATGGTACGGACGGACTAATAACTCTAAACCTTCCCTAAACCTGAACCAGGAAACAGGACATACTGCCAATGGATCGAACAGCATGTCCTATCCCAACAAAAGTCATTAAACAATTACAAGATATTTAGTTTCTTTCTGGTGTATTTAGTGTGTTTCTGTGCTTAAAAGATAGCTCCAGAGTAAGTTTAAGCATAGCCCTGTTGCACAAGCCTTTTAACAGCAACAGATTTTACATGGAATGAAATAATTTCAAACAGCATAAACTGAAAGCGAAGCACTTTGCATTGAGTCAATGGTACCTCAGATCTTACTTTTGGTTTTGAACAATGAGTTTCCATTGATTCAGTGTAAAGTGCTTGTTGGCTTATGCGTTAGTGTTCGGCATATGCTGTTCCAAATCATTTTGTTCCATTCGCTAACAGGCTTGTTCAACAGGGCAATGCTTTAAATCACTCTGGAGCATTGCTTTAAGTCAGTGAGAGATTTGATATGTTTCATTGTTTTGTTTACTGTGTCCTCACATACACATTTTACTTAGGCCTACTTATCAGCTATTTACCGTGCTGTTCATCACATGTACAATAATTTGGATTGTGATGAAGCAGCAATAAACCATTTTATCATGAAAAGTTTCTATTCGGATCAGATTGATCTAATCTAGTGTTGCTTTGAGAAACAGGCTCAAAAGTATTATGGATTTGGATTCTGCCAATCAAGAGGTGTAAGCAATAAATACAGAGAGGCCGATGGTAATGCTGGTTTTTGCATGGGTGTTGTTAGGCACGAGGCGGAGCTGAGTGCCATTGAAGGAAGAGAGACAACCACTAGAAATATAGAGGGCTATTCATTGCTAACGTTTCCTCCGCCAAAAAAATTACTTACTCTTACTGAATGGTTGCCAAGTAACGCGTAAGCGCAGCTGAAGTTCACTTTACTATGGCGCAGCAGTTTAGAATGAAATGCGGTTTTAACTGTGCTAAATGCTTAATTTACAATGGCATCAAACGCGTTTCAACCAATCATAATTGAGGATCGGAATCAGTTTTAGAACATTATTTTAGGCACAACAATTGAAAAACAAAACAACTGAAATCAGTCTTTATTTTGTATATGGTGTAAAGAAAAACTAACAAAACAAATTATTGTTTGGCTAATTGAAAAAATAGTCTTGAGAAAATAACATGAACAAACAGTAAAAATATGTTTACTTTTGAACTTACCGGAGGGGTTTGTTTTCTTCACGTTTGCAGGATATTTTCCATTGTGTCCTTTTTGAAGTTCTAGACAGACAATATGAGGTCAATTCATTTAAAAATGTGATATATGATACTGTTACTATATGAATCATCATGAAAGATCCTCTTAAATGGTTGGGGAATCTCCGATGCAAATATAAAGTGGAAATATGGATCAGGAATTGGTGTTAGGGATGCACCGATACCACTTTTTTAAAAACTGATACGAGTGTGAGTACTTTTGCATTTGAGGAGTTTGGTTCCATAACGCTATAAAAAGCCATTCTATGTCACTTTCAGAAATCATGTTATTACTCTTTATTTTTCAGATGTATGAGTGTAACTACTTTAGGGATACTTTTATTTCATTTATTATCACAAAATAAAATCAACTTAATTGAAATTTGGTCAATAATTTCTGAAATACGCAATTAAAAGGCAGGATTTTTGAGTATATTGGAAAATGGATTTATAGTATTTTGGAACCAAACTCTTCATTTGTACTCGCCAATACCGAGTACCGATAACGATATTTCTGAGATTGGGTTTCCAAGTGTGAAGCAGAAATTGGGCCTAATATTGTGAAAATGTGTGGAGATATTATGGTCCTTGTACAATTTTGTAAATTGAGTGGAAATTAACTCATTTAATACATTATAAACATATTAATTTGTTAAAGTCTGAAAACAATCACAGAAAACTGTTACAAAAAGCCTTCATCACATTAATAAGAAAATATAATGCGCAGCATACAGTTACCAACTGTATGCCTCGTTAGAAAAAGCTAAATATTTACAAGAAGTTATTTTTTTATATATATTTTTTAAGCCTATCCCTTTAAGATCTTACAGCTTTTGAATAACACAAACTACCATTTCCATCAAACTACCCAAATTCCAAATTTTCATAGTGGGCTACAGATTTGAATTTGTACTGTGGATTATTTATTTTCATACCACCTGAAACCCCATCTCATGCTCTTTTCAAATTTGTTTTGTCACATAGATGGAGATGGATAGAGGGCATAGATGACATATTGCCAAATATAGCAACAGTAGGTAATTATGTGACATGCTGCACAGTAATAAAAAGTATAAACGATAGTGAAACTTACCGTTTGTTTTGGTTGGTTTCTTTTGTGGGTTATGAGAAGAGGTTCCAGCTTGAGCTTCTGCCCCGTTCCCAGTCTGTCTTATCTCACATCCAGACACTAGTAACCATAAAGACAGTAGGAGGTATGAGTCCAAATGTGTCAAAAAATATGGCCAGTTCTGTAATACTGTAAAGCTTACTATTAGTTCTTAAAGATGCTTAAGTTAACTTAGAGCAACTTTCTATTCTTAAATTGCTAAGAAAGCCAAAAAAACACAGCAGTGTCTCAAGTTCCAATCGTTGTCTTTGGAGTTAGAGCTGAAAATGTGTTGTGTAGTTTTCTGGGCGACTGGTCATTAAATGCTATTGGTTTGTTTCTGTTTGTGGGCGGGTCTGAGGCAAAAGACAATTGAAGCAATCCGACCAATCAGAACGTTAAGTAATTGCGACTTCTAAAAAAACATTACTCAGGCTAATGACTGACATTCATATCAACAGTGAACTGTCATCTGGAGTAGATGGTACGGACGGACTAATAACTCTAAACCTTCCCTAATCCTGAACCAGGAAACAGGACATACTGCCAATGGATCGAACAGCATGTCCTATCCCAACAAAAGTCATTAAACAATTACAAGATATTTAGTTTCTTTCTGGTGTATTTAGTGTGTTTCTGTGCTTAAAGGATAGCTCCAGAGTAAGTTTAAGCATAGCCCTGTTGCACAAGCCTTTTAACAGCAACAGATTTTGCATGGAATGAAATAATTTCAAACAGCATAAACTGAAAGCGAAGCACTTTGCATTGAGTCAATGGTACCTCAGATCTTACTTTTGGTTTTGAACAATGAGTTTCCATTGATTCAGTGTAAAGTGCTTGTTGGCTTATGCGTTAGTGTTCGGCATATGCTGTTCCAAATCATTTTGTTCCATTCGCTAACAGGCTTGTTCAACAGGGCAATGCTTTAAATCACTCTGGAGCATTGCTTTAAGTCAGTGAGAGATTTGATATGTTTCATTGTTTTGTTTACTGTGTCCTCACATACACATTTTACTTAGGCCTACTTATCAGCTATTTACCGTGCTGTTCATCACATGTACAATAATTTGGATTGTGATGAAGCAGCAATAAACCATTTTATCATGAAAAGTTTCTATTCGGATCAGATTGATCTAATCTAGTGTTGCTTTGAGAAACAGGCTCAAAAGTATTATGGATTTGGATTCTGCCAATCAAGAGGTGTAAGCAATAAATACAGAGAGGCCGATGGTAATGCTGGTTTTTGCATGGGTGTTGTTAGGCACGAGGCGGAGCTGAGTGCCATTGAAGGAAGAGAGACAACCACTAGAAATATAGAGGGCTATTCATTGCTAACGTTTCCTCCGCCAAAAAAATTACTTACTCTTACTGAATGGTTGCCAAGTAACGCATAAGCGCAGCTAAGTTCACTTTACTATGGCGCAGCAGTTTAGAATGAAATGCGGTTTTAACTGTGCTAAATGCTTAATTTACAATGGCATCAAACGCGTTTCAACCAATCATAATTGAGGATCGGAATCAGTTTTAGAACATTATTTTAGGCACAACAATTGAAAAACAAAACAACTGAAATCAGTCTTTATTTTGTATATGGTGTAAAGAAAAACTAACAAAACAAATTATTGTTTGGCTAATTGAAAAAATAGTCTTGAGAAAATAACATGAACAAACAGTAAAAATATGTTTACTTTTGAACTTACCGGAGGGGTTTGTTTTCTTCACGTTTGCAGGATATTTTCCATTGTGTCCTTTTTGAAGTTCTAGACAGACAATATGAGGTCAATTCATTTAAAAATGTGATATATGATACTGTTACTATATGAATCATCATGAAAGATCCTCTTAAATGGTTGGGGAATCTCCGATGCAAATATAAAGTGGAAATATGGATCAGGAATTGGTGTTAGGGATGCACCGATACCACTTTTTTAAAAACTGATACGAGTGTGAGTACTTTTGCATTTGAGGAGTTTGGTTCCATAACGCTATAAAAAGCCATTCTATGTCACTTTCAGAAATCATGTTATTACTCTTTATTTTTCAGATGTATTATAGTGTAACTACTTTAGGGATACTTTTATTTCATTTATTATCACAAAATAAAATCAACTCAATTGAAGTATGGTCAATAATTTCTGAAATACGCAATTAAAAGGCAGGATTTTTGAGTATATTGGAAAATGGATTTATAGTATTTTGGAACCAAACTCTTCATTTGTACTCGCCAATACCGAGTACCGATAACGATATTTCTGAGATTGGGTTTCCAAGTGTGAAGCAGAAATTGGGCCTAATATTGTGAAAATGTGTGGAGATATTATGGTCCTTGTACAATTTTGTAAATTGAGTGGAAATTAACTCATTTAATACATTATAAACATATTAATTTGTTAAAGTCTGAAAACAATCACAGAAAACTGTTACAAAAAGCCTTCATCACATTAATAAGAAAATATAATGCGCAGCATACAGTTACCAACTGTATGCCTCGTTAGAAAAAGCTAAATATTTACAAGAAGTTATTTTTTATATATATTTTTTAAGCCTATCCCTTTAAGATCTTACAGCTTTTGAATAACACAAACTACCATTTCCATCAAACTACCCAAATTCCAAATTTTCATAGTGGGCTACAGATTTGAATTTGTACTGTGGATTATTTATTTTCATACCACCTGAAACCCCATCTCATGCTCTTTTCAAATTTGTTTTGTCACATAGATGGAGATGGATAGAGGGCATAGATGACATATTGCCAAATATAGCAACAGTAGGTAATTATGTGACATGCTGCACAGTAATAAAAAGTATAAACGATAGTGAAACTTACCGTTTGTTTTGGTTGGTTTCTTTTGTGGGTTATGAGAAGAGGTTCCAGCTTGAGCTTCTGCCCCGTTCCCAGTCTGTCTTATCTCACATCCAGACACTAGTAACCATAAAGACAGTAGGAGGTATGAGTCCAAATGTGTCAAAAAATATGGCCAGTTCTGTAATACTGTAAAGCTTACTATTAGTTCTTAAAGATGCTTAAGTTAACTTAGAGCAACTTTCTATTCTTAAATTGCTAAGAAAGCCAAAAAAACACAGCAGTGTCTCAAGTTCCAATCGTTGTCTTTGGAGTTAGAGCTGAAAATGTGTTGTGTAGTTTTCTGGGCGACTGGTCATTAAATGCTATTGGTTTGTTTCTGTTTGTGGGCAGGTCTGAGGCAAAAGACAATTGAAGCAATCCGACCAATCAGAACGCTAAGTAATTGCGACTTCTAAAAAAAACATTACTCAGGCTAATGACTGACATTCATATCAACAGTGAACTGTCATCTGGAGTAGATGGTACGGACGGACTAATAACTCTAAACCTTCCCTAAACCTGAACCAGGAAACAGGACATACTGCCAATGGATCGAACAGCATGTCATATCCCCAACAAAAGTCATTAAACAATTACAAGATATTTAGTTTCTTTCTGGTGTATTTAGTGTGTTTCTGTGCTTAAAAGATAGCTCCAGAGTAAGTTTAAGCATAGCCCTGTTGCACAAGCCTTTTAACAGCAACAGATTTTACATGGAATGAAAGAATTTCAAACAGCATAGACTGAAAGCGAAGCACTTTACATTGAGTCAATGGTACCACAGATCTTACTTTTGGTTTTGAACAATGAGTTTCCATTGATTCAGTGTAAAGTGCTTGTTGGCTTATGCGTTAGTGTTCGGCATATGCTGTTCCAAATCATTTTGTTCCATTCGCTAACAGGCTTGTTCAACAGGGCAATGCTTTAAATCACTCTGGAGCATTGCTTTAAGTCAGTGAGAGATTTGATATGTTTCATTGTTTTGTTTACTGTGTCCTCACATACACATTTTACTTAGGCCTACTTATCAGCTATTTACCGTGCTGTTCATCACATGTACAATAATTTGGATTGTGATGAAGCAGCAATAAACCATTTTATCATGAAAAGTTTCTATTCGGATCAGATTGATCTAATCTAGTGTTGCTTTGAGAAACAGGCTCAAAAGTATTATGGATTTGGATTCTGCCAATCAAGAGGTGTAAGCAATAAATACAGAGAGGCCGATGGTAATGCTGGTTTTTGCATGGGTGTTGTTAGGCACGAGGCGGAGCTGAGTGCCATTGAAGGAAGAGAGACAACCACTAGAAATATAGAGGGCTATTCATTGCTAACGTTTCCTCCGCCAAAAAAATTACTTACTCTTACTGAATGGTTGCCAAGTAACGCATAAGCGCAGCTAAGTTCACTTTACTATGGCGCAGCAGTTTAGAATGAAATGCGGTTTTAACTGTGCTAAATGCTTAATTTACAATGGCATCAAACGCGTTTCAACCAATCATAATTGAGGATCGGAATCAGTTTTAGAACATTATTTTAGGCACAACAATTGAAAAACAAAACAACTGAAATCAGTCTTTATTTTGTATATGGTGTAAAGAAAAACTAACAAAACAAATTATTGTTTGGCTAATTGAAAAAATAGTCTTGAGAAAATAACATGAACAAACAGTAAAAATATGTTTACTTTTGAACTTACCGGAGGGGTTTGTTTTCTTCACGTTTGCAGGATATTTTCCATTGTGTCCTTTTTGAAGTTCTAGACAGACAATATGAGGTCAATTCATTTAAAAATGTGATATATGATACTGTTACTATATGAATCATCATGAAAGATCCTCTTAAATGGTTGGGGAATCTCCGATGCAAATATAAAGTGGAAATATGGATCAGGAATTGGTGTTAGGGATGCACCGATACCACTTTTTTAAAAACTGATACGAGTGTGAGTACTTTTGCATTTGAGGAGTTTGGTTCCATAACGCTATAAAAAGCCATTCTATGTCACTTTCAGAAATAATTTTATTACTCTTTATTTTTCAGATGTATTATAGTGTAACTACTTTAGGGATACTTTTATTTCATTTATTATCACAAAATAAAATCAACTCAATTGAAGTATGGTCAATAATTTCTGAAATACGCAATTAAAAGGCAGGATTTTTGAGTATATTGGAAAATGGATTTATAGTATTTTGGAACCAAACTCTTCATTTGTACTCGCCAATACCGAGTACCGATAACGATATTTCTGAGATTGGGTTTCCAAGTGTGAAGCAGAAATTGGGCCTAATATTGTGAAAATGTGTGGAGATATTATGGTCCTTGTACAATTTTGTAAATTGAGTGGAAATTAACTCATTTAATACATTATAAACATATTAATTTGTTAAAGTCTGAAAACAATCACAGAAAACTGTTACAAAAAGCCTTCATCACATTAATAAGAAAATATAATGCGCAGCATACAGTTACCAACTGTATGCCTCGTTAGAAAAAGCTAAATATTTACAAGAAGTTATTTTTTTATATATATTTTTTAAGCCTATCCCTTTAAGATCTTACAGCTTTTGAATAACACAAACTACCATTTCCATCAAACTACCCAAATTCCAAATTTTCATAGTGGGCTACAGATTTGAATTTGTACTGTGGATTATTTATTTTCATACCACCTGAAACCCCATCTCATGCTCTTTTCAAATTTGTTTTGTCACATAGATGGAGATGGATAGAGGGCATAGATGACATATTGCCAAATATAGCAACAGTAGGTAATTATGTGACATGCTGCACAGTAATAAAAAGTATAAACGATAGTGAAACTTACCGTTTGTTTTGGTTGGTTTCTTTTGTGGGTTATGAGAAGAGGTTCCAGCTTGAGCTTCTGCCCCGTTCCCAGTCTGTCTTATCTCACATCCAGACACTAGTAACCATAAAGACAGTAGGAGGTATGAGTCCAAATGTGTCAAAAAATATGGCCAGTTCTGTAATACTGTAAAGCTTACTATTAGTTCTTAAAGATGCTTAAGTTAACTTAGAGCAACTTTCTATTCTTAAATTGCTAAGAAAGCCAAAAAAACACAGCAGTGTCTCAAGTTCCAATCGTTGTCTTTGGAGTTAGAGCTGAAAATGTGTTGTGTAGTTTTCTGGGCGACTGGTCATTAAATGCTATTGGTTTGTTTCTGTTTGTGGGCAGGTCTGAGGCAAAAGACAATTGAAGCAATCCGACCAATCAGAACGCTAAGTAATTGCGACTTCTAAAAAAAACATTACTCAGGCTAATGACTGACATTCATATCAACAGTGAACTGTCATCTGGAGTAGATGGTACGGACGGACTAATAACTCTAAACCTTCCCTAAACCTGAACCAGGAAACAGGACATACTGCCAATGGATCGAACAGCATGTCATATCCCCAACAAAAGTCATTAAACAATTACAAGATATTTAGTTTCTTTCTGGTGTATTTAGTGTGTTTCTGTGCTTAAAAGATAGCTCCAGAGTAAGTTTAAGCATAGCCCTGTTGCACAAGCCTTTTAACAGCAACAGATTTTGCATGGAATGAAAGAATTTCAAACAGCATAAACTGAAAGCGAAGCACTTTACATTGAGTCAATGGTACCACAGATCTTACTTTTGGTTTTGAACAATGAGTTTCCATTGATTCAGTGTAAAGTGCTTGTTGGCTTATGCGTTAGTGTTCGGCATATGCTGTTCCAAATCATTTTGTTCCATTCGCTAACAGGCTTGTTCAACAGGGCAATGCTTTAAATCACTCTGGAGCATTGCTTTAAGTCAGTGAGAGATTTGATATGTTTCATTGTTTTGTTTACTGTGTCCTCACATACACATTTTACTTAGGCCTACTTATCAGCTATTTACCGTGCTGTTCATCACATGTACAATAATTTGGATTGTGATGAAGCAGCAATAAACCATTTTATCATGAAAAGTTTCTATTCGGATCAGATTGATCTAATCTAGTGTTGCTTTGAGAAACAGGCTCAAAAGTATTATGGATTTGGATTCTGCCAATCAAGAGGTGTAAGCAATAAATACAGAGAGGCCGATGGTAATGCTGGTTTTTGCATGGGTGTTGTTAGGCACGAGGCGGAGCTGAGTGCCATTGAAGGAAGAGAGACAACCACTAGAAATATAGAGGGCTATTCATTGCTAACGTTTCCTCCGCCAAAAAAATTACTTACTCTTACTGAATGGTTGCCAAGTAACGCATAAGCGCAGCTAAGTTCACTTTACTATGGCGCAGCAGTTTAGAATGAAATGCGGTTTTAACTGTGCTAAATGCTTAATTTACAATGGCATCAAACGCGTTTCAACCAATCATAATTGAGGATCGGAATCAGTTTTAGAACATTATTTTAGGCACAACAATTGAAAAACAAAACAACTGAAATCAGTCTTTATTTTGTATATGGTGTAAAGAAAAACTAACAAAACAAATTATTGTTTGGCTAATTGAAAAAATAGTCTTGAGAAAATAACATGAACAAACAGTAAAAATATGTTTACTTTTGAACTTACCGGAGGGGTTTGTTTTCTTCACGTTTGCAGGATATTTTCCATTGTGTCCTTTTTGAAGTTCTAGACAGACAATATGAGGTCAATTCATTTAAAAATGTGATATATGAGACTGTTACTATATGAATCATCATGAAAGATCCTCTTAAATGGTTGGGGAATCTCCGATGCAAATATAAAGTGGAAATATGGATCAGGAATTGGTGTTAGGGATGCACCGATACCACTTTTTTAAAAACTGATACGAGTGTGAGTACTTTTGCATTTGAGGAGTTTGGTTCCATAACGCTATAAAAAGCCATTCTATGTCACTTTCAGAAATCATTTTATTACTCTTTATTTTTCAGATGTATGAGTGTAACTACTTTAGGGATACTTTTATTTGATTTATTATCACAAAATAAAATCAACTTAATTTAAATTTGGTCAATAATTTCTGAAATACGCAATTAAAAGGCAGGATTTTTGAGTATATTGGAAAATGGATTTATAGTATTTTGGAACCAAACTCTTCATTTGTACTCGCCAATACCGAGTACCGATAACGATATTTCTGAGATTGGGTTTCCAAGTGTGAAGCAGAAATTGGGCCTAATATTGTGAAAATGTGTGGAGATATTATGGTCCTTGTACAATTTTGTAAATTGAGTGGAAATTAACTCATTTAATACATTATAAACATATTAATTTGTTAAAGTCTGAAAACAATCACAGAAAACTGTTACAAAAAGCCTTCATCACATTAATAAGAAAATATAATGCGCAGCATACAGTTACCAACTGTATGCCTAGTTAGAAAAAGCTAAATATTTACAAGAAGTTATTTTTTTATATATATTTTTTAAGCCTATCCCTTTAAGATCTTACAGCTTTTGAATAACACAAACTACCATTTCCATCAAACTACCCAAATTCCAAATTTTCATAGTGGGCTACAGATTTGAATTTGTACTGTGGATTATTTATTTTCATACCACCTGAAACCCCATCTCATGCTCTTTTCAAATTTGTTTTGTCACATAGATGGAGATGGATAGAGGGCATAGATGACATATTGCCAAATATAGCAACAGTAGGTAATTATGTGACATGCTGCACAGTAATAAAAAGTATAAACGATAGTGAAACTTACCGTTTGTTTTGGTTGGTTTCTTTTGTGGGTTATGAGAAGAGGTTCCAGCTTGAGCTTCTGCCCCGTTCCCAGTCTGTCTTATCTCACATCCAGACACTAGTAACCATAAAGACAGTAGGAGGTATGAGTCCAAATGTGTCAAAAAATATGGCCAGTTCTGTAATACTGTAAAGCTTACTATTAGTTCTTAAAGATGCTTAAGTTAACTTAGAGCAACTTTCTATTCTTAAATTGCTAAGAAAGCCAAAAAAACACAGCAGTGTCTCAAGTTCCAATCGTTGTCTTTGGAGTTAGAGCTGAAAATGTGTTGTGTAGTTTTCTGGGCGACTGGTCATTAAATGCTATTGGTTTGTTTCTGTTTGTGGGCGGGTCTGAGGCAAAAGACAATTGAAGCAATCCGACCAATCAGAACGCTAAGTAATTGCGACTTCTAAAAAAAACATTACTCAGGCTAATGACTGACATTCATATCAACAGTGAACTGTCATCTGGAGTAGATGGTACGGACGGACTAATAACTCTAAACCTTCCCTAAACCTGAACCAGGAAACAGGACATACTGCCAATGGATCGAACTGCATGTCATATCCCCAACAAAAGTCATTAAACAATTACAAGATATTTAGTTTCTTTCTGGTGTATTTAGTGTGTTTCTGTGCTTAAAAGATAGCTCCAGAGTAAGTTTAAGCATAACCCTGTTGAATGAGCCTTTTAACAGCAACAGATTTTACATGGAATGAAATAATTTCAAACAGCATAAACTGAAAGCGAAGCACTTTACATTGAGTCAATGGTACCACAGATCTTACTTTTGGTTTTGAACAATGAGTTTCCATTGATTCAGTGTAAAGTGCTTGTTGGCTTATGCGTTAGTGTTCGGCATATGCTGTTCCAAATCATTTTGTTCCATTCGCTAACAGGCTTGTTCAACAGGGCAATGCTTTAAATCACTCTGGAGCATTGCTTTAAGTCAGTGAGAGATTTGATATGTTTCATTGTTTTGTTTACTGTGTCCTCACATACACATTTTACTTAGGCCTACTTATCAGCTATTTACCGTGCTGTTCATCACATGTACAATAATTTGGATTGTGATGAAGCAGCAATAAACCATTTTATCATGAAAAGTTTCTATTCGGATCAGATTGATCTAATCTAGTGTTGCTTTGAGAAACAGGCTCAAAAGTATTATGGATTTGGATTCTGCCAATCAAGAGGTGTAAGCAATAAATACAGAGAGGCCGATGGTAATGCTGGTTTTTGCATGGGTGTTGTTAGGCACGAGGCGGAGCTGAGTGCCATTGAAGGAAGAGAGACAACCACTAGAAATATAGAGGGCTATTCATTGCTAACGTTTCCTCCGCCAAAAAAATTACTTACTCTTACTGAATGGTTGCCAAGTAACGCATAAGCGCAGCTAAGTTCACTTTACTATGGCGCAGCAGTTTAGAATGAAATGCGGTTTTAACTGTGCTAAATGCTTAATTTACAATGGCATCAAACGCGTTTCAACCAATCATAATTGAGGATCGGAATCAGTTTTAGAACATTATTTTAGGCACAACAATTGAAAAACAAAACAACTGAAATCAGTCTTTATTTTGTATATGGTGTAAAGAAAAACTAACAAAACAAATTATTGTTTGGCTAATTGAAAAAATAGTCTTGAGAAAATAACATGAACAAACAGTAAAAATATGTTTACTTTTGAACTTACCGGAGGGGTTTGTTTTCTTCACGTTTGCAGGATATTTTCCATTGTGTCCTTTTTGAAGTTCTAGACAGACAATATGAGGTCAATTCATTTAAAAATGTGATATATGATACTGTTACTATATGAATCATCATGAAAGATCCTCTTAAATGGTTGGGGAATCTCCGATGCAAATATAAAGTGGAAATATGGATCAGGAATTGGTGTTAGGGATGCACCGATACCACTTTTTTAAAAACTGATACGAGTGTGAGTACTTTTGCATTTGAGGAGTTTGGTTCCATAACGCTATAAAAAGCCATTCTATGTCACTTTCAGAAATCATTTTATTACTCTTTATTTTTCAGATGTATGAGTGTAACTACTTTAGGGATACTTTTATTTGATTTATTATCACAAAATAAAATCAACTTAATTGAAATTTGGTCAATAATTTCTGAAATACGCAATTAAAAGGCAGGATTTTTGAGTATATTGGAAAATGGATTTATAGTATTTTGGAACCAAACTCTTCATTTGTACTCGCCAATACCGAGTACCGATAACGATATTTCTGAGATTGGGTTTCCAAGTGTGAAGCAGAAATTGGGCCTAATATTGTGAAAATGTGTGGAGATATTATGGTCCTTGTACAATTTTGTAAATTGAGTGGAAATTAACTCATTTAATACATTATAAACATATTAATTTGTTAAAGTCTGAAAACAATCACAGAAAACTGTTACAAAAAGCCTTCATCACATTAATAAGAAAATATAATGCGCAGCATACAGTTACCAACTGTATGCCTAGTTAGAAAAAGCTAAATATTTACAAGAAGTTATTTTTTTATATATATTTTTTAAGCCTATCCCTTTAAGATCTTACAGCTTTTGAATAACACAAACTACCATTTCCATCAAACTACCCAAATTCCAAATTTTCATAGTGGGCTACAGATTTGAATTTGTACTGTAGATTATGTATTTTGATACCACCTGAAACCCCATCTCATGCTCTTTTCAAATTTGTTTTGTCTTTTTTTATTACCCAAATTCAGCTCATCAGTTGGATATAGATAAAAAATAGAATTCTGCGACAAATAGTTGCAGAATATAATCCCGCCAAGTCACTTTGTACAGTCACAAGTTAAACAAGCAGATATACTGACAGACATAATGTTACAGAATAACAATTGAATGAAAACCCAATTTCACCAAAATATTGCCATTGGCCAATTAGCCTACTAAACAAAACATAAAACTCAAATTTTACTAACAAGGTGTGATTGACAAGGTGTGACTGAATGTATGCATTCAGACAAACATCTGCCATCCATAGTTTTATTTTCATATGGGCCAAGTGCATGTTTAAAGCTCTAAACATTTGTGCCCCCTCCTCAAATTGTTAGGCTTCTATGGTGGCACCTCGTGACCTGGGTAGTGACATGGGTGTGGGAAATGCATTCGGGGAGTTGTTGGCTTTCACCCTGAAGGCAAAAAGTAATTTTCTGCCTTTTCTCAGTGAAGAACATAAGTAATGTACATAGGGAAATCCATAGCCTAGTAAACCAGCGCCACCCGCTGGACGCCAAAATGTTTTGTCTGCGAGTGGGTCTAGCCTCGCATCATTCTCCAATTCTGCCAGGAATCTGGCAAAACCAATCATAATGCAGAGATGTGTTTTGAATCAAAGCGGGCGGGGTTTAAACCAATCATAACGCAGAGATGTGTTTTGAATCAAAATGGGCGGGGTTTTGAGGGACTGAAGACAGAGCGTTGGCCTACAGGCACAGACATGGTGTGAAAGACAACGGGTTGTGCTCATCAACAATCTCCCGTTGTATCCATTCATCGGGGCCTGACTAAATTAGACATCCAATCTCACATTTAGGCTGGTTTATCAGGCTAGGAAATCCACAACACAAGCATGTTTCTACTGGTGTGCTGATGTATTCTCTTAAATTTCTTGTAGCTTTCTGTTTTAGCAGGACAAAACGTAACCTTGTCCTAGTTTTCTTTCACCCAGCCTAAATGATAGCAAAGATAAATATAGACATATTTAATAGTATCTGCTTTAGCCTTCTCTGCTTGTTAGACATTATTCTCCGTAGAATAGGCTGGTGAAACAGTAGAAGAAATATTAAAATTGCCTGTGGTAAAACAATAACATGTTTTACCTGACTGAAAGGGGGAAATTAAAACCAAAAGTAAATGCGTATCATATCATATCATATCATATCATATCATATCATATCATATCATATCATATCATATCATACAAGGAAAGCTTGTTTGTTTTGTGATTCCTTCAGATACATTCCGGATACACAGCAGTAGTCTAATTAATATTTAGCCACTGTGGAGGGGCAGCATTTTTTCAAATAAGTGCCCTTTCTGATACAAAGGAAAATTTAACACTGACTGACCACTGATGATAGGTTGCAGGTAATTTCAAGAGTGTGAGAACATAAAATATGAACCATTTTAGACTCACCGCTGAACAGATGTTTTAAAATATTGTTTGTTTGTTATGACATGTGGCGCAAAAACACACTTGAACACCATCAACATTTCCTTAGGTTTGGTTTCGTACTTCTTCAGGAAATATTCCAATTTCCCATATATGCATTCCTCTTTTTTACGCCCCTTCAAGGTTGTTACCTCCTGTTGAGAGTCAGACCCTTCTGAGTAATCATATCAAGCATGATAAAGTCAACATCATCAATTTCGAAATATGAAATATTTCGCTCATCCTTACCTTGAGAAATGTTTTAGTTATGAGGTCCTTGTCGAACAGTGACCGAAGATGAGTATCGATTTTAACACATGCAATTCCTGACTTATTTTCCTTAAGAAATTTATACAGATAATCATGACTAAATTTGTCCCAGTTCATATTTAGGAGGACTGTGATTTCAGAGTAATCCTTCTACAAAGAGGAATGGAATATAATGCTGTGAAAAGACTACAGATAATGAGGCACCTTTGAACCTGTTAGACCAGTTTATTGTTATACAACTTCTGATGAGAATGCAAATGAGCTGGGTGCAGCTTGGTGCATCAAAACTGTAAATGGAAAATCCCCAGATAAAAAATGTAATGTTTCAAGTATTTTCATTCTCTCAACTTAACCTAACCCACGTAATCAAACTCACTCCTTTACTTTAATAAGAGTATGAGTGGCAGGCTTGTACAAAATTCTGAATTGAATTGAGAATGACCCCTAAATTCCAATTCAATTCTTGAGTTTGAATTTGAATTTGAATTGAGGTTGCAAACAGGAAGTGGAATTACAATTCAAATTCAAATTGCAGGAAATAGAATTGTAATCAGGGGCGGAGCCAGAGGGGTGGCCAGGGAGGCACTAGCCTCCCCTGGAATCTGATTGGCCACCCCAGGTGACCCCCCCCCCACCCTACCCCACCCGCTCCCCGAAAGCTACTGATGATTGACAGTTCAGTTCAGTGCACGTCTTGGTGAGAAGCGCTTTTTTTGAGCCAGAGAGCAATAGACAGAGCTCATGCAGCACTTGAGTTAGTGAGGAAATAGAGAAGTTCTGTGAAAATATCACTATAATGTAAGTTTTCAAGAACAGCTCACCAGATAAAACATAGGCTATCTGTTTCCAATCCTGCATGGCATTAGGAAGATGCCCTCAGTAATGCAGACAGGTGATCAACATTTATGGATACATTGTACCTTTGCAAGATAGGCCTAGCATACTGTTATATGTGGTGCAAGCTATCAGTGATGTTTGAAAAAGCTATTTGAAATCAATTAAGGCATCAATGTTGTCTGATAGTTCAAACTAAAATGACATGCTTCTTAGGCTACATGCTCCTTTTACCAAAAATTGCTCTTGCACTATAGTGTATAGAGACTATTTCTTCTGCCCTCAGCTCTGTGGCTCTACACAGCCTAGACAGCGAGCTAAACAAAATGGCCCAGGAGTCTGAAGTAGTTTTTTCAGGACTTTTACTTGACCATAAATTGTGAAACTGTAAAATACAAAATAAAGATATGTTTCAATTTACAGTGGTGTAATCCTTTACGTATCCAAATTCAAAGACAGTCACTTAAATTTACACAACTAACCAAACCTAACAGTTTAGTTCAGGGCTGTCATAGCATTACTAACTACTAAGTTTCAACATTAGCCAAACAGTTAGGCTACTTTACAACACAAATATGACTCTAAAGTCACATTTTACTTCTAATTGAACTTGGTTGAAAGATAAAACTTACAGATTGTCCTGTATCAAGCGCATCCAGTGAACAAAATGAAGGGCATGTCTTTCTCTGATTCCATGCAGTGCACAATGACTAAACTGAAAGTAAAGCTATTTGAATCAAACAGTGATATCCACTTTGGCCACAAGGTGGCAGCCCCACCCCACATAACAGGCAATATTAACCCAAAAGCTAGAGGCAGAATACTCCCCGTCTGACATCTTAGGGATGTCACCCAAACAAATGGATGTAAAATACTTCAAAAACATATAAAATGAGTCCACAGTCTCTTAAACAGTGTCCTTAGACACCAGAAGGGTGACTTCATTAATAGGGTACAAGAACCATCTCTGTTCTTGCTTCCACATCATGTGCAGTTCTGGATCAACGTTAAGATCAACAAGGCTGAAGGGCTTCCACTGTGACTGACTGTGCCTTGAGTCTGCGAAGAACACAGGTCCCCGGAGCCATGTGGAGAGAGCGAACTGTTCAGCAGGCAATGCTCTTGTAGTATGATCAGCGTCGGTAAGCTTTGAGTAGGCAACAGCACACACTGCCTCTTTGGATGCATCACAGAAAATCATTGGCTCTTTCCTCTGTACCGTGGATGAGAGTATTGAGGTAAACTTCCTTGAAATGTTCGACTGTTTAAAGTGCTTTAGAGAGTCTTTCCATCTTTCCCACTTTTTGCGCTTTTCTTTTGCTAGCTGTTCATCCCAAGTGCAGAATTCAGAAGAGATATCTCTCAGAATAGCGTGAGCTCTGATGCTGATGGATGCCGCAAAACCAAAGGGGTCAAACAGACCGTAGTTGACTGACAGCGAGCCACACTTTGTAAATGGCTTCTCACTGGTGGTCATTCGAGACATGGACAGATTTGTTGACAGGTCCCATTCTAAACTTAAGGTACGCTGAATAGATGGTGTACTTTGTCCAAGATCCAGGCTTTGCAGCCCAGTAGCTAGATCTTCATCTGAAAAGGCGCTTGTGATGGTGAAGCTATTAGATGAAATCTTGTGCAGGTGTGTATCAGACTGTGCCAGCTGTGTGTCACCTACTGTTTGCTTCACGATGAGTTTGCCGATATCCTCTGTAGTCTGTGTGTTTTCGTAGAGGGGGCAGGTGTTTGTGAACTTCTCCCCGATATGTATGTTGCTCTCACAGGAGGTGAGAAAACTGTGTCTGCAATTTTCAAATATGGTTGTCTTGAAAGAGCTCACAGTGGGTATAAGCTCTTGTGAGACCAACATCCCCTATGACCACCCATCCCAGATCAAGGCACAGAGCATAAGGCGCGTCATGTGGGCCATTCACCTGACCACGCACCTTGTGTGCCTGAATGATATCCCTGCCAAGGAGGAGCAGGATATCTGCAGAAGGATCCAGTGGGGGTATCTGGGACGCGATGGACTGCAGGTGAGGATGATGAGTTACTGCCTCAGGAGTAGGTATCTCTTTTCTATTATCAGGAATCTGGTTACATTCAATGAGTCTTGGCAATGGAATGGACACTTTCCCATCCATCCCCTCAATGATGAAACCGTTGACTCTTCTTCCACTGGCGCTCGTTACGCCCGAGCATGTCCTCATTGTGTATGGCAGAGCTTCACTTTGTACATCAAACATATCGAAAAAAGAAGGCCTTGCTAGTGATACATTGCTCTGGTCATCTAATATTGCATACATTTTCTTCTTCTTTTCAGGGAACTTGCTTGGATAGACATAGACCAGGCATATTTTCGAGCACGACTTTCCTTGTAGCCCCTTTCCACATACCTCTGTGCAGCTGGATGAGGTTTCGATGGAGTTTGGGTTCTCCAGCTCCCCGCCTTGACCCTCCGCAGGAGTAACTGGATCCTTCTCTGACCAGGGTGGTGGTCCGGCATGCATTGCTGACACGTGATTATTGCTGTTGCACTCTGAACAGTGAATCACTGCTTTACAGTCTTTGGCTATGTGGCTATGTAACATTTGAAGCAGATTGAATATTCTTTGAGCAGGTCTTTTCTCTCCCCCAACATCTTCATTCTAAAACCCCTACAGGTAGCAAGTGAATGTGGTTTCTTATGAATGGGACATTGTTTATCAGGCTCCAGAGGTGGCGTAGTAGCATTTGGATCAGGAGTCAGTTTCCCAACAGCGTCGTTGCAAACTAACGTAGCAACTTCCGTGGTTGGAACGATGGTTGTCCGGCATTTGTGTTACCCAAAGCTGTCGCTAAGACTACAATCTTTACAACTACAGTCGCTGGAACTTAGTCGTTACAACCACAGTAGTTTCACTGTCGTTAGTGTTTAGAATCGTTCCCCAACGGCGTCGGATGACCTTACCATCGGATGTGGGACTGTAGTTGCAGCGACAGGTGTATAGCTGTCGTTAAGCCTCTTCCTCGTCTGTTTGGGTCTTAAAACTGTCAAATTGAGCATCATTTGATGCATTACCCCCACCTACAGGATTAACTAATTCCCACTTCAACTTCACCATGTGGTAAGATGCAACTGTTTGAAACACAAATGCTCCAGTTATCCATAGAAGTTTCAAAGAACAAACAAAGATAACTTACAACACGTCACCAACCATCACGAGTGGGGTACAGCATGTCAAATATATCTATATACGATTTCGTTCCCGCCTGGATTCGAACCGGAGATTTGACAAAACACCAATCTGCTGCCATGGGTGTGCTTGGCCTTAACCCTCTTCATCACCGTTCTTGATAATTACAATGAGGAACAACTCGTACTTGACTACGTTTTTAACTTTTTTTTTGTTTTGTATGAAGACTCCATTAAATAACGTGGTTATCATCAAATAGCCCATACAAATTGAAACACTGGACTAAGTTTCAACATTAGCCAAACAGTTAGGCTACTTTACAACACAAATATGACTCTAAAGTCACATTTTACTTCTAATTGAACTTGGTTGAAAGATAAAACTTACAGATTGTCCTGTATCAAGCGCATCCAGTGAACAAAATGAAGGGCATGTCTTTCTCTGATGCCATGCAGTGCACAATGACTAAACTGAAAGTAAAGCTATTTGAATCAAACAGTGATATCCACTTTGGCCACAAGGTGGCAGCCCCACCCCACATAACGGGCAATATTAAGCCAAAAGCTAGAGGCAGAATACTATTCATCACATATCTAGGCGACCTACATCTTTGGTATAGGCCTACATAATCTGAATTTTCACATGGTGTGATTTGCCAGTGGCTGTGACAGCAGTTGCAAGTAAATTAGCTTTGAAAATAGGCTAGATACTAATTCAGGTGTGCTATTCTGCGTCTAAAACATCAACTTTTTCTCCATTGCACTGCTCTCACGGCATTTGTCAAATATGCACAAAATGCACATCAAATTAAAGTGCATTTCAAGTGGTTTCAAATGATACTACTAACTAGTTGCTGTGGTAAATAGTTCGTTAGAAAATCAACTTTTAAATTAGTTACATTTAACCGTTGAGCATATTGCATTACTTCCGTAAAAACCCTTTTCTCTGTTTAACTGCACAGCATTTGTAACATATTTCTTCTAGGCTATAGAATATGTGAAGGCACACAATCAAAATTTGTAGAACTTGCAATCTTACTGGTTGCTAGCCAAATGGTTCACCGGACAATTAAATGAAAGAATGGCCTTGATCATAGCCTGTATAACATTCATCAGATCAATATAGCTCAGAGTTGTATAAAGTACTGGAGAAGAGGAGTGGAGTAGAAGTAAAAGTACCATATCAAAAAAAAATACTTGAGTGGAAGTAGAAGTGGTCTCTAAACATCATACTTAAGTGGAAGTACTAAACTGTTCAAAATGTTTTGTACTTAAGTATTGCAAGTAAAAGTATTTAAGAAATTGCTACTCAAGTACTGAAAGTAAAAGTTGAAGTACTGTGCATATTAAAGAAAGCAGTCAAAAGTTTGAATATTATGTTGTTTTACATTTATTTGGCTGAAACAGTCTGTTTGGCCATGGAGTCTAAGTAGGGCCAGGGATGGTCACCACCATTCCCCTCACTAAAATCATTTGAAGTTAAAGAACTTGGTGTACTCCTTCTATCTCGAAATGGAGCAGTAGACTGACCCTTACTAATCGTTCCCAATTGACTGCATTCAGTACTCCGAAAGGTCGAAGAGGAGCATGAGGTCTCGTATACCATTGAATCATCCAATAATGATTATGAAAACCTGGTGATGCTCTTGTCTGCATTGATAGGCTATCATTGGATGTGGTAACATTTTTTATAAAAGTAACGAGTAACTAATCAGCACATCAAAAATGTAACGAAGTTGAAGTATTAAATTCATAAAAAAAATGTAGTGAAGTAAAAGTGGAAGTACACAGCAAAATTTCCAGAGTTATTTTACCAGTGTAACGCAAAAGTGTTAAAATGCAGAGTTGAAATTACACTGACGATAGTTGGATTAACTAATAAGGAGTTAATTTTGTATGGGAGTTGGAGTCATTGGGCAGTGTTGGAGGA
Organism: Sardinella longiceps; assembly: GCA_027497455.2. NCBI lineage: Eukaryota > Metazoa > Chordata > Actinopteri > Clupeiformes > Clupeidae > Sardinella > Sardinella longiceps. Next base: position 21,543,208 of record JAODXP020000020.1, read on the forward strand.
CTCAACTCCTACAGAGTTATGAAACCACGCCTCTCTTCCCTGACCTCATCAATTTCAAGATTTAAGCATGGTGAGGAGACACCATCTTTCTTTTCGATGGAATGCAAGAAGGCTTGTATGGTAAGTCACACTCTGCTGTATAGTCTTATGTACAATTATGTCCAATTAGTAGGTTTTTCTATGTTTTTACCTACAACTGCAGGCTGAATGATGTTAGTGAAATAGGAGTAGGCCTATGTTGGCATTGATTAATATAATGGAACAACCAGACGAAATGTTAGCTATGGCTATCGAGCTAACGACAGACCAGTTTTAGTTACCACAAGTTATAAGTCGGCGTTTTAGGGAGTTTGTACTTAGTAAGTGGTCTTTGTCGGGAAAAAAGTATTGGGTCGCCAAGAATTCAGCCTTTTTGTTCATTTGTTGTCATGTGTGCCTTTTTGACTTCTGCTTTTTCATTCCGTAACAAGTGCTAGTCTGTGGCAGATTCACCAGTCTGATGCTGCTAACATTAATGCTGAACAACTAACAACCTTCTTGATAAATGAAAAGATAAATGAATGATCCAGTACTTGGCAACTTGACGGCTTTAAGTTAATGTCTGTGTTAAAATGCATAAACAGAATGGCTAAGTTACTATGCTAAGCAAGTTAACTCCAGTAAGATACGCAAGTCAACTCCGGTTGGAGTGGAAAGGGGAGGGAAAGGGAGAGCAGATCATGTGTGCGCGCGCGCAAATGAAAGTGTGCAAAAACTTTTGCTTAACTAGCAAGGCAGGGGTTTCATAAAATATATTCAACTGTTTCTCCGAAATAAGGCCAGTAAATGACTATCTGTTTCAAATTTCAATCCAGGGAGTATTAAAGGCTAAGACACTTATGTGTTATGAGACTTTTAGTTTTTGCTTGGGACTTTTATGTTTAGGCAAACTGCTAGTGCTTCCTGTTGCGCTTTCTTTTCCCTTGCACAAGTGCTACGCAGCAAGCCACCAGTTGAAGATGCTTTGTGAAAACTTGTAGTTTAAATAAATCTTTAGTAATACAAATTAATTCAATGCAATCCGGCTGACATTTTGAATGAGTGGCTCAGTCAGTGACGAAAAGTAAGTTGCTGAAGTGTTCTGTGTGCATAAATTGTCTTTGCTGGAATGAACTAGCTACAGCGAAGCCTGTTAATATTTGCCTGATATTGCATACTCTCTGTTAATTCCTTAGAATATTGGGTGATTTGTGGTTTACGAACTGCCATTTGCTGATATTTAACCGAGTGAAACTTAGCAGTAGCCGTAGTTTGGCCTCTAGGTGGCAACAAAGATCGGCGTATGTGTGTGCTGTTCAGTAAACGTGAAGTTGGATTTTCACAATAGAAATGGTTTCATTGTAATTAATTTGCCTAGCAATAATTTTGTTCTGGTCAAAGCATGCTGAGTGCATGCCATGTTAGTGTCCATGCACAGGGACGTGAGGAGTAGGCACATTTATCTTCGAATAGACTACTGTTAAAAATGGTATTGTAAAACTTTGAAATCTAAGTTGTTCCTTAGTAAGTCTGGTCTATTTGTACAATTCTCTCCTCTGTTTGCAGGATTGGATAATTATCTGGACACTCATCTTGGTCATAATTACCTTGATAATACTTCTAGCAGTGTTGTGGATTTTATGGTGTCATTCATAGCTTGAGTAAGTGTTTTTTTTTGTTTGTTTGTTTTTTTGGGGGGTGGGGGTTATCAATTATATTATACTAAAATTGTATTGGTACACTGTACGCAAATTTAACTACCTTGGTTGATCCATTAAAAAAAAATCTAGAGAATGCTTGTGAAAGTGAAGTACAGAGAAAAGCAGAAATATGTCAAGATTGCTGACAGTGATGGGTCCTGTGACTACCAGCTGTTCCACCAAGCAGGTTAAACATGCTTCAGATCTATAATTGACCAGCAAATGCTGATTTTGAAACTGTGGCAAGCACTAATGATGACATTCCACTCTGTGCAGTCGTAGAAAAATTTCAGCTGCCTCTAGACGCCGAGATCATTTACAAAGATTCTTCTGGAACAGAAGTGGACCCGGACATTTTTTCCGAACTGTTGAAGAAGGGGGAGGATTTGTTCAAGGTGCATGTGAATGATGGTAAGTAGGCTGGTCTAGTCTAAATGTATTGCAGAATGTCATATTTTCATTTTGCTTTAAACCTTTAAACATGAATTGTACTTTACTTTTTTTTTTTTTTAATTGTGGTGATTCAAGTTAACTCTTGTTTTATAAGATTTAGATTTGTCAGTGTCTTCTGAAGATTTGTCAGTGTCTTCTGAAGCATCATGCCCCTCAGATGCCTCCACTGTTATATTGGATGACATTTCATGTGACACTCCAAACAAGAAAATTAGAAGGGATGAGCAATCTCATAGAGAAGCAGTCAGAAGTGTAAGCAGTTTTGAGAAATATGAAATTACCATATTGTTCTTGAGTGTTTGCTGTTGATGTATTGATGCAAATTTTACAACCCATGTATTTGGGTTGTAAAACTGATATGTGGTTATGTGTTAAATGTGCAGATGGTCAAAGAAGTTCTTGAAAGAAAGCCAGAGGGGAGAAGATTTTTCAAGAGTACTCGAAAACCAAGTCACTGTCAGATGGAACCAGGAGGCAGCTTGTGAATATATTGGTTGCAGACATGATCGAGGTAATGATGTGGCCTTTGAAGCGAGGCTACGAACGAGATTCCGAGCAAAAAGGGGGCGTTCCTCATGGAACCTCGTTCGAGGTCTGTCTCTTTTCCTTCAAAAGCACGTGACCGACCAAATGTGAGACCTCACATTCTGTGTGCACGCCAGTGGCTCATTTCGAGTGTTGCTCCCGCTGAGAAGGCGTCAGATCCTCGCCTGCGTATTGAGTTGACGTTTGGTGTTTGCGAGAGGCAGGTTGTGCGTGCGTTGGCTTGTGATGCTGGTTGTTTCAGCAAATGTTGCAAACGTAGCACATAAATGAGAGATACTTAGACAACATTTCATTCTAACGATTGCACATTTTGTATGTAATGTTAGATTGATTGGTGGACCGTATTTATGACAACTATAAAGCCTACGGTAAGCTCTGAATAGAATGTTTGAGACATAAACGGCAGAGCTGAGAATTCAATCAAAAATATTTCTAGAGATGGTGTTATGATAACACTGTTATCAGTATTTTCAGCCCATTATTTAATTCATTCAACATGGTATACACAAAATAAATATGTTAAAAAGGGAAAGTAAAATGTATTTTTTTGCCAGAGGGGTTCTTTAATCCAAATCTTATGCTCGTAATCGAGCTTCTGTTGAGAACTCTGAAGTGCAATTTACCGTGCTGTGTTCGCGGCATTGGTTTCCGTAGGCTTCAGAGTTTATTTAGTGTTCCCGTTTGTGGTCTTACAGCGCCCTCCTGTGGCCAAGCTGTGTAATAGCAGTTTTTTTTTTTTACATTAGTCTCAATAGCAGAGCATTACAGAAGGTTCTCAGTGTTATTTAATGCTTTGAACAGCAATTTATCGCTATTGTTAATGCTGTATGTGTAAGTAGGCTAAGTTATTTACTAATTATGTACATAGAGATGTATCTATTTGATTGATTCATAGGTTTACAGTGTTTATTATGAACAGATTATTTCGCAACACAGTATTAAACATTCTTTATTATTTACAGAAAACATGTATCCACACACATACACAAATGTAGGCCTACACGCTCTCTGATTAATTACCCTGATATGATATTATTATTATTATTATTATTATTATTATTATTATTATTATTATTATTATTATTATTATTGTAGTAGCCTAGCAGTAGTACTAATTATATTAGTATACTGGTCTGTTGCAGTTTGTTCCATATACACTTACACTAGTTTCATAAGAAGTCTTGCGTTTATTTAATTTGATTGATAAGTATTAGGCTAAAATAATATTATTTCCAGATACACACATGCACACATTCTCACACTTTTATAATCATTCATTGGTTTAGGCTTCAACTGGTTTAAGTATACATTTATTTATACAGAACATCTAAAAACAACTGCAGTCAAGCCAAAGTGCTGAACAAGAAAAGGTTAGCGAAGCGTGACCACATTTACACAAACCAGAGCCTACGTCTACTAGGCTAATTTAGGCTGTTATATTTCCCTTTGGACAGCAGGTGACACTAGAGAGAAAGATCTCATGAGCTCTCGGGTAATGAGCCTTTTGGTGAGCCTTTGCGCTGGAAAGCCTCATTAACTCATGAAGCCTTGCTTTGCCATCATTAGATCGAGGTGCATGGGTATGTTTCAAGGAATTTTGATGGTCAAAATGTCTCCCAATACTTACTTTTAAAGGTTGGGTTTGAGATGTTTCCTGGAGCATGTTTTACTATTTGGAATAAAATGACCTTCACATCCTTATTGCAGCCATAATGCTCCAAGACAAAAATAAAATTAGACACTTAAGGAACAAAAGACTGAAATAACACCATCCAATCATTTTAAGCAATCTGTTGTATGTCTATCAAACGCAACTGCCACTTGTCCCTGCCCTTTCCACCTTTTACATGTTATTTAAGACGGATCCCTTCCCAAGCTGTACGAGTGAAGTATGCCCAAGGCATTGTGGCCTTGTTCCCGTATCTTGAGGACCCATTGTCAAAGCATGGATATGTAAGTTTGGTATTGTGAATTCATTGTTGTTGTTAAATGTTGATAAAGCAATCGTAAAGTGAATAATTTATGTTTTTCTCAAAAGGAACACTTTTATGATGCAGCATCAGGCTCTGGGTACATTGCATGGCGCCTTAAGACGGTACAGCGAAACCTCTCTGATGGCTCAAGGTCTCGAGTAGCAGTGGAACAAAGCAATGGTGGTCCAAAGGCTGCAAGAAACTTGGCTTCTACTGTACAACAGTTAACTGATGAAGAGTGTGAAGAGGCAATATCTTTGATGAATCATTCTTCCGATGAAGCACTGGTTATGGAGAAAATGAAGTCCACATTTGAACACAGACAGAGACTTGTCCATGATCCTGACAAGTCAGTAGATGTTCTGGACACTTTCTCAAGATTTCTCGACATACCTGGCCTTGTGAGTTTATATTTACTTGTGAATAAAGTCAAATATTAAGGCTTATGTTAAGATGTGCCCAATTTGCACTTAAATGTGGTAAATGTCTGTGCTTTCAATGGTAGTATTTTACATTGCTTAATATATGGGAGAATGTCATCAAGTACATCATGTTAATGTTTAGTTTCTGGGTAAAGCTGTCAGTATTTAACTCAATGGGTAGAAAGAAACCATGTTAATCCTATGTTCTGATATTAGATTGAGCAGGACTTTCTGATGCTTTTTGGAGAGGAGGCATCTGGGAAGTTCTTAGCCAGATGGCCAACATTTTTCAGACCACACATCACAGAAGATGCTAAAGGGCTAGTGCAAACTCTACATGTCAAGGAGGTCATTCGTTCGGCACAAGGAAATGATGGTGGTAGGTTGAGCCAATTATTACCTCCGCCAAGGAGGTTATGTTTTCGGTTGTGTTGGTTTGTCTGTCTGTTTGTCAGCAGGATAACTTGAAAAGTGCTGCACGGATTTGGATGAAATTTTCGGACAATGTGTATATTGGGACAAGCAAGAACTGATTTGATTTTGGTGGCGATCGGTGATCCAGAACATGATCTGGAATTTATATTGTCTGCGCTCTCTGTGCGCTTTTCTAGTTTGAGCTTTGTGTCCGTCTCTACTTCCTGTTTCTTAACACTTACATTGTCAACACTTTACTGCTTAGGATGGGACCATGACATTGCATCACTGTGCTTGCTGCTGCATCTCATCCCTCCAACATCAAAGGGCCACAAGAAGTCTGCAAAAATCAGTGCCCTTCAAGCAGAGGACTACTTGGTGAGGTATCTGCAGGTAAGTTCTTGATGCAAATATGCCACCTTTTCAACAACTAAAAGTTGCTGAACTTAAAGTGGTAATTGGTAAAGAGTGGTAAAACTCTGAATCTTTTACAATCTGTCATTTAACAAAAAACTTGTATGTTGTTGACTTGTATAGCAATGCACAAATTGTCTATATGTAATTTCCACATGAATTCATTGTGTATAATATGTCCTGTAATACACAGACTTAATTTGTTCATTTGAACTCAAACCCTAGTGTAGGGAGAAATTTATCTGTAAGAAATAAAGTGCGGATAAGGATTGTGTGATTGAGGAAATTAAAACCAACTGACTATAACAACAACTGTAGTAACAATTATAATAGTAATTGAGTGCAAATAATGAGTTAGAGGTTTTGTGTTTGTTTTACAGGTTGGTGCAAGCATTCAGATCTTCTTGAACAGTCTGGAACCATCACAGCCCTTTCTGCTCTGCGTTGGCGAACAGAAGAACAAGATACAGAAATTCTACATCATCATGGATAGCAAGGCAATTCCATGTAGAGCACAGACATCGGTAGCTGCATTTGACGAGCTCTTCAAAACACACTTTGTTTTTGGAACATCATATAGCGAGGCACTTGATGGTTTTTACACCTTTGTACAAACAGCTGTGTACAACATTGATGTTGGTATGGTCAGAGAAAAGCCAAGAGTGAGGGAACTCCGGGCCAGATTTTTAAATATGAAGAAGTAATAAGTAATTCATGCTATGTTCACTTGTTATATTTGCAAAAACATACATTCAAATACATATTCACTTTGCCGCCATTTAAAGTTTCATCATGGCCTATATCCAGGAAAATATTTGCGGCTTAATTGTGCAGAGGATGGATGTTCATCAGTGTTTGGAACTTATTCTGGCTTTAAAAAGCATTTGGTTCAGATTCATGGAGATAAGGTGTCTGCCAGTTGTGAAATAGTAGATGGGAGAAATGAGAGTGAGGATCTCTCAGAGTCGGACAGTGGATGTTATCGTCATGATGGAGTTGACAATGATTTCTCTCAAAGCAATGTGGAAGAAAGTGAGAATTTGGCAAGGCAGGACTCTTCTGAGTGTGAGATTAACTTGAGTGATCTGTGTGGGTCTGTAGTTGCACAACTTCAAGCTAACATGATAGCTCATAGCACTGTTCAGGCAGTAGTTGAGGCATTTGAGGAATTGGTTGATGCCATACAAACAAAAACAAAGGAGACCATTCTTACTAATGTTCCATCAGAGCATTTTGGGACCATTGAGAGATGTTTCCGCTCAGTTGAAAATCCGTTGACAAAATTCAATACTGAAGCTAAAAGACAAAGATACTATGCAGACAAATGGAAAATTGTGCAACCAGAAGAATATGTTCTTGGAGTTAGATTTGATGTTAGACGTGATAAAAAAACTGGGATGTACGGCCAGGTTCCTGTTACGGACAAGTGTATCTATGTACCACTCTTGAAAACAATGCAGTCTATGTTCAGTAACCAAGAAATACTACAGGCCTTTAAACGGACTAAAGAAAACAAAGATGGTGTTTATGAAGATATTTGTGACGGTGAACATGTGAAAAGTAACCGATTATTTGCTTCTGAAAAGAATGCTTTGCAGCTTCAGCTATACTACGACGATTTCGAAACTGCTAATCCCTTAGGGTCCAAAAAAGGGATCCACAAACTTGGTTGCGTGTACTTTATTTTGAAAAATCTCCCACCTAAGTTTAACTCGGTCTTAATGAACATTCAACTGATTTTGCTTTTTCACACTGATGACATTAAAAAGTATGGTTTTGACGCCATTCTGAAACCTTTAGTTGATGATTTGAAACGTCTGGAAACAGATGGGGTATCTACCACACTATCTGATAGTCCATTAAGAGGCAGTGTTGTGCAAATCACTGGAGACAACCTAGCACTTCATTCTGTACTGGGGTATGTTGAGTCATTCAGTGCCACATACTGCTGCCGTTTTTGTTTAGCCGAGCGGGAAGATTTTCAGAGGATCTTTTCAGAAGATCAACCAGGCATAGTGTTTCGCTCTAAAGAACTTCACTCTCAACACTGCAGCAATTTAAGGGAAAATCCGCAGTTATTGTCAAGTTTCGGTCTGAAGAGAGATTGTCCATTCAATAGTCTTGCCTATTACCATTCTTGTGAGAACTTTGCTGTAGATATCATGCATGATATCCTAGAGGGCGTAGCCCAATATGAGCTCAAACTCATTTATCAGCATTTGATTGATACCAAAGCAATTACACGAACCGATTTGTGTGAACGGATTCATGCTTTCAATTATGGATACATGGAAAGAAAAAATCGACCAACTGCTTTGAAAATGGACGATAGCAAAGATCTTGGTTTAAATGCATGTCAATCATGGTGTTTATTGCGCAACACACCTCTCATATTTGGAGATCTCTTTGAAAGTACAAGTTCAGTATGGCAACTGTTTTTACTTCTGTTACAAATTGTATATATTGCATTCTCTCCTCGTGTAACTGAAGGCATGGCTAGTTTTCTTAAGCATTTAATTTCAGAGCACCATAGCCTTTTCAAGACTGTATTCCCAAGCAAACGACTCATACCCAAACACCATTTTTTAGTTCATTATCCCAGTTGTATCAGAAAAATAGGCCCCCTCCTTCATGTTTGGTGTATGAGGTTTGAGGCTAAGCATAATTTTTTCGAGCGCTCGGTTAAGAATTTCAAAAATGTAACCAAAACCATGGTGAAGATACATCAGTCACAGATGGCATTTTACTGGGAAACATTTAATTTTAAAAGGTTTGAGCATGGACCAATACGTACGGAAGTTGTTTCTGATCTGAAGGGAAGTGAAGTTATATGTCAGTGTCTTAATATCAGCTCACAGGATGATGCCCAGACAACTAGCTGGGTAAACTATTTTGGAAGTGAGTATCATTCTAGTTTATTTGTGTGCTGTGGAGTTCAGTCTGATATGCCATTGTTCAAACAAATTGTCAATATCATTTTGAAAGATTACTGCGCTTATCTTGTTCTTTGTGAGGTTGTGACTTTGGGGTTTCATGACCATTTCAGTGCATTTTGTATAGAGGAGAGACCTGAACCATTTCAAGTTGTAAGCATTGAGGATTTATTTTACCACAAAGCTTTTGACAAGCAATTCTCTTACAATTCTAATGAAAATGTTTACTTGGTCCCCCATTGTCATCTGTGCTAATGTTTTGTATAATAACCAATACTAAGATTACACGTCAGTCACAGGACCTTTAACTGGTAAACTTTTTTATTTTTTATTTTTTCTCTTTAAAGATTTGAGCATGGACTAAGACATATGGAAGTGGTTTCTGATTTGAATGTGAAGTTATATGTCATTGTCTTAAGGCAAATTCAGACTAAAGGTTCGTGACAATATGAGATCTTAGAGAAGTTGCAGTGGTGTAAATCCATCGTTGCAGGTTGTTGCAAGCAGTCACAAAAGATTTAACGTCAAATTGAAGTTAAATAGTTTTAGAATGTCGCTAGTTTTTAGAATGTCACGAATCTTTGGTCTGAAGCCATCATCTTACTCAGTTGTTTGGGCATCATCCTGTGAGCTATTTTGGAAATGAGTATTCTTCGAGGTTATTTGCACTGTGGCGTTCAGTCTCATATGACGGTTTGAGAGAAAAATGGACAATGTCAGTTTGAAAAATGCTTGTTCATTGTGAGGTTGTTACTGGGGTTTCGGTGCGTTTTGTAGACGAGGGACCTGGACCATTTCAAATTGTAAACATTTATTTTACCACAAAGCTTTTAACTAGCAATTGTCTTACAATTCTGAAGAAATTTCTCTATTGCATTTGTGCTAATTTAATGTTTTGTACTGCTGTTGGATTTTTCCAATAAAATCTTTGCTAGAATTCACTGTATGGTGTTTTACAGTTAAATGACCAACTATGTTCATTAACTTAAGTATTAATCAGTGTTATGCCTAACTATTCAGTAGCAATTTGTGACATTAATTAGTCTGTTTTTTTATTGTAACTATAATAAGAGGTATTGCAACACTAATTGATTTGAAATTTAACTCTACACCAGAGTGTAATGGGAAGATAACACCTTTCTGGTGTTTATTTTAACTATATTAAGAGGTGTTCCAACACCAGTAAGTGTAAAATGAACGCTAATACAGATTTAAAATTTAACTCTACACCAGAGTATAATGGGAAGATAACACCTTTCTGGTGTTTATTTTAACTATATTAAGAGGTGTTCCAACACTAGTTGGTGTAAAATGAACACTAATACAGATTTGATATTTAACTCTACACCAGAGTATAATGGGAAGATAACACCTTTCTGGTGTTTATTTTAACTATATTAAGAGGTGTTCCAACACTATTTAGTGTAAAATTCGACACTAATGCAGATTTGAAAATTAACTCTGAACTCTGGTTTAACACTAATTCAGATTTGAAATTTAACTCTAAACTCTGGTTTAACACTAATACAGATTTGAAATTTTAACTCTACACTCTAGTGTAACAGGAAGTCAACACCTATAAGTGTTAATTTTAACTCTATACAGAGTTGTTCCAACTCTGTGTGCGCGTTGGAATTTTGACACTTTAGAACAGTGGTTCTCAACCTTTTTTGAACCAACGCCCCCTTTCTTCATCATGAGGCTCTTGATGCCCCCCACCCCATACATGCTATACTCGCACACAAGATATACTGTATAGCCAGCATTTTTAAACTACTGAGGTCCCACATGCGCGCGAAGCATACTGAATAAAATTCAACATAGGACTGGAGATCTACTGAAATTGTATTTGAACTAATTTTTGATCTCCCTCTGCTCATTACTGACTTGCTAAACTCACTTATAGTATTAGTTATACTATTAATAGCTTCCACAGCAAAGGGAAAGATCTGAGACACCCCAAACCCCCTCTCCCATCAGTTGTGTGAGACTTCAGCACCACCTAAATTGAATGAGGGATAGAAAACTTCACCACGATCCCACAGAAATCTGTGAAATTAACACAATTCTTAAAAATGCAATCTATGGTGGGATCACAGCATTATACAATTTTGTGTGATGGAAACAGAAATGACCCTCTGAAAGACAATGAGACAGAGCTCCTTCCTAATACATTTGTCTCTTTTTACCACAGAATTATTTAGGCTATTTATGTCAACAGTGTAACCTGCCACTGATTGAGTTTGGAGAACAGTGAGTGAGTTGTGTCCAGTGGATGTGATTTCAGTGGGTCTGATTTTTGTGTTTCCATCATATAAGTCTACATGTGCTCCCACCAGAGATTGCAGTTTTAAGAATTGTGTTCATTTCACAGATTTCTGTGAGATCAGGCTGGAAGCAAATTAGGGTTATATTATAATGTGTCATGATTTTGCAAATTCAGCCTTTAAAAAAATTAAAGATAGCCTATTTCCCTTGCCTATATGGGTGATCTTTATACTGAAATTGAACCCTCTCATTCTCAAGCAAGTACGTTATCAATGATACCAATGGATAGATCTGGTTGTGTAGATTAATTTAATACCAAATACCTCCATTGTAAGAGCAGATATACCTATATAAAGATTCCGAAAGGTAATGAAGCAAAAACTGCAATATGTATTTTAGCGCTAGCGCGCAAAACGAGATTAATTGACGTGTCTGTGATGAATGTTTAACAAAGTTATTTTCGCTCGAAAAAATTACCGAGGTCCGGACCTCGGTATCCTTTATTGTAGCTACGGCCATGAATATGCCTTAATTGACAAAATTGAATGAGATCAATTAGGCAGATCCATTTGAAAAATCACCGTTATTTAGTTGAAGGCAGAGGAGGAAGACGGCAGCAACAGCTTTTCTCCCATTTAGGCTAGTAAAATAGAAGCTTAACAAAGAACATGAAATTAACGTCTGGAAGTTGTTTTTTCACAAGCCTAATTTTTAAAGTTAGTGTGAGCCCTGGCTTGGTGACTGGCTGCCAGCTTTTTAATGTAAGGGCACACCGAGGTGAGCTTAAGCCTGAGTGCAACAGAGTTGGAAGCTGAACATAGTAGCCTAGGCGAGGGAATGAAGCCAGAGTTCATGTAATCAACACTATCGCTGCCATGTTGTTTAAGTTTTGGTTTAAAAAAAAAATACGTATTTTTGCTTGTCTACATTTTGATTGGATGTGTAGGTTTAATGGTTTAACCCACGAAGCCGGGTTTGAATGTTGCAGCCTTCAGAGGCTGTCAGCCAGCTCACTGTTGCGCTGGCTGCGCTCAGTCTGCTGAAGCTGGCGGTGCGGCAAAGATGGTAAAGGAGTAGGCTTAAGAAACTAGATAGAGCCATTGGGCGCAAAACCAATCATTGAATAGACGTCTTTATTACATATTTCGGGTTCAAATGAACAAAGTGTTTTAAAGTATGCTTAAAAACAATTAAATACATAACGGTGACCAACGCCCCCCATTTGGATCTGATCGCCCCCTCACCGCTATTTCTTTCACAGCGCCCCCCAAAGATGCTCCAACGCCCACAGGGGGGCGGTACCGCCCCCGTTGAGAAACACTAATTTAGAAAGTGTTACTTTAACACTGACAAGATTGGGACAAAATAAACACCAGCCCAGAGTTAAAATTGACTCTTACAGAGTTGTTTTAACACTGGAAATTTTGTAGTGTAGGAGAAAAAAGAATACTCCAGTAAAGTACAGATACTGCATTGTAGTACTTAAGTAGGCTACTTAAGTAGTTCTACTTCGTTACTATACATCTCTGATATAGCTTGACATGTTCAGGAAGCTCCTGTGAAGCTATTCACGTCAGTCATATGATCTATCTAGTAAGGTTGCAAAGACCTATTTTTTTAAGGTTGTCTACTGAAACAGAATGTGAAAAATATAAATTAATTTGAATTTTAATGTTTTTCTTTAGGCTGTGAAGATAGGGAAATGGGAAATTCACTAATACTTTTAATTCTTCTTTAAAAAAAAGAAGAGAGAATAATGGTTGATAAGAGCAGAGTTAAATCAGAGTAAAAATCTGTTTTAATACCGTCAATGGTATTTGAGCAATTGCGTGTGAAAGTGTGTGTGTGTGTGTGTGTGTGTGTGTCTGCGTGTGCGTGTGCGCGTACCATATGCTGTCATGTGCACAAAGATGAAAACATAGACTACTTTTTTTGTCATATTCATTGGAACCCCTGAAATATCCTTGGCCACCCCCTGGCCACCCCAAGTACAAAAGTCTAGCTCTGCCACTGATCTTAATGCAAACTTGTTCATAAGTTATCATATGCGCAACATGTTAGCTAGTAATATATCCTCTGTCAGTCATACTTTTTTTTTTACCTTCCTGTAACGCAAACATGTTTTATAGCTTTAAAAAGGAAATGTGGTGGTGAAACTGTGGTGGTGAGTCTGTAAGCACTTACCTCACTCACGTCAGATCATGCGCTACGTAACTTTCGTAAGGCACTTCCGCGCAACGATCTGATGTTGAAGCCCATCAGAGAGATTTCAAGCCGTTATTCTCTAACCGGACCAATCAGGGCCGCTAGCTGCTGTAGAGGGTGTGACGTAGCGAATAAGCAACTGTTTTGAATCCAACCAATCCAACAAACGTAACCAGCGTCATCGGTTGGTTTCGATGTGGTTGGCTGCAGTGTACGTCAATTAAATTGATGGACAAGCCGTTTGCCCAGTTAGATTCAAGGATTTCTGGCTCCTGAAATATCTCGTCTATCGCTGAATATCAGATGAACGCGCGTAGCGCTACATCTGACGTGAGTGAGGTAATGTAAGCACCACACATGGGTCTCGAACCTGTGATCTCATCAACTCCAAGAACATGAGAGTCAAATGTTCTAACCACTGAGCTAAAAAGCCTGGGCTCTGGCTGAGAGATTAAAAGCGTTGTTGAGGCTAGGGGTGTGAGGATTTACTACATACTGCCGCCAGCTAGCCAAGTTAGTTGGCATCCTTTACTCGCTTACTGCCATGGAAGGTCTGATATTTCTGCATTATTTTATCTTTAATTTATATTATTATATTATATTTTATATAAATTGCTTTGAATTTTAATCCCTCACAGTGGTAGCACAGTGGTTAAGGAGCCTAACTTGCAAACAGAGTAGTCTGGAAGTCATGGGTTTGAATCCCGGCTGTTAATGTATTGCCCTTGAGCATGGTACTTAACCTTAAGTTGCTCTAGGGAGACTGGCCCTAAAGTAATTGAGATCTATAAGATGCGTCATTTCTTTAGCGTCAGCTAAATAAATAAATCAATAAACGTACATACACAGCATATTGATGGACTAATGTGCTATATTTTCACTTATACAACAGTAGGGTCTGTTTGAACTATTTTTACATTTCTGATTGGACGAGATGCATTCCAAGCGTCACTACGAGAGATGATATTTGGTAGCAGCACCCTGGAGACTCTTTACATTTGTTAATCAGTGCGCATTTTCAACCGAGTCCACTAGTTATCACCCTCCATTGAGTTTCTTGTTATCCTATATGAAGTAGAAAAGGCTCTGACATTCGTGGTACTTGGCTGACATCTACAGGTCAATATTGATATTGCAGGCAATTTGAGACAGACTTTATTCAGATGCCATATTTACTGTCATTGGTTGGAGTTATTATCGAGGATGAACTTTCTGTACAAGTTTGAAGTTTTCAGTAAAGATCCAATACATGTAAACATTTTGCTATTTGTCTATTTTTGACACATTGCCAGGGCAATTCCAGCTAGAACTATTTTGGGGGGAGTAAAATTTGAAACTAAACTATTTGTTACTATACAATTTGGTGTCTTAAAACTTAATAAGTTGGTAATGGAATTGCTGTATAAAAGCAATATCACACTCATGGTCCTGGTGTTGGCACAATATCATCACTGTGTGTGGTTGCCTACTGCACTCAGCCTGTGGCTTCGTGCATATGTCCGAAACACACACAGTGATGATATGTGCCAACAACATCACTCCCACTCGTGTGATATTGCGTAATTGCATAGCTCTATAATTTACATAATAATAATGAATTTCATGCATGCTCAAAAAAGTGCAAATGATTACCACAAGAGGGGGGCAGAAACCTCTAAAGAGATATTTATGAAAATAAAAGAAGAAAAGACTCCGAAGAGATAGTTCAGGTAACACATGTATAAAAAAACAACTTTGGTAAGATATAGCCTACAGTATCTTTAGTCTTAGAGAGTGAACATAACAGGAAACCATAGACAACCCTTTACATTGCAATGACTTTAAAGTTGTGAAAATTATTGGACTGGACTTCATTTCCCAGAATGCCTTGCTTATCCAAGTCTTCAAAAAGACTTTTTGTCTGGTTTACAATCTTGTGAAATAAATAACTGAGGGTCAGAGCGGGTTTTCTAATAATTCAACATTAAAAATTAATGTTAGTGTCTGTAGCTCCATTTGGAAGATTGGAGTGTCACATTCTCACTGATATGTAATAAGAATGAATTTCTCTGAATTGAAATTCCTGAAATTCCACTTCCTGCAATTCAAATTCAAATTCAATTCAACTTCCTGTTGGGTGGAGCCAATTCAAATTCATTCTTTGAATTGATTAAATTCTGAAATTCTGAATTTTGTACAAGCCTGATGAGTGGTGTGCTGGAACTTGTATGGCTAGGCTATTTTCAGGGTAATTTCACAAGCCCTACATTTACTTTTAAATGATTTTTTTTTCCAGTACAGTCTAGGCTATCCAAATTTGTTCATGTGATAGGCCTACTATGATTTAGCCATAATATATGTAAGCTAAGGGGCGGTATGGTGCCACCCTGCCCCTGTGAATGACTACCGTCCTCCTATATCCTGTTAGTTTAAACCAGTACACCACGTCTGACAACTTAGCATGGCAAATCGATTTAAGCACCTCCTTGAAATGAGTCTTGGCAAGTTGGGATGTCTGGGGAGTCTGCTACTAACCATGCTTAGATAAGCTCATTTAATCTGACTTTAAATTTAAAAATAAGAAATTATTTCTGTTTTGTTGTTATTTAGACTTTTAATCTCAAATATTTTTTTTTCCCTGTCAGAAATGCTGACTTAAATCTCTGTCTCTTAAATGTCTGACTTTTCCTTTTTAATCTTGGTCAGTGTTTAGTCTACCACATTGAGGAGACATAGACATATAGCTGTTCTCTACCCTTCAGCGGTGCGACCTCAAGACTCCTCCAATCAACAGTAGGCCTAGCAGTACTAG
>JAODXP020000020.1:21561944-21564444 GCA_027497455.2 Sardinella longiceps
AGGGGCTCTCTCTACACACACACACACACACACACACACACACACACACACACACACACACACAGGGGCTCTCTCACACACACACACACACACACACACACACTGGGGCTGGGACGAGGACTGGGAACCGAGAACCATGTGGAACAGAGAAAAGAATGCTTCAATTTACTTAATTGTACCATTATGATATGGTGACTGACACCAACAATACAAATCAGATCTTATTATTAAAGAAAGAAAGATAGGAAAGAAAGAAAGAAAGAAAGAAAGAAAGAAAGAAAGAAAGAAAGAAAGAAAGAAAGAAAGACAAGTTCCGAATAGATAAAAGTGGTTTTAGATTTTTGTGCAAGAATATTCTGCAAGCTTCTATCTATTCGGGACTTCCCAATTTGGGGGCCTTATTAGAAAGAAAGTGAATTTAGACATGTTTTAAATGTTATTACCCAGTTTTTTTCGAGTCAGAAAGAGGGATAAATTCTATGCATTTCCATGATAGAATGTTCAGTTTACTACCATGGAATGTCGGAATGTTCAGGTGTGAAATAAGCCCATCCACGTTATTCCTGGGCCCGCTGCTGTGGCAATGAAAGGGTTAGCTCTATGTTCCCACCCAGCTCTAGTAGATTTCCCACAGCCCCATGTTCCCACATTTGTTAGGAATTTTTATTTTTCACAGAATTTTGGGAAATTAGGCCCTATGTTCCCACAGCCCTATGTTCCCACAACCCTATGTTCCCACATTTCTTAGAAAATTTGGGAAATTGGGCCTTATGTTCCCACAGCCCCATGCTCTCACATTTCAAAGATTTTTTTTTTTTTTAAATTAGACCCTATTTTCCCACAGCAATATGTTCCGATAAGGGCATGTTCACACCAACACAGGTAATATTTATCCAGTTAGCCCTTCCGTTCACATTAGAATGGAGGATTCTGAAACTGAAAACGATTCCAAAAATTATTGCTGAGGTCGATTAAAAAAATTATCGCTAAGGTGGATGAATATAAAATTGTTGTGGAATGGGGGTGCAAAACATTCTGAAAACGAGAGTGGATGAAGATTGTTTCCATTGTGAATATGAATCTAGGCAGCACAGCATAAAAGAACCTTAACACTTACCCTAAACCCCACTACCTGGAAGGCACCATTGAGGGCAAATAATACCAAACATCGAATCTTGCTTGAACTTACATAGGGGGTCTACCAGGCAGAGGTAGAAATGTGGGACTATAGTACCTGACTTTGAAGAAAGAAAGAAAGAAAAAAACTCTTAGAAATGTGAGAATATAGAGCTGTGGGAACATAGGGCTGTGGGAACATAGAGTTGTGGGAACATAGAGCTGTGGGAACATAGACACGCAGCACTTATCTATGGTACTGCACTAGGTATTATGGGAGCTATAGAATAAGATGGATAGGGTCTCTGCACAGGACTGAGAGCGTTGGCTAGTCCAGGGTCAAGCGAAGCACCATCTGTGTGTTTTTACCCTCCTCTGTCTTTTGTCCTCTTTAAATCCACAACTGTGCCTTATAATGGCCTGAGTGTGTGTGTGTGGGCGTTGTGTGTGTGTGTGTGTGTGTGTGTGTGTGTGTGTGTGTGTGTGTGTGTGTGTGTGTGATTGTGTCTTTGAATGTGGCAGATAAAAATAAAGACAAAAGATAAAGACAAAAGATAAAGTCTCCATCTCGTGAAAGAAGGCTGATTGCGAGTGAACTGAGTGTGCGTGTGTGTGTGTGTGTGTGTGTGTGATTGCGAGTGAACTGAAGCTGAGTGAGGAATATATGAATAATGAATCAAAGGATGCTCTTAACATTTAATCAATGTTGATAATACGCACGATATGTAGAACTAGAGTTCTTTAATTTGGGCTCATTAAGACAGCGCTGTGAAATGATCATAATGGCTGCATGGCTGTCATCCTCAAGCATCCTGTGTCTGTGTCTCACACACACACACACACACACACACACACACACACACACACACACACACACACACACACACACACACACACACACGCACACACTCAAACTCTCTGCATCTGTGTCACACAAACCATACTTTGAGGCTTTTACATGGATGAGCTATTCTAAGACGCCCTCACTCACACACACACACACACACACACACACACACACACACACACACACACACACACACTCATCAAACCCTGTGGAGAGCAGGTCTACTGAGCACCCTTCCAAACGAAGAGCTTTACTTTTAATTAGGAGACGCTGAGCTGTGTTTGATATGATTGCCTGTGTGTGTGTGTGTGTGTGTGTGTGTGTGTGTGTGTGTGTGTGTGTGTGTTTGATATGATTGCCTGTGTGTGTGTGTGTGTGTGTGTGTGTGTGTGTGTGTGTGTGTGTGTGTGTGTGTGTGTGTGTGTGTGTGTGTTTGATATGATTGCCTGTGCTTCCGGTGTTCATTAGCATCTAAGTGCTGCCGCTGCTGATGCTGCTTCCAGGCTAACTAATTTGGAAGGAGTAACAGATATAGAC
>JAODXP020000020.1:21576944-21584444 GCA_027497455.2 Sardinella longiceps
TGAAGTGTTCTGTGTGCATAAATTGTCTTTGCTGGAATGAACTAGCTACAGCGAAGCCTGTTAATATTTGCCTGATATTGCATACTCTCTGTTAATTCCTTAGAATATTGGGTGATTTGTGGTTTACGAACTGCCATTTGCTGATATTTAACCGAGTGAAACTTAGCAGTAGCCGTAGTTTGGCCTCTAGGTGGCAACAAAGATCGGCGTATGCGTGTGCTGTTCAGTAAAAGTGAAGTTGGATTTTCACAATAGAAATGGTTTCATTGTAATTAATTTGCCTAGCAATAATTTTGTTCTGGTCAAAGCATGCTGAGTGCATGCCATGTTAGTGTCCATGCACAGGGACGTGAGGAGTAGGCACATTTATCTTCGAATAGACTACTGTTAAAAATGGTATTGTAAAACTTTGAAATCTAAGTTGTTCCTTAGTAAGTCTGGTCTATTTCTACAATTCTCTCCTCTGTTTGCAGGATTGGATAATTATCTGGACACTCATCTTGGTCATAATTACCTTGATAATACTTCTAGCAGTGTTGTGGATTTTATGGTGTCATTCATAGCTTGGGTAAGTGTTTTTTTTTTGTTTTGTTTGTTTTTTGGGGGGTGGGGGTTATCAATTATATTATACTAAAATTGTATTGGTACACTTTACGCAAATTTAACTACCTTGGTTGATCCATTAAAAAAAGAAATCTAGAGAATGCTTGTGAAAGTGAAGTACAGAGAAAAGCAGAAATATGTCAAGATTGCTGACAGTGATGGGTCCTGTGACTACCAGCTGTTCCACCAAGCAGGTTAAACATGCTTCAGATCTATAATTGACCAGCAAATGCTCATTTTGAAACTGTGGCAAGCACTAATGATGACATTCCACTCTGTGCAGTCGTAGAAAAATTTCAGCTGCCTCTAGACGCCGAGATCATTTACAAAGATTCTTCTGGAACAGAAGTGGACCCAGACATTTTTTCCGAACTGTTGAAGAAGGGGGAGGATTTGTTCAAGGTGCATGTGAATGATGGTAAGTAGGCTGGTCTAGCCTAAATGTATTGCAGAATGTCATATTTTCATTTTGCTTTAAACCTTTAAACATGAATTGTACTTGACTTTTTTTTTGTTTTATTTGTGGTGATTCAAGTTAACTCTTGTTTTATAAGATTTAGATTTGTCAGTGTCTTCTGAAGATTTGTCAGTGTCTTCTGAAGCATCATGCCCCTCTGATGCCTCCACTGTTATATTGGATGACATTTCATGTGACACTCCAAACAAGAAAATTAGAAGGGATGAGCAATCTCATAGAGAAGCAGTCAGAAGTGTAAGCAGTTTTGAGAAATATGAAATTACCATATTGTTCTTGAGTGTTTGCTGTTGATGTATTGATGCAAATTTTACAACCCATGTATTTGGGTTGTAAAACTGATATGTGGTTAATTATGTGTTAAATGTGCAGATGGTCAAAGAAGTTCTTGAAAGAAAGCCAGAGGGGGAGAAGATTTTTCAAGAGTACTCGAAAACCAAGTCACTGTCAGATGGAACCAGGAGGCAGCTTGTGAATATATTGGTTGCAGACATGATCGAGGTGCATGGGTATGTTTCAAGGAATTTTGATGGTCAAAATGTCTCCCAATACTTACTTTTAAAGGTTGGGTTTGAGATGTTTCCTGGAGCATGTTTTACTATTTGGAATAAAATGACCTTCACATCCTTATTGCAGTCATAATGCTCCAAGACAAAAATAAAATTAGACACTTAAGGAACAAAAGACTGAAATAACACCATCCAATCATTTTAAGCAATCTGTTGTATGTCTATCAAACGCAACTGCCACTTGTCCCTTCCCTTTCCACCTTT
Organism: Sardinella longiceps; assembly: GCA_027497455.2. Taxonomy (NCBI): domain Eukaryota; kingdom Metazoa; phylum Chordata; class Actinopteri; order Clupeiformes; family Clupeidae; genus Sardinella; species Sardinella longiceps. The sequence goes on from JAODXP020000020.1 coordinate 21,578,796, forward strand.
TACATGTTATTTAAGACGGATCCCTTCCCAAGCTGTACGAGTGAAGTATGCCCAAGGCATTGTGGCCTTGTTCCCGTATCTTGAGGACCCATTGTCAAAGCATGGATATGTAAGTTTGGTATTGTGAATTCATTGTTGTTGTTAAATGTTGATAAAGCAATCGTAAAGTGAATAATTTATGTTTTTCTCAAAAGGAACACTTTTATGATGCAGCATCAGGCTCTGGGTACATTGCATGGCGCCTTAAGACGGTACAGCGAAACCTCTCTGATGGCTCAAGGTCTCGAGTAGCAGTGGAACAAAGCAATGGTGGTCCAAAGGCTGCAAGAAACTTGGCTTCTACTGTACAACAGTTAACTGATGAAGAGTGTGAAGAGGCAATATCTTTGATGAATCATTCTTCCGATGAAGCACTGGTTATGGAGAAAATGAAGTCCACATTTGAACACAGACAGAGACTTGTCCATGATCCTGACAAGTCAGTAGATGTTCTGGACACTTTCTCAAGATTTCTCGACATACCTGGCCTTGTGAGTTTACATTTACTTGTGAATAAAGTCAAATATTAAGGCTTATGTTAAGATGTGCCCAATTTGCACTTAAATGTGGTAAATGTCTGTGCTTTCAATGGTAGTATTTTACATTGCTTAATATATGGGAGAATGTCATCAAGTACATCATGTTAATGTTTAGTTTCTGGGTAAAGCTGTCAGTATTTAACTCAATGGGTAGAAAGAAACCATGTTAATCCTATGTTTTGATATTAGATTGAGCAGGACTTTCTGATGCTTTTGGAGAGGAGGCATCTGGGAAGTTCTTAGCCAGATGGCCAACATTTTTCAGACCACACATCACAGAAGATGCTAAAGGGCTAGTGCAAACTCTACATGTCAAGGAGCTCATTCGTTCGGCACAAGGAAATGATGGTGGTAGGTTGAGCCAATTATTACCTCCGCCAAGGAGCTTATGTTTTCGGTTGCGTTGGTTTGTCTGTCTGTTTGTCAGCAGGATAACTTGAAAAGTGCTGCACGGATTTGGATGAAATTTTCAGACAATGTGTATATTGGGACAAGCAAGAACTGATTCGATTTTGGTGGCGATCGGTGATCCAGAACATGATCTGGAATTTATAGTGTCTGCGCTCTCTGCGCGCTTTTCTAGTTTGAGCTTTGTGTCCGTCTCTACTTCCTGTTTCTTAACACTTACATTGTCAACACTTTACTGCTTAGGATGGGACCATGACATTGCATCACTGTGCTTGCTGCTGCATCTCATCCCTCCAACATCAAAGGGCCACAAGAAGTCTGCAAAAATCAGTGCCCTTCAAGCAGAGGACTACTTGGTGAGGTATCTGCAGGTAAGTTCTTGATGCAAATATGCCACCTTTTCAACAACTAAAAGTTGCTGAACTTAAAGTGGTAATTGGTAAAGAGTGGTAAAACTCTGAATCTTTTACAATCTGTCATTTAACAAAAAACTTGTATGTTGTTGACTTGTATTGCAATGCACAAATTGTCTATATGTAATTTCCACATGAATTCATTGTGTATAATATGTCCTGTAATACACAGACTTAATTTGTTCATTTGAACTCAAACCCTAGTGTAGGGAGAAATTTATCTGTAAGAAATAAAGTGCGGATAAGGATTGTGTGATTGAGGAAATTAAAACCAACTGACTATAACAACAACTGTAGTAACAATTATAATAGTAATTGAGTGCAAATAATGAGTTAGAGGTTTTGTGTTTGTTTTACAGGTTGGTGCAAGCATTCAGATCTTCTTGAACAGTCTGGAACCATCACAGCCCTTTCTGCTCTGCGTTGGCGAACAGAAGAACAAGATACAGAAATTCCACATCATCATGGATAGCAAGGCAATTCCATGTAGAGCACAGACATCGGTAGCTGCATTTGACGAGCTCTTCAAAACACACTTTGTTTTTGGAACATCATATAGCGAGGCACTTGATGGTTTTTACACCTTTGTACAAACAGCTGTGTACAACATTGATGTTGGTATGGTCAGAGAAAAGCCAAGAGTGAGGGAACTCCGGGCCAGATTTTTAAATATGAAGAAGTAATAAGTAGTTCATGCTATGTTCACTTGTTATATTTGCAAAAACATACATTCAAATACATATTCACTTTGCCGCCATTTAAAGTTTCATCATGGCCTATATCCAGGAAAATATTTGCGGCTTAATTGTGCAGAGGATGGATGTTCATCAGTGTTTGGAACTTATTCTGGCTTTAAAAAGCATTTGGTTCAGATTCATGGAGATAAGGTGTCTGCCAGTTGTGAAATAGTAGATGGGAGAAATGAGAGTGAGGATCTCTCAGAGTCGGACAGTGGATGTTATCGTCATGATGGAGTTGACAATGATTTCTCTCAAAGCAATGTGGAAGGAAGTGAGAATTTGGCAAGGCAGGACTCTTCTGAGTGTGAGATTAACTTGAGTGATCTGTGTGGGTCTGTAGTTGCACAACTTCAAGCTAACATGATAGCTCATAGCACTGTTCAGGCAGTAGTTGAGGCATTTGAGGAATTGGTTGATGCCATACAAACAAAAACAAAGGAGACCATTCTTACTAATGTTCCATCAGAGCATTTTGGGACCATTGAGAGATGTTTCCGCTCAGTTGAAAATCCGTTGACAAAATTCAATACTGAAGCTAAAAGACAAAGATACTATGCAGACAAATGGAAAATTGTGCAACCAGAAGAATATGTTCTTGGAGTTAGATTTGATGTTAGACGTGATAAAAAAACTGGGATGTACGGCCAGGTTCCTGTTACGGACAAGTGTATCTATGTACCACTCTTGAAAACAATGCAGTCTATGTTCAGTAACCAAGAAATACTACAGGCCTTTAAACAGACTAAAGAAAACAAAGATGGTGTTTATGAAGATATTTGTGACGGTGAACATGTGAAAAGTAACCGATTATTTGCTTCTGAAAAGAATGCTTTGCAGCTTCAGCTATACTACGACGATTTCGAAACTGCTAATCCCTTAGGGTCCAAAAAAGGGATCCACAAACTTGGTTGCGTGTACTTTATTTTGAAAAATCTCCCACCTAAGTTTAACTCGGTCTTAATGAACATTCAACTGATTTTGCTTTTTCACACTGATGACATTAAAAAGTATGGTTTTGACGCCATTCTGAAACCTTTAGTTGATGATTTGAAACGTCTGGAAACAGATGGGGTATCTACCACACTATCTGATAGTCCATTAAGAGGAGTGTTGTGCAAATCACTGGAGACAACCTAGCACTTCATTCTGTACTGGGGTATGTTGAGTCATTCAGTGCCACATACTGCTGCCGTTTTTGTTTAGCCGAGCGGGAAGATTTTCAGAGGATCTTTTCAGAAGATCAACCAGGCATAGTGTTTCGCTCTAAAGAACTTCACTCTCAACACTGCAGCAATTTAAGGGAAAATCCGCAGTTATTGTCAAGTTTCGGTCTGAAGAGAGATTGTCCATTCAATAGTCTTGCCTATTACCATTCTTGTGAGAACTTTGCTGTAGATATCATGCATGATATCCTAGAGGGCGTAGCCCAATATGAGCTCAAACTCATTTATCAGCATTTGATTGATACCAAAGCAATTACACGAACCGATTTGTGTGAACGGATTCATGCTTTCAATTATGGATACATGGAAAGAAAAAATCGACCAACTGCTTTGAAAATGGACGATAGCAAAGATCTTGGTTTAAATGCATGTCAAGCATGGTGTTTATTGCGCAACACACCTCTCATATTTGGAGATCTCTTTGAAAGTACAAGTTCAGTATGGCAACTGTTTTTACTTCTGTTACAAATTGTATATATTGCATTCTCTCCTCGTGTAACTGAAGGCATGGCTAGTTTTCTTAAGCATTTAATTTCAGAGCACCATAGCCTTTTCAAGACTGTATTCCCAAGCAAACGACTCATACCCAAACACCATTTTTTAGTTCATTATCCCAGTTGTATCAGAAAAATAGGCCCCCTCCTTCATGTTTGGTGTATGAGGTTTGAGGCTAAGCATAATTTTTTCAAGCGCTCGGTTAAGAATTTCAAAAATGTAACCAAAACCATGGTGAAGATACATCAGTCACAGATGGCATTTTACTGGGAAACATTTAATTTTAAAAGGTTTGAGCATGGACCAATACGTACGGAAGTTGTTTCTGATCTGAAGGGAAGTGAAGTTATATGTCAGTGTCTTAATATCAGCTCACAGGATGATGCCCAGACAACTAGCTGGGTAAAATATTTTGGAAGTGAGTATCATTCTAGTTTATTTGTGTGCTGTGGAGTTCAGTCTGATATGCCCTTGTTCAAAAAAATTGTCAATATCATTTTGAAAGATTACTGCGCTTATCTTGTTCTTTGTGAGGTTGTGACTTTGGGGTTTCATGACCATTTCAGTGCATTTTGTATAGAGGAGAGACCTGAACCATTTCAAGTTGTAAGCATTGAGGATTTATTTTACCACAAAGCTTTTGACAAGCAATTCTCTTACAATTCTAATGAAAATGTTTACTTGGTCCCCCATTGTCATCTGTGCTAATGTTTTGTATAGATATTAGGTTTAATGAATATAACCAATACTAAGATTACACGTCAGTCACAGAGGACCTTTAACTGGTAAACTTTTTTATTTTTTATTTTTTCTCTTTAAAGATTTGAGCATGGACTAAGACATATGGAAGTGGTTTCTGATTTGAATGTGAAGTTATATGTCATTGTCTTAAGGCAAATTCAGACTAAAGGTTCGTGACAATATGAGATCTTAGAGAAGTTGCAGTGGTGTAAATCCATCGTTGCAGGTTGTTGCAAGCAGTCACAAAAGATTTAACGTCAAATTGAAGTTAAAGAGTTTTAGAATGTCGCTAGTTTTTAGAACGTCACGAATCTTTGGTCTGAAGCCATCATCTTACTCAGTTGTTTGGGCATCATCCTGTGAGCTATTTTGGAAATGAGTATTCTTTGAGGTTATTTGCACTGTGGCGTTCAGTCTCATATGACGGTGTGAGAGAAAAATGGACAATGTCAGTTTGAAAAATGCTTGTTCATTGTGAGGTTGTTACTGGGGTTTCGGTGCATTTTGTAGACGAGGGACCTGGACCATTTCAAATTGTAAACATTGATTTATTTTACCACAAAGCTTTTAACTAGCAATTGTCTTACAATTCTGAAGAAATTTCTCTATTGCATTTGTGCTAATTTAATGTTTTGTACTGCTGTTGGATTTTTCCAATAAAATCTTTGCTAGAATTCACTGTATGGTGTTTTACAGTTAAATGACCAACTATGTTCATTAACTTAAGTATTAATCAGTGTTATGCCTAACTATTCAGTAGCCATTTGTGACATTAATTAGTCTTTTTTTATTGTAACTATAAGAGGTATTGCAACACTAATTGATTTGAAATTTAACTCTACACCAGAGTGTAATGGGAAGATAACACCTTTCTGGTGTTTATTTTAACTATATTAAGAGGTGTTCCAACACCAGTAAGTGTAAAATGAACGCTAATACAGATTTAAAATTTAACTCTACACCAGAGTATAATGGGAAGATAACACCTTTCTGGTGTTTATTTTAACTATATTAAGAGGTGTTCCAACACTAGTTGGTGTAAAATGAACAC
>JAODXP020000020.1:21589444-21606944 GCA_027497455.2 Sardinella longiceps
ATTCTTGTTTTCATTCTCAAAGCTATCGACAGCAAGGATTACGTGTTGATTCACTCCGGATAATTTCTTTATTTTAAGGACAGCCTGCAACTGGAGGCATGAAAAAGCATCGTTGTTAGCGGTGTGTTAATACTGGTTAGCAGTGTGAGATTTATTTATTTGGGCATTTTGCCGCTTTTGTGCTGACCAGTGCATTACCCGTGTAAACAATGTTATCCAAGAAGATGGCATGTCTAAACAAACTTTTAGCCTAACTGTGATATAGGTGACAGATATCCAGATACTCAAGGCAAAAGCATGGCAAAAGCATGTTTTGGATTGCTCATTTTAATGTACTTCTTACTAATGTGGGTTTGCTGCTAATGTTGTGAGATCGGTGAACTTGAAGAAATCATCTTGCTGTGCCGACATAATTCCTTTCAATGGTTAGACACCGCACAGTTTTTTTTCCCCCCATCTAGCTAAGCGCTGCACCGGCAGTGTGAAAGGGGGAGTGGCTACGGTTGGAGTGTCAGAAGGACAAATGTCACCAAATTTGGCACCGCTCTCACACGTGCCAATAGCAAGACGCATACTAACTCTGAGGTCAGTTGGTCGAACAGTGTGAGAGTTATGCATGAAACACACACACTTACAGACACACAGACGTTCCTTGCATTAATAAGATACAGTAGATGGGATGCATGCAAATTAATAGAGATTTCTTTCTGAGATCCTCTGGGGAATAGAGGTTAGTGAGGGGGTAGGCTGTGTGTGTGTGTGTGTGTGTGTGTGTGTGTGTGTGTGTGTGTGTGTGTGTGTGTGTCCTTCTCACTGACTGGTGTAGTCTCAGCATGGTTGATTGGCCAGCACATAAGCAGGTGCAGTGTGTGTGTGTGTGTGTGTGTGTGTGTTAAGAGCCAGCTTTGGATTGGAGTGTGTGTGTGTGTGGTGAGAGGTGTGTTAGCTGTCAGGAGGGTGCCCAGTGGTGTGTGTCAGGGGAGAAGGCTTCTGAGATAACGAGTGTGAGTGTGTGTGTGTGTGTGTGTGTGTGTGTGTGTGTGTGTGTGTGTGTGTGTGTGTGTGTGTGAGGATCTTAGAAGTCTGAGAGGAAAATACTCAGCAGATGAAGCTTAGCCCACTTGACCCTGCCTAGACAGTCCTGACTACACACACACACACACACACACACGCAAGAAGCAGAGACAGGAAAAGCCCCACCCTGTCTATCTGTGGTGCTCACGAGTCACGATGAGCGTTCCCTGCGGCCGCGGTGCTCCCTCATGAGGGACGTGTGCTAAAGACAGTCAAAGACTCATCCCGTGTATCAGCGACAGAGATCATAGAATACTCGCCAAGATAGAGCAAGATATCACATTACAGTGGGAAAACACATGAAAACTGTTTGGTCTGCATAAGTGCATTACGTAAGGGATAACGGCCGCTGAGGTGTCCCGATATAAGAAAATAATGGACGAGGCGGAGGCGAAGAACAGTCTGACGGCGCAGCCGAACAATGCCTCAATGCCTCAGGTGTCCTGTTATCTAGAAATAATGGACACCCTGACAGCCAATCAGAAAACAGTACTTCATTCCACCGGGTGATGAGTCACAATGTCTGGACCTCTTGCTCTGCTTTCAAGCCGTCTGCACACCGGCTCCGACAGCATTGTGGAGCCATTTGAATTTGACCATTTCGCAAAAAAAACAACTTAGTACAGTAGCCTGTGAAATTAACAATGGATGTCAATGGGCGGCTCCAACAAAATAGACTTCAATCGTAATTCACAATCGACGGCGGAAGGGTTCGGCGCTGGTGTGCGGGGTTGCATTGAAAACAATGGAATAGAATGTTGGAAGCGGAGTGCTCAGCACTGTGTCGGAGCCGGTGTGCGGTCCACTTTACCCTCTCTGTCTGCGGTGGGCGCTCACCAGCCAAAGACAGGCAGTCAGTGGGAGAATCACAAAGAGCTCTATGGTGGACTAGCAAACAATGTAGCCAAGGTTCCATATCACCTCAGAAATTAAAGACAGACAGTTAAGTGAGCAGGGGAATGAGCTCTTTGTTGGAGTAGAAAACAATGGAGAGTTCTGCTTCCATATCGACTCAAACGCAAAAAAAATTCTCATATAGACGTTCTGTGCGCTGGCCAGCGAGCCACAGCAGCACCAGTGCAGCATATAAAACACTTTCATTAGAACACAAAGACAGAATTCTCCTTTAGAACACAAAGACAGACTCCCCCTTTGATTTGAGCTAACAATTTATTCCTGTGATCAAAGTTCTCCATTCAGTCCCATTACTGCGACACAATGAGGAGAATTATGTCACATGAAAGGCTGGGGGAAACAGCTGATTTAAGAGGAAAGAGAGAGATCATTTCTGTCCCATTTCTCCGCATTGTCAGGGCCCTGGTGAGGTGGAGTAGCGGTGTGTGAGTGTGTGTGTGTGTGTGTGTGTGTGTGTGTGTGTGTGGTGTGCTGTTTGACAGGCCCCCTACAGAGGAACATATTAAAGCTTCTCTTTGATGTGGGAGTTTGAAGAGTAGGGGCGACACAGACACAAAAGACCTGCAACTTAGCCTGCCGATGACCCCGTCACTACAGCTAAGGGTTAGCCTAGTTCCCCCAGGAGCAACACTACAGCTAAGGGTTAACCTAGTTTCTTCATCACTAAAGCTAAGGGTTAACCTACTTTCTTCACTATCATCATCATCATCATCATCATCATCATCATCACAGCTAAGGGACAGCCTAGTTTCTTCCTCACTACTAACACAGCTAAGGGTTAGCCTAGTTCCCCCAGGAGCACTACAGCTAAAAGTTAGCCTAGTTTCTTCTTCACTACAGCTGAGACTTAACCTAGGTTCATCATCATCATCAACATCATCATCATCATCATCACAGCTAAGGGTTAGCCTAGTTCCCGCAGGTGCAACACTACAGCTAAGGTTTAGCCTAGTTTCTTCTCCAGTACAGCTAAGGGTTAACCTAGTTTATTCATCATCATCATCAACATCATCATCATCATCATCCCCACCACAGCTAAGGATTAGCCTAGTTTCATCATCACCTATGCAGCCTATATTTGTGTTGAAAATTATGAAAATATATGAAATTATAGTTTACTTTTTGTACCACTGCACTCAAACACATGCATGTAACACACAGGCATGGCAAACACACACACACACACACACACACACACACACACACACACACACACACACACACACACACACACTCTCTTTGGTATCTAGAAAGGCACTATGCAAAAGCAATATGTGTTGTTGTTGTTGTTGTTGTTGTGGAAGAAGGAAGTTGGTCCCCTGCCCAAAACGGCACATGTTGGCAGAGGGAAGAAGAAACTGTTTCTTCATGTTGTCCACGCTTGGAGCTTCTTTGATGAGCTATTCAAAGTTCCCCATGCCGCACCTATCCAGCAGCTCTCCTTAGAAGACCTTGGAACTGCTTTGGCTTTCTGTAGTCAAGTCAAGCTGCAAGACATCCTGTTCCCTCTCCCCACCAAAGGGGACGTGTTCCATCCTTCCGGAATAAAGCAGAGGCAGATTTGTTCTAACAGAGAACAGCTTGGCTGGTTCTGGGGCTTTAACTGGCCTTGAAATATTTATACAGGAAGAGAAAGAGGAAAAAATGAGAGAAGGTCACTATAAGATATTACTGTAGTGGACTGGACACACTTTTATTCCACTGAATGTTAAGAAATGCTGTACTGAGTGTGTGTGTGTGTGTGTGTGTGTGTGTGTGTGTGTGTGTGTGTGTGTGTGTGTGTGTGTGTGTGTGTGAGTGGTTGAGTGTGTCTCTGTATGTATGTGTGCTGCGTGTATGTGTGTGTGTGTGTGTGTGTGTATTTTGCTACAACTTTCTCGATTTGTACTTCTGTAAAGACGGTTAATATTTAATTGTGCGCTGTCCCTGCTCAAATAAATAAATGACAATTACAAAATTCAAAAGCCTGTTGCTCACCGCAGTAGAGGGGGTGGAGAGGGGCCTCTAACATGAGTACACAGGAGTATTGCCATCTTCCATTTTCTGACATGAATACACAGGAGTATTGCCATATTTCCTGACATGAGCACAGTAGTATTTTCTATATTTTTGGTAATTCTTTCCAGCAAACACTCCAACTGAGTAAAGCATGTGAGAGGACACAGAGAGAGAGAGAGAGAGAGAGAGAGAGAGAGAGAGAGAGAGAGAGAGAGAGGTGATCTATATCTAGGAGCAGGGGAGGGACATAGGACAGGCGTGAGAGAGAGAGAGAGAGAGAGAGAGAGAGGCGGGGGGGTATCAGTATCTACACCCTCCAGTTTATATTTATTATTTATTTATTTAACAGATATTTTTTATCAGTCTCTCCTAGATGATAGTAATTAAATCAGTATAACAAAAACTATGTAAAGAGCCAGTCAGACGACGGTTTGGAAAAGATCCGTCCTTCATAGAGCAACTTATGGTTAAGTGCCTTATTGCTCAAGGGCACAACGGTGGCAGCCGAGATTTGAACCCACAACTCCCAGGCTACTAGCATGCTAGCCATATTCCTTAATTACTTAACCACCATCACCCATTTGCACATGATCCAAAGGAATTAAACACCTAGGTTTATACTTCACAGAGGAGCATCTTCGCCCCCGGCTGCCCTGTGTGGCTATGCATGATGTTTTAGATAAAGGAAGTGGAAGATAACTATAACAACATAAATTTACATTACATTTACATTTAGCAGCTTTCATCCAAGATTAAAATCAATCTACAACACAATACAAGTGAAGGCCAACTTGGAGTGTCATTTGCTAATAGGAGAGTAAGTGCAAGAGTTGGGAACTACTAGATCAGTGCATTCCAGGTAGTTGAAGGGACTAGGACTCTCCCAACATAACCACTTTTTAGAGGTACAGGATCTTTCAAATACTTTCTAAGATCAATCACTGCAGTACAAATCTGTTCATTCTGAGGAGGGCCTTCTGATTGACTCTGATTGGGGGGTTTGGCATCAGTGTCTAGGACAAGAGGAAGAGCTGGGTTGATGATGATGTTATTTGCTGGATAAGATGCTGGTTGGCTCCGGGCCTACTGGTGGGACTGGTGGAGAAAGCTGGCTTTGTAGTTAGCATGGAGCTGAATTCACTTACTGACTGCAGTAGGAGATAAAACATGCCGCTAATTAGGACTGTATTAAGCATGGAGTCTTTTTTCCATCTATCTTCTTCTAGTATGATTGGCATTAATTAGTGTCTTATTCCTGAATAAAGTTTTATCTGATCTTTTATTATTATCTTATCATCCAATTAAAACATGTATGCTGAGTGTCTATTTATCTGAGGGAGCGAATGTCAGAGAGAGAGAGAGAGAGAGAGAGAGAGAGAGAGAGAGAGAGAGAGAGAGAGAGAGAGAGAGAGAGAGGAAACAGCTAGTTGCTAAGGGCTTGTAGTTGAGTTTGGTCCATGAGTGTGTGTCTATTTATCTGAGGGAGCGAATGTCACACACAGAGAGAGAGAGAGATAGAGAGAGAGAGAGAGAGAGAGAGAGAGAGAGAGAGAGAGAGAGAGAGAGAGAGAGAGAGAGAAACAGCTAGTTGCTAAGGGCTTGTAGTTGACTTTGGACTGTGAGTGTGTGTCAATTTATCTGAGGGAGCGAATGTCACAGAGAGAGAGAGAGAGAGAGAGAGAGAGAGAGAGAGAGAGGAAACAGCTAGTTGCTAAGGGCTTGTAGTTGAGAGAGAGAGAGAGAGAGAGAGAGAGAGAGAGAGAGAGAGAGAGAGAGAGAGAGAGAGATAGGAAACAGCTAGTTGCTAAGGGCTTGTAGTTGAGTTTGGTCCGTGACTGTCTCTCAGTTCCTCTGGCAGCCCAGCCCACCTGCAGGGTTCATGAGAAGAGTGCTTTCTACACCTGCACCACTGTGTGTGTGTTTCTCTGTGTGTGTGTGTGTGTGTGTGTGTGTGTGTGTGTGTGTGTGTGTGTGTGTGTGTGTGTGTGTGTGTGTGTGTGTGTGTATGCCTTCTACACCTGCACTTATGAATGTGTGTGTGTGTGTGTGTGTGTTGTGTGTGTGTGTGTGTGTGTGTGTGTGTGTGTGTGTGTGTGTTGTGTTCCTCTTCTCTTTTCCACTCGTTTTTTTTCCTGTGTGTGTGTGTGTGTGTGTGTGTGTGTGTGTGTGTGTGTGTGTGTGTGTGTGTGTGTGTGTGTGTGTGTGAGTCTTTCCAGGACAAGAAATCTCTTCTTTTCTTTTCTACTCATCTGGCCTGCAAATCTCCTGAAATCTTTGTGCTGCTTGACATTCACGGCTGCAGCACTGACAGCTGAATAAGAGTGCCTTAGATATGTGTGTGTGTGTGTGTGTGTGTGTGTGTGTGTGTGTGTGTGTGTGTGTGTGTGTGTGAGTGTGTGTGCATTCACGGCTGCAGCACTGACAGCTGAATAAGAGTGCTTTAGATGGAAGAGTAGACTGCAGCTAGTCATGTGTGTGTGTGTGTGTGTGTGTGTGTGTGTGTGTGCGCATAAAAGAAATGACCATGGGGTTAGCGCTGTGAGCATCAGCCACCTTAATGAGTGGATTCTCTGTGGGATAATTATGAATGTCACTTTGGAAGAGCGTTTCTCCGGGTCGAGTGTGTTAGTGTGTGTGTGTGTGTGTGTGTGTGTGTGTGTGTGTGTGTGGCGTGTGGCGCGGTGTGTGAATGCACAATGTCTAAATGACTCTCATCAGCCTATTTAACATTTCCCTGACAGACGCTGCCGCCGCTGCCACCTCTGATGAGGCTCTCTCTCATTAATGACTTTGCCTTGGAGAGAGTCAGCACTTTACCTGCTCCCTCTCTCTCTCTATCTCTCTCTCACCCTTACTTTCTCTCTCTCTCCATCCCTCTCTCTCTCTCTCTCTCTATCCCTCTCTTTCTCTATCTCTCTCTTTATCCCTCTCTCTTGGCCCTGCTCCCTCTCTCTCTCAGACTATCTCTCTCTTTCTCTCCCTTCCTCTCTCTCTCACTTTCTATCTCTCTCCATCTCTCTTTCTCTCGGTCTTGCTCCCTCTCTCTCTCTCTTTCTCCCTCTCTCTATCTTGCTCCCTCTTTCACTCTCCCTCCCTCCCTCCCTCTTTCTCTTCCTCCCTTCTCTCTCTCTTGGTCTTGCTGCCTCTTTCTCTCCCTCCCCTTCTCTCTCTGTCTTGCTCTCTCTCTCTCATTCTTGCTGTCTCTTTCTCTCCCCTTCTTCCTCCTTCTCTCTCTCTCTCTCCCTCCCTTTTTCTCTCCTTCTCTCTACTTTTGTGTATCTCTCTCTCTCTCTCTCCCTCTCTCCATCTTTCTCTCTCCCTCTCTCTCTCTCCCTCTCTCTCTCTCTCTGTCTGGTGCACCATGCATAACAGCCCTGATTAATCCCCCCCCTCCCCACACACACACACCCTTAGCCGTCTCTTATCCCCCCCCCCCCCCCCTCTCTCTCTCTCTCTCTCTCTTAGGCGTCTCTTATCTTCTAAGTGGAGTTGCATCAGGTGCGGAGAAGAGAGCAAAGCAGAGCAGAGCACTTCTTTGTCTTCCTCCCTCTCTCTGAAGACCCTACAGCTGCACACACACACACACACACACACACACAGTTTCTGACGTCTGAAGAAAGAAAAAAAGAAAATCCCTTTTTCTTTTCTCTTGCATGAGCTCACAAAGGACTAAACAGGTGGGGTGACACTTGTGTTGTGTTTGTATCGCTGAGCCGAGGACGTTTGAGCTGTGTGTGTGTGTGTGTGTGTGTGCGTGTGCATGTGTGTGTGTGGAGTCAGGTGGATCTGCGTGCTTTGTGTTGTACTGCTCATGCTTGAGCTCCAGCTTGTGAAGGCCTTGCAATGATAAGTAGCAGGCAGGCAGGGAGAGACACACACACACACACACACACACACACACACACACACACACACACACACACACACGGAAGAGAACACTGCTTATCTGTGAGGAGGGCAGGCCTTAGTCAACACCACAGGCTTGCTGCTGGAGGTGTGTGTGTGTGTGTGTGTGTGTGTGTGTGTGTGTGTGTGTGTGTGTGTGTGTGTGTGTGTATCTACAAAACAACAAAGGCCTGTTGGGAAGGCCTAGTATCATAGAGACGGTGTTATTGCTAATGACTGCTAACAGGGAGATGTGTACACACACACACACACACACACACACAAACAAACAGACAGACAGACAGACAAGCAAACAAACAGACAGACAGACACACACACACAAACACACACACACACATGCTATAAGACATTCTATAAGACACATAGCCTTGCAGGCCATCCTATATCATTGGAATGTAGCCTATAGTCTGGTATCGAGAGATAGACCGAACTCAATCGTGGACATAACAAGGCTGTTATCTTTCAAACTACTTCTGCACGCAACAGCATAGCCTATGGCCAATCGGAGGAACGAACAAGATGTAAACACCAATTCAAAAGGCTGTTGTTTTTGGCGAAGCCCGCCCTAAACACATAGAGCGTTGTGATTAGATGTCGCCAATGGCGTCATCCAATCAAATTCCCTATGGCTTGCTACTAGACAAATTTATTTGCCGCCGCTAAGGTATGTCTAGATTTCTAGGCTATAAGACACACAGACATTCTATAAAATACAGATAGATAGGATAGTACTTCGAAGGAAGTTCAAGAGTACTTCATACATCCCAAAGGAAATTCTAGAGAAGGAGCTATAATCTTTTTACCTCACTCACGTCAGATGTAGCGCTACGCGCGTTCATCTGATATTCAGCGATAGACGAATTATTTCAGGAGCCAGAAATCCTTGAATCTAACTGGGCAAACGGCTTGTCCATCAATTTAATTGACGTACACTGCAGCCAACCACATCGAAACCAACCGATGACGCTCGTTACATTTGTTGGATTGGTTGGATTCAAAACAGTTGCTTCTTCGCTACGTCACACCCTCTACAGCAGACAGCGGCCCTGATTGGTCCGGTTAGAGAATAATGGCTTGAAATCTCTCTGATGGGCTTCAACATCAGATCGTTGCGCGGAAGTGCCTTACGAAAGTTACGTAGCGCATGATCTGACGTGAGTGAGGTAAATAATCTTTAGCCTATGATGACGCATCACACACACACACAGAAAGAGAGAGAGAAAGAGAGAGAGAGACAGAGAGACAAGGAGTGAGAGTATCTGTGATCAGCCTATGACGCATCACACACACATACACACGCAGACAGACAGACAGATACAAAGAGAGAGAAAGAGAGAATCTATAATCAGCCTATGACGCTGGTATGGCATTAACATATTTCAAGAGAAATTGTCAGAGGGCAAGTTCAAGGAAATCTGTCCAGTGTGTGTGAGTGTGTGTGTGTGTGTGTGTGTGTGTGTGTGTGTGTGTGTGTGTGTGTACCTGTGAGGGCCCTGGGTGTAAAACCAAATTACATTGTCATTCAAAGCAGTCTAATGGAATGATTACTCAACTGTGTTTCCAGCCAATCACGTGAGGGCTGGGGCGGAACCTGAAGACGTTTCTAATGCTTCTCATTGGCCCTCAATCACAGAGTCGCTGAGCAGCGCCTGACAGGGAAATATATTGAATCTCAGAGCTTCTGCAGGCTTCATGTCATTTCATTTAATGTGTGACCCCGCTTCAACAATTTGGAACAGGAGAGGAATCATTAATCATTTTGTCCTTTTCACAACTCTGAATTAAATTCCACCCTTGAGCAAACACACACACACACACACACACACACACACACACACACACACACACACACACACACACACACACACACACACACAAACACACACACTCATGCAGACATGCACACATGCACACATACACACACACACACACACACACACACACACACACACACACAGACACACACACACACACACACACACACCTGCACACACCCTCAAGCTTAGATTGTTGATTTATTTATTTATTTATTTTTTGTCCTTTGCATTTTGTGAGCGGGAGTGTGTGTTTTTTTCAAATTCTCAACTGACTTATGGGCTTTGGCTCTGCTGGAACAAGTGCAGAGGTATTACACACACACACACACACACACTGTGCACACACACTCTCCAAGTGCAGAGGTAAAAGACCTTAAAGGGGAAATCCTGTCAAATTTCAACAAGAGCTCTATTGCTCAAGCTACTAGAGATTAGCAAATACTGAAGACGCAAGACATTTTAGTCCAACCATATAGGTTTCCTTGAACAGAGAGTAAGCCCTGACAGTTCACCCAATGGGGCAAGTTTTCAAAACAGTTTTCAGCATCAAATCATGCACCAAATGTCACCCCAAAAGCTATGTAACATCATCAGACACATTACAACACACCTCTGTAGTGTTTATGACTACAAATGTCTAACAAAGTGCTTAAAATTGTGTTTTTATGCAGTGTTTACAAAACCGTTTTGTAAACAAACAATATTGGGCCGCTTGCATAAGCTCACAGTTTTAACCACTTTCCCAGCCATTTGTTGCCATACACAATACAGTTCTGTGTTGTAATGTGTCTGATGATGTTGCATAACTTTTGGGGTGATATTTGGAGCATGCTTAAATGCTGTAAACACAGTTTTGAAAACTTGCCCCATTGGGTTAACGGTCAGGGCTTATTCTCTGTTCAAGGAAACCTATATGGTTAGTCCAAAATGTCTTGCGTCTTCAGTATTGGCTAATCTCAAGTAGCTTGAGCAATAGAGCTCTTGTTGAAAATTGACAGGATTTCCCTTTAATGCCATATTGATTTCCACCGTTAGCCACAACCTCCCATGTGGAAATGCACGGGACAATGGAGGGTAAATATAGTTTCCATAGAGGAGGAGCAGTGGGGGAAACAAAACAACAACAAAAAAACAATATAGAATAAAAATAAATAAAGTAGAAAAACACAACAATAAACAATAAATAAACATAGAAAAAGTGGAAAATGGAGAGAAGCTGTCTGCCAGGTGACAGCTCCCATTATTCACTCAGTCAGCTGATGGGGCAGAGAATGAAGGGCAGCGCAGACTTGGTCCAGTTCTTTTAACAAACAAAACAGATAAACAAACAAATAAAACAAATAGATACATAGATCGATCGATCGATAGATAGATAGATACATAGATACATGTAGTTAGATAGATAGATAGATCGCGCCCCATCAGATTAACACACAAAAAAAGGAAAATAAAAGATATGTAAGGGATAAGGGCCTTCAAGGTGTCCCGATATAAGGTCATAATGGACAAGGTGGAGGCAAAGAACAGCCCGATGGCGCAGCCTCCGCCAAGCCCATTATTAGCTTATATGTGGACACCTCAAAGGCCGTTGTCCCGCTACTCACCCGGTTGCAACTAAAACATATAGACAATAAGTAAGAGTTTAAAACATGAAAGAAACATGTTTGGTTGAGGTAGGCTACTATTTTCATATGAAAGAAGATCTGCAAGGCTGCATTCTGGTGAAACTTTTACCCGACAAACGTCACAGGTGTCATGTTATCTAGAAATAACAGACACCCAGTCAGAAAATCATTAGAACAGTACTCCATTCCAACGGGTCATAAGGCCGGTACAGACTACACGATTTCAGCCACGATTGTCTCGTCGCAGACAAATTTTCTGGATCGTACGCGATTTTTTAAAAATCTGAGACGAGTGAGATCTTGTAATGTGACATGTTTGCAACCTACGATTATTTCGTCTGCGACGTTCGAAAACCCCACGACAAAAAGTTTGGCATGTTAGATTTTGGGGGGAATCGCAATGACGTATCGAATGTTGACATCAAAAATTCTACAGCTGTGCACTCCAGAATCGTAGGTTGTCATGGGGAGGGGGATCCCGCCACCAGCTGTTGCTCGAGGGAATCCCGCGAACATCTGGAGAGCCATAACGTAATTTCATTCATTCTCTCGCTAACGCAACTCAAACGTCCAAAATGACTACTAAATGGAGTAAAACAATGGAGGCGACACTGGTGGAGATGTGGCAGCAGCGCCCTTGTCTTTACGACGTGTCTTTGAAAGTGTTTCATGACAGGGGCAAAAAAGAAAAGGCCTGGAGAGAAATCGCTGAGGCGCTTGACCTACCTGGTAAGTTTGAAGCTAACAGATGTTGACATGCTAATAACAATCATAACCTAGCATAGCGCCGGTAACGCTCATATTGTCTACCAAATGCTTGGCTAGGTAGGTTAAAATGTTATTGTTGTTGCTAGTCATTCGATACAATGTTTGAAATTGTATTTTAGCCACCAGATAGTCCTAAGGGCAACTGACAAGGTTCAAGAAAGTTTTTTTTATTGCTGTAGCCTACTGTTCATTAGGCTTCTGCACTGTCTCGTTATAGTGGCTTATAGCAGAGTAAAAATATTTTGTTTTAGAGATGACGTTTGTTATCATATTTACGTAACTTATCAAGAATAGTTAGCTGGCTGCTGCTTACATTTCATAGGCCAAAGTGCCTAATATGACATACCAGAATGTACTTCAATTAAAACATTATTTTCTGTAAACACCTACAGTCGTGGAGATCACAACAAGGGCGGCTTCTCTGCGGACTCAGTTTGGGAAGCTCCTCCATCCCAAATCCAGTGGGGCTGGGGCAAAGGAGACGACCCTGACGGAAAGGCAGAAGTGGATCTGCCAAAGCCTGGTGTTCTTGCGGTCCCACATACTTCACAGACCTTCCCAGACCACTCTTCATGTAAGTAGGCTACTAAACCTAACTTGCTGCATATTCAAAACATTTAGTTTAGCCTCATTACATAACTTCCCTGACATGATTTTATGGCTTTCTTAACTTTAGTTAGAAGAGGCCGAAGTGAATAGTGAGGAAGAGGATGAGACTCCCCTGCCATTACCGACCAGCCACCGACTCAACCTAGACCTGCCCCGGAGTCTCACGCTGCCCGGGGGAAAAGCGCAAATCTGCCGACTTGGAAATGGACATGGAGAAGGAGAAGGTGGACATCCTGAGAAATGTGTCCAACACACTGCTGTGTCCAAGCCAGGATGTGGAGGACACTTTTGGAAGGCAGGTAGCCTGTGAACTCAAGCAAATTCAGAACAAGGCAACAAGGATAGGCTTACGAAGAACAATCATGTTGATGATCTATGATGCTCAGGAAAATGAGCAAAGAGAACCACACTCTTCCCAAGCATTCAATCCAAGCTACAACCCTACTACCAACCCTAACTACAGCCATACTTCTAATACTATGGGTTACAATTATTGAATTTGTCATTGTTTGTACTTAAAAAAAAAAAAAAAAAAAAAAGTAAATTGCTGATCATTTATTCATTCATGTATTTATTGCATTTCCATTTAAAAGTTTCTATAAATATTTGTTCACTTGTTATTAAAATGATTCAATAAAATATTTATAATTATTAGATACATTGGAAATATGTTCATAAATAAATACAGTAGGCCTACAAATATTTTAATAAATTACTTGTTGCCAATCACTGTTGTCGGTCTTAAATCATGTCCTCCTGCCAATAGACAGATCCAGAAGACTGGAAGTAGGCCTTCATCTGATCGCGCTGTTCCTTAGCAGCGTTGGTGGCATTGCGCGCTCTGGTCATTGTCACGGAGTCGAGAACACCTCCTCTTCTCCATGCCCCAGGAATGAGTCTGTGGTCCTCATCCTCAGTGTCCACAAAGGCTGGAGGGACATAGGCCTCAGAGGTTTTTTCCCTCAGGAAATTGTGAAGGGCAAGGGCAGCAAGGGTGATGCAAGTAACCTTATCTGGTTCGACAGCAATGTTTGTGAGGAACACACGTAAACGGTTGGCCAGGATACCAAAGGCGTTTTCAACTGTTCTTCTGGCTCTAGATAATCTATAATTGAAAATTCGTTGTCCATGATCAAGATTTCTGTGGGGATAGGGCTTGATTAAGTCGGAACGGAGAGGGAAGGCTTCATCACCTACAAACATATAGGGCATGATTAAATCAGTGTTGGGAAGAGGGTCAGGGCGGGGAAAATTTAACAAGTCTCTGTCCATGGCACGGCGGAGATCCGAGCGTCCAAACAAACTGGCATCTGACATTCGACCCTGAGTGCCCACACTAGCGTAAATGAATTTGTAATTTGCGTCCACAATTGCCATTAAGACAATGGAGAATCTCCCTTTGTAATTATAAAAAGAACTTCCAGAGTTTGCAGGGGGCTGGATGTAGATGTGTTTTCCATCTAGGGCACCTAAACAATGAGGAAACTGGCATTTTTCTTGAAATCCTCTTGCTACTTCTCGCCATTCGAATTCAGTTGTGGGTGTCTGGGGGTTGGGGGGAAGAAACACTTGATTAGTTCAGAAACATTTGTAGCAAGAGGCAAATATTGTTTATTACTTTATTTGTGAGAAATATCCTGCCCTGTAGCTTATTTATGACAAATGGCTTACTTTAGCTAGTAGACATATTATGTCATTTTAGAAATGTCCAGTAGATGGCAGTACAGGCTAAGTTAAGGCAGAGCATTGCAATGAAGAAACAAAGGAATTTCCATTACCTTCATGTAATCTTCCTTCAAGACAGTATATAGTGCTTCACAGGTCTCCATTACAACCTGGCCAACAGTTGATCTACCAATCCGGTACTGGAAGCTCAGTGACCTGAAAGACTCACCTAAAAAGGCAAATAAATAATTTCTGTTACTAATTTGACAACAACGCCACATGAGTCTGTTTAAAAACATCCCATTTAGGCCTACCAGTTGCAAGGAATCGGAGGGTAACAGATAATCTCTGTTTTGCACTGATGGCCATTCTCAATTTGGTGTCGGTTTTTCTGATGAGAGGCTCAACCTTTGCCAGAAGAAGTTGGAAGTCCTCCACGCTCATTCTAAGGAACTCGCGGAATCCCCTCCTATCAGTGTTCTGCATGATGGGGGAGAGGGGGGTGGGGGGGGACTTCATTAGCCAACATAATGATTGATTGGTTGCAGTGTACTTGAAGTAGGCTACGCTATGATTGTTGGGTTTGTGGGTTAAGGCAGAAATTTACCTGCATAGCTGAATGATTCTTATAGTATGGCAAATAACCTATTCAAAGACTTAAATTATGAATCAACCTACATTATAATAGCCTACAGTTTACCTACATTTAGCACATTTCCCAATTGAATAGACCTTTTTGATCCGAATTGATTAACAGATCAAGTTTCAGTGGTTGTTCTGTCTGTCTGATGAGAGGCTCAAACTTTGCCAGAAGAAGCAGACCTAGGCTACTAAGGAGTGTGAACAATTGAGATGGATCCTTGCAATTTGGGTGGCACTGAATCTGGGCTAGGCCTATATGGGGAAAGAAATTAGATCTGAAGCATGGGTAGACAACTGTGTTAACGTTATTCCAAATGATGTTAGAATTTTGAGAATGTAGCCTAATGTCTGTTTCAAGAAATGAGCCAAACTAATAGATACACTTTGAAATAGCCTCCCAACTCAAAGGACATAGGCTACACGAAGGATTGTGTGAAGACTAACGTTACTTCCGTTTCTGCCTAGAATGTAGATCTATTTGGCTAAGACGGATCTAGACTGGCAGAAGTGAAGAAGCGTTCAGATTCATGAACTGAACATTGCCATAACGTTATCCTTGTAAAAAAAGAAACATGTGGGTCTAGCTTAACTTTTATGGCAATAGGATCAAATGTCCTAGATTAACATGCTGCAGTTAGCGTTACCCTACCAATAAAGACCGGTGTGTTCACGCGCATAAACTAGCATTAACGTCAAAACAGAGCTAATGGTATTACGTTCAGAAAATACATTACCTCCAGTTCAGTGTGTAACACTGACATCCCCAGCGCTCCCCTTCTTGCAACCCAGGGCCGCGTCCACATTCTTCTTCTCCTTTTCTTTTTCTTCTCGGCGCATAAAAGCGCCAACATTACACCTAGAGCTAAGAACTCGGGGGCCATTGTGATAATAATATCGAGTAATAATATATTGAGTAATATCGAGACTTTGTTGCTGCGACAACGCGTGACGTGAAAGATACAAAGTAAAGATTCTACAGCGGCACACACTCGAATGTTGATACAAAGATTGATTTTCTTGTAGTGTGGCCAGTCCCCCGACCGCGACTCAGGCCACAATCGTAGCTCAGTGATCGTGTAGTGTGACATATTGAATCGTGATAGAATGTCTGAGAATCGTGTAGTCTGTACCGGCCAATAAAGAAAATAAAATAGATAGGTAAATAATCCTCTCTGTATCAGTCCAGTCCAGTACGGTGTCTTCCAGGCAGTGCTGCCTTCAAGGCACTACTCCACTCAGTTTAGGGTTAGGATGAGGGTTGAGGGGGTTAGGGTTAGGACTAGGGTTAAGGTAGTGCCTTTTAGGCTGTACTGCCCAGAAGGTGCCGTTAGGGGCAAAAAACACCATTGAGCATCCAGTACAGCACTCATCTTCTCCCTACACCACCCCCTCATTATCTTCTGGTGGGAGGTGTGTGTGTGTACAGCACTCATCTTCTCCCTACCCCACCCCCTCATTATCTTCTGGTGGGAGGTGTGTGTGTGTACAGCGCTCATCTTCTCCCTACCCCACCCCCTCATTATCTTCTGGTGGGAGGTGTGTGTGTGTACAGCGCTCATCTTCTCCCTACACCACCCCCTCATTATCTTCTGGTGGGAGGTGTGTGTGTGTACAGGACTAACACACCAAACTCATGGAATATTTACAGCTTGCTTGGTTTTTAAATAACACACCGACCGACTGACCAACCAACCGCATTTTATATTCACAGCTTGCCATCAACTTTTTATGGCCTTACATACAGTAACGGCCAGTGACCACTCACACACACACACACACACACACACACACACACACACACACACACACATACACACACACACACACAGTAGCGGCCTGTGACCAGATGCCGGACACACACACACGCACACACACACACACACATACACACACACACACACACACATAAACATACAGTAGCGGCCAGTGACCAGATGCCGGACACACACACACACACACACACACACACACACACACACACACACACAGACATACACACACACACATACAGTAGCGGCCAGTGACCAGATGCCGGACACACACACACACACACACTCACACACACAAACACACACACACACATACAGTAGCGGCCAGTGACCAGATGCCGGACACTGCAATATTAATGCCCCTCCAAGAGAGCACATAGTGTCAGATTGTATTCAAGCTTATTAAAGGGACATAGTGACAGTAACATCAGCACACACACACACACACACACACACACACACACTCAAGACCATACACACATTAGAAGGATAGGCTTGACATCTCTTCCTAAAATCTGCAAACACACACACACACACACACACACACACACACACACACACACACACACACACACACACACACACCATACACAACCATACACACACACAAACATCACACACACACACACACACACACACACACACACACACACACACACACTCACACTCAGGACCTTACACACATTAGAAGGACAGGCTTTACATGACATTT
>JAODXP020000020.1:21616944-21619444 GCA_027497455.2 Sardinella longiceps
CTGTTGGGTATTACCGCTGGGTGACAAAACATCTCGTCATTTCATTCAAGCCAGAGGACAGCTCTGTTCTGTTCTCTTGAGGTCAGTCATTTAGCTTTAGCAGGAGGTCACATTGAACAGCCAGTTAATATGCATACAGTTCAAGAGCTCTCTCTCTCTCTCTCTCTCCTCTCTCTCTCTCTCTCCATTAATATCTGCCCTGCTGGATGACCTAGCTAGCATCTGATTAAAAAAAGAAAAGAAAAAAAAAGTCTAGGTACCAAGGGGATCAGTTATTGTCATTCTGCTTTCATTAATTTCATTCCAGATAACTTTAGCCTACTTTTGGTCAGCTGAATTGTCTGCGTAGCTACAGGCTAGAGGCAAAGTACCTGCAGATTGAATGAAAACTCTGGGGGACGGCTGTGCATTAGCAAAATGTCACAGAGCAACCAAGTCATCCACAATTTTGCGGCTGGCGTTCCCTCTCTCTTTCTCTCTCTCTCTTTTTTCTTTCCTTCGCTCCCTCTCTTCTTCACTCTCATCCGTAAGGGCGACAGGGAGAGGTCGTGAGAAAACGTTCCTTGAGGCATTTCTCACCTTCAAGGTTTATGAAATCTCGTCCTCTCTGAAGGAGCCGCTGGCACAGTTAAAATGGCAGCAGTTTCAGTCTTTTTTTAAAGCACCAAGAGTTATGACACTGGCTGTATTGCGGCTTACTTAACTTAACAGCTTAAGCAGTCGCTGTCTTTTTCTGACACACCAGGGCTGCCATGACGCACTTCAGCACGGCTATGCCTGAATTAATTGAGCTAAATTAAATGTAACAACCTTTATTAGGCGACCTACCTTCCTAAGAAATTAGAGGTTTAAAAAGACATGCAGAACATGCCTGATGATGGAAGATTATTACTGTGGTATTAATTTAATACGTAAATTACGATAATGTAGTGAGATTTGCTAATGTTAAACATTGCATATTCTCTGTTAAGAGATGGATAAACTATGTCCAAATTAAAAAGGTGGAGTAAATTGTGTTTAGCCACCACTACATTGCTGCACAGCCTCCTGCCATGATATCCCTTAAAAGATAGCTCCGGAGTAAGTGTAAGTATAGCCCTGTTGCACCAGCCTTCTACCAGCAACAGATTTCGCATGGAATGAAAGAATTTTGAACAGAAAAGACAGAACGCAAACGCAAAGCACTTTTCATTGAGCCACCTTAAGCTGGAAACAGACCTACCGCCTTTCTCAATCTTTTACGATTGGAACGTCAGTCTTTTTCGATTAGTGAGCCAAACCTACAGACTCGATCTGGGACGATTGAGAGTCATTCATGAGCACAAACCTAACGATTGAGTCGTCGGCATTTTAATGTCATAATTGGTATCATAGCGACCACAGAACGGACTGGTTAAGATCATATCAAACATGTTTAATTCAGTCTGATTTGCGTCAACAAAGGGAAGAATCGCATCGTTACAAATCTGTCACCCAAACACACATAACGATTCTAGACACTGCTGCTGAGGAGACATCTTTCAATTCATCAGTGTCACTTATCTCACTCTCCTCTTCAGGAAGAGTTTCTAAAGACAGAGTGACCAATGATTTAAGAACCCCATCCAACCCTGTGTGAGAAAATGACTGATAGGCCTAATCATTATCATTTGAGCTCATCTTGATATGATCAAAATTTTGACCCTTGAAATTCTCGCTCCAGAGCAATCAGGACCTTGCTTAATTAGGCCAATTGGAGTGTACCCTCTATAAGGCGATATAATTTGCGATTAACAGTTAAATCATGGCCCAAGAACCCAGCAAGTTAATCCATTTCTGTGTGGTGTTGACAGGGAAGAAATGCGTTTGCAGAGCTTGAAGGGAGCTCCTGGGTCACTACTGTATCTATGGCCTCTCAAAAATGTGTCCTGCCCAGGACGAGCGAAACAAATCATCAATCAGTGGGACTGCTCCGACTCGTTATCACGAAAAGTGTTCCAGTGCCTGGGTCTTATTAGCCTCGTGAGACCAAACTGATCTTGCAAGCTTCAGGTTTTCACTCGCAGCTCAGTCTGGCTATTCTCCATTGATGAGAATTTGGAGCAGGTTGCTAAACAAATGAACCAATCAGCGTTGGCTTTGAGGCGGGTTGAGGTGCATTGCAACGAGAGGCGGGTCTAAAGATCATGTGCGTATGTTAGTACGTTATATGCTTCGTTGGTCTGATTGGTTGATTTGGCCTGTCTATCACCAACATAGGTCGTGATAGACAGATGCCTTATCCAATCAGCCAGAACTAAACTGCTCCAGCTTCTCTTACCAACCCCGGGGCGTCTTCATCCCTGCACCGGCGAAATTCATGTAGCTTTATCTGCCGCTTCTTCAACTGCTGTGTCGGTGTAAGCTTCACTCCAGCTGCCTCCATCGCAGTGTATTTGTCAATTGCCCTGAAAAGGGCCTCAGCAGACACATCTCTCTTCATGGGCACAGGCTTGTTCTGACACCAATGTAGCGTTTTATT
>JAODXP020000020.1:21626944-21632983 GCA_027497455.2 Sardinella longiceps
GAATAAGGCGAATACTTTGCCTACCACCTAATAACTCTCAGACAACATTATGTGTTCTCTGTATCCATGCTGTTACTCTGTGAAAACCATGGTCAGTCTATGTGTCAGAGTGAGTTGTTGCTTGTAAAAGATCGCAAGAGATCGAAAGGTTGCCTCTTTATTAAAAGTCGATGGGGCGCTGTGGCTCAGTGGCTAGAGCGTCGGACCATTACTCTGGGGACCCGGATTCGATTCCGATCCGAGGCCATTTCCCGATCCCACCCCATCTCTCTCTCCCACTTGTTTCCTGTCCATCTTTATACTGTCCTATCTGATTAAAGGCAAAAAGCCCAAAAAATACCTTTAAAAAAAAAAAAAAAAGTTGAGTCTCTTTAAGGCGGTGTGCAAATCTTTTTTCTCACCAGTCTATGTATCAGGCCTTGACCACCGACTGGACTGGTACTTCACTGGGCCCCAGGCAGGTGGGTTGAGCCCATGAGATGTGGATCTGCCCAAGGTTTCTTCCTAAAATTAATTATTAGTAATTGAAGGGAGTTTTTCCTTGCCCCTGTATCTCATGGGTGCTCCCTGTACTGTCTGTATAGCGCTGTGAGACAATATATTGTATTTGTGCGCTCTTCAAATTAAATTGGATTGAATTTAATTGAATTCCTCAATACTCCTTCTGGGATTCTGGCCATTGACCTTGTTCGCTCACGAAGCATCCCATCATGGCCAATCAGCGAACTCTTTAAGAATGCAGTGCAAGAATATAATAGGCTATCAGTTAAGGGCTGATCCAATGTTTTTGAGTGTTTTTGACCTCTCTCTCTCTGCTCATCTCCAGCAAGTAATAATTTCTCAATAGCCAGGATCCCAGAGCCCTTTACGTAGAGAAACATAGACCTATGGCCTGGTTATGACCAGGCTAGTGTCCTCTATAAATATCACACATCACTGTGAGTGTAAAAATACCCATCAGAAATTTGCTTTGGATTACAGGCCAATCACACTCACACTTGCATTTGACATTTTATCATACTGTATGTTTATTTCCCGACTGGTGAATGTAAAAGCCAAATTAATTATCCTGTTATGATTTGTAAAGTCTCAGCCATGTCTTTGTTACTGTGTGATTTGTGTGATGACTGACTCCATCCACATAGAACCAAGAGAAGCACACACACACACACACACACACACACACACATTTATCCACATATTTCACACTTGATGTAAAGATTTGTGTGATATTGGTGACAGGCCGTAAGGTGGGACAACAGGTACGGTAACGTAACACACACACACACACACACACATTTATCCACATATTTCACACTTGATGTAAAGATTTGTGTGTTATTGGTGACAGGCCGTCAGGGGGGACAACAGGTACGGTAACGTAACACACACACACACACACACACATGTGAGTTTCCCAAATGGATGTTTTCATGGCACATGGAGAGTGAATAATGAATCCCATAATAATAATGTGGGCCAGTGGCACATAGAGTGTGTGTGGGCAATAAGCAGAAGAGAGCAGTGTTGAAATATTCATCCGTTTCCTTGCACATCTGCGCACTATTCTAAATACAACCAAGGTTACAGAGACAGAGATACGCCAGCTTTATAATGGGTGTCAGTGTTCTCTCTCTCTCTCACTCACACACACAAACACACACACACACACACACATCACTCCTAGGAGAGACACATCTTGAAGGCACACCAGTGTTTTTTACTCCAGATATTTCTCTTGGTCTTGGTGCTTGGTTGGAACATATGTTAGCCTGAGGCAATACATTTTTAATGTTTCAGTTCATTCGTTCAATTAATAAGAGGCAGCCAGGGCGTGCGCGCATGAGTGTGTGTGTGTGTGTGTGTGTGTGTGACCTCGGTGAAGTCGGATACACACGGAGGATAAGGATAAAGCATACATGAGAAGCCATTCGGCACGAGGAGACAAATTATTATTTTTCGCTTTTCCGCTCGTGCCAAAGAGCTGCAGCGACTTAAAACCAGCTACAGTGACAATAGTCATTTAGTTGCGTCTTTTAATTTCTCCGACGCAACCGTACCGCTCAACAAAAATAATGAAAATAAAAATTAATTTGCATGTAAATGAAGGGCGTAGCTTTTGGTCCAATCACAGGAGGGAATGTCGAGCTCCTGTGGTGAAACATGATTGTGAGTGTGAGAGTATCGGCGCTCGTTTACCGATAGCGTTTGTTGTTTGTTGTTTGTTATTGTTTGACTGTGCTTCATAGGAGCACAGTGATAAAACACTTCATTCATTCTGGTCATGCTTCAATTTCTGTCTATTTGTTTCAAAGTCAATCATTAAACGGCACTCACACACACTTTGTTGACACAGGGAAAAGTCAGCATCCCTGCCTGTGTGAGTGTGTGTGTGTGTGTGTGTGTGGAGAGAGAGGGAGAAAGCGAGAGAAAGAGAGAGAGAGAGAGAGAGAGAGAGAGAGAGAGAGAGAGAGTTGTTGGAGTGAATTTAATATAAAATGCATTTTAATCAAGAGAGACACCGAGGGAGAAGCGTGCGGCGAATGAGCTGACATTTCTTCACCCTCCCACCCAGGGGAAGACAAGAGCGTACGTGTGTGTGTGTGTGTGTGTGTGTGTGTGTGTGTGTGTGTGTGTGTGTACGTGTGTGTGTGTGTGTGTGCCACTTCTGCACATCTGATAACCAGGACAAAGCTGTGTAATTGAATGAAGTAATAAAATTTCATATCTTGCAATGCAATGCTGCTTTCTCTGGCTGCTGTGCTGTAATGGACCGAGGGTGAGGAGGAGGAGGATGAGGAGGCGACTCTGTGAGCGCTAATATCATCCATCAAGTGCCATCCATTCCCCTCTTCTCCTCCCCTCTCTACTCCCTCTCTCCTCTATCCTCCTCTCTCTCTCTTCTCTGGCCTGTCACCAGCAGCAGGCCTCTCTCTCTCTCTCTCTCTCTCTTTCTCTCTCTCTCTCTCTGCACACACACACACACACACTCCCTATTTATCCTGTGTACAGGTGAGATTTATTTATTTATTTGTAAAGAGCACATGGAATGTAAAAAAAGAGCATGTTCGCTAACCAGAGGCACAATCACCCAGTTATTTTAGGCTTTCAACACAACAGTAGACATGAAATGTCATGGCTCCACATTTCCTGCTATCTTACTATACAAGGTTATACTGCAGTGAAGTTGAAAAGGGTAGGTTATTTACAGATACAACATATGGCAGAAACTTTCTACACCACAATTCTAGACCATGACTGAAAACCTCCATGGAAACATCCATGAAAAACATTACTACTGTAAGCTGTAAGGAGCCCTTTGGATCGAGCTGTCCAGGTGCTATTGAAGGCAGGCAGTCCATGTAGCACACGGGGAGTAATATGCTATTGAGACCACAAGCTACAGCTTTCAGCAGTGAAATGACGTGGATTACAGAGTGAAGGCTACATTCCCTTTGTCTTCTCCACTGACTCTCGGGTCAAACTGTTTGTCTGGTGTCTGCGGCTACGTGAGCCTACATGTAGCTTTCTCATACTCTTTAGATCCATTCATCAGTGAGAGGATTGCTGTCTGGGCTTATACAAGCATACTCCACCGTCCATAAAGGACCTTCCGGTTGAGATCATGCAGAGCACAAAGTTTCTGTGCGTCTACATCACAGACAAGCCCATCCTCCATCCTGTTCTCCCTATGCAGCCAGTGACATCATCACCATTATGGCCAATGAAGGCCCTCCTGAGTTCATCAGTGTATTGTCTGAATGTGTGTGTGGAGAGGGCAGTGTGTATTAGTCTGAGTTCATCTCTGCATTGTGTGTATGTGTGTGTGTGTGTGTGTGTGTGTGTGTGTGTGTGTGTGTGTGTGTGTGTGTGTGTGTGTGTTGTATTGGTAAGTGTATGCATGAGTGAAGGGAGAAGTGTGTATTCGTCCTAGTTCAAATTAGAGTAGTGTGTGTGTGTGTGTGTGTGTGTGAGTGTGTGTGTGGAGAGAGTGTGTGTGTGTGTGTGTGTGTGTGTGTGTGTGTGTGTGTGTGTTGATCACAGCAGTATATCTATTAGTGTCAGTCCCAATCATGAGGTTGCCAGTTTTAAGTGTGGAGGCAGTGAGCCGCCTCAGCAGAGAATATGTCGCACGCCTCCGTGTCACGTCCTGTTACGTCACAAGACACTCTTTCTGGCTCTCTCTCACGCACGCACACACACACACACACACAGACATTTTTCCCTCTTAATGTCTTTCTCCCTTCCTCTCTCTCTCTGTCTCACACACACACGTCTCATCTCTAGCTATTCTCTTTTACACCTCTCTCTCTGTGTCACACACACACACACACACACACACACACACACACACATCCTATCTATAGCCATTCTGTTTTACTTTATGCACACATGCACACACACACATCCACAACACACACACACTCCTTCTGGTCTTCCTCTCTGGCCTTGTGGCTGAGGTATATTTGGGGCAACGTAAGACACAAGTAAACAAATACAGACATAAACACAAATACCTAAACACACATACACAAATACACACATACAGTAAACACACATACACAAATACACACATTCAGTAAACACATAAACACACAGAAATACACACAAACATACACACACAGAAATACGCACATACATAAACACACATCAACACACATACACAAATACACACACATAGTAAACACATAAACACACATACAGAAATACACACAAACATAAACACACATGAACACACATGTACACACACATACATGTACATACACTTCTCACAGGCAAAGAAAGTGAAATTCACACTTATCCACACAGTATGATACGCTGTGCTAAAATACCTAGCCAAAAATATGCAAGAACACACACACACACACACACACACACACACACACACACACACACACACGGATGAAGACACACACACTGTACACCCAATCTGTTGAGAGGCGTGAAAGCTGACACCCTCTGAAGAATAGTGACCTCAAACACTCAGCATGCATCGTGTGATAATGTGTGTGTGTGTGTGTGCGCACGCGTGTGATAGTGGTTAAATATAGTGATTGTCTTTGCCTAATTGCGCGCGTGTGTGTGTGTGTGTCGTCAGCATGTATCGTGGTTAAATATAGTGATTGTCTTCGCCTGTCCCACCAGCGCAGTGACACATATGGGCTGACGTCATGGACACATGTTGGGCTCACAGATGTGCTGTCTACTCTACTCTACTCTACTCTACTCTACTCTAACCATTCTAACTACAGTAAGTGGGACTCCAAAGTAGCTCAACCAAATAACACCACTAGCAACAAACAAACAGCAGACAGGGTGCATACTGTTCTTATCCTTTAATGCTTTCCAAGTTAAAATTCCGTTCCGTTTCACAGCTCCGATGTTTGCGTTGTCCTTGAGTCATCCGCCCTTGACGATGCACGGGGAGTGTTTGTTTTTGTGTATTTGAGTTGTGCACACACACACACACACACACACACACACACACACACACATAAACACACGTCTGCTCATGTTGCAACCCTGAACTCTGCAGGCGTACTGTAACCTCGTGCATCCAAATCACCCCCACTTAGCAGCTATATCCATACTTCACAAAACAACAAACAACAACACAGACAACAAAACAACAACAACACAAACGTTGAAGTCCTTGGCATGCGGAGAGCACATCAATGCTCTTTGCTTTTAAAACTGGAGGACCCCAAAAAAGTGAAAAGGAAACAAACATTATCATCAACAACAACAACAACAACAAAAACTAAAACTGAGAAAGCAAACTGCACAATATAATGTATGTTTTTGAACTGCACAATATAATGTATGTTTTTAAACTGCACAATATAATGTATGTTTTTAAACTGCACAATATAATGTACGTTTTTGCAAATCCAATTACAATTGCTTATGTTTTATCTTTGGCCTTAAGCAGCACTCTGTGTGCTCTGCTTCTGAGTCAGAATAAAACACTGGGGTTGTGTAGAAGTGTTTAAGTGATGTTTTGGAGTGATGCCAATCATATCCTAGCCCAGTAGTAAT
>JAODXP020000020.1:21633083-21638083 GCA_027497455.2 Sardinella longiceps
ACACACACACACACACTTTTCTACAGCATTGATCCCTGATCGATACATCAGCAAATAATCAATCAGAGCTTTTTGGCTGCAAGCAAAACTTTTTGGCTGCTCGTTTAGTAGCTCTGAGAATCAGACTGGTAGACACACACACACTTTTACAAGCACACACACACACACACACACTGCTCGTTTAGTGGCTCTGAAAATCAGACTGGTGGGGCGGAGTCTACTGTCCCTGCACAGTGTGTGTGTGTGTGTGTGTGTGTGTGTGTGTGTGTGTGTGTGCGCACAGGGAGTCTACTGTGCTGCTGGAGCTCCTGGTTTCCACGGAGATTCAATAGGCTCCATGGCAACGGGTGCCAGATTCTATCCACATCCAGCAAGACCGAGACGGCTGCCTAGGCCATTAGACCAGCATGCCACCCAAACACTCCCCTGTGTGTGTGTGTGTGTGTGTGTGTGTGTGTGTGTGTGTGTGTGTGTGTGTGTGTGTGTGTGTGTGTGTGTGTGTGTGTGTGTGTGTGTGTGTGCCCTCCACCGCTACAGAGACGCTTGGTTGCCAAGGGGTGTTACACCAGCATGGCACCAAACACTGCTAGCATGGCTCCCCTACAGTAACACACTTGGCAGCCCCATGTTTTAGGCATACTGGAGTTAAGCCACGTACACATACATCGCTACTCGCTCATCGCTAAACTATGAGGGACAACGTAATGTCAATGTCAATGTGGCCCCCGGAGCCACACACCAGGACCATCCTCCCCTTTTCTCTGAGGCCCGTGATGGAACTGGCCTGATGGCCCCCTGATGACCACTACTTAGATGGCGACCAACGCCCAATGAACTCTGATCCCACTCCAATTACTGACTAATCCCACACTCCAACTACTGACTCCATCCCTTGGCCCTGACTGTCACACAAACTATGTGTATATCATCTCTGACTACATTCAGTACTCATACTGTTTTGTGTTAACCATGGTCAATCTATGCATCAGACTTTACGGATACTTTATTAGGCCCCAGGCAGGTAGGCTGAGTCCATGAGACGTGGATCTGCCCAAGGTTTCTTCCTACATAACAAATTATTTACAAAGCGAGGGAGTTTTTCCTTGCCCCTGATTCTCATGGATGCTTCCCGTACTGTCTGTAAAGCGCCGTGAGACAATGTACTGTATTTGTGCGCTATACAAATAAAATTGAATTGAATTGAATTGAATGTGTTTGAGCGATGCGAGTAAAAAAAGAGGCAAGTAGCTACTTGCGAGGCGATGTGGGCGGATACGGAGATAAAATTATTTTAACTTTCAGTGATGCAAGTAAGCAAGTAACCAATCACAAATGTCAATCACCTTTGATTGACTGTTAACTGAAACAGCGAGTTACATGGAAAACTGCCCTT
This sequence comes from Sardinella longiceps, assembly GCA_027497455.2. Taxonomy (NCBI): domain Eukaryota; kingdom Metazoa; phylum Chordata; class Actinopteri; order Clupeiformes; family Clupeidae; genus Sardinella; species Sardinella longiceps. Next base: position 21,634,477 of record JAODXP020000020.1, read on the forward strand.
TGGAGACAAAATACCTAGTGCTTTTGCAAACTGTGGTTCATATGATATGTGAAACAAACTAAATGTTGAACTGTAAGCAATTTAAACGTAATGGTGTGCACAGGCGTGTGATTACAGCCTGCAACATGTTCCTCTCTGATACTTCAGCAGTGACCAACAAACAAATAGATAACGTTGGTAACGAGAGAGTGTTCCTCGGCTAGAGGCGATGGGCTAGTGGCGACGTATGTGTACGAGGCATTAGGCAGCAATCCTCAAACAGTCTCAAAACAATAGAGAGCTGACACTTAGCAGAAAACCATCTGAAAGTAATTATTTTGGCTGGAGAGCCATAGTGACTGACGGTCCAGGTGTTAACAGTCAACCTGGGGTTGATGCTGGTAAATTGGTAAGTCATCTTGGTCTATGCCTGCCTTTGTGCAGGGTCTGGAACCTCTACTATTGAGAGTTGATTGCACGCTGGAGTTGTTTGCATTCAAAAAGATTGCATCAGCACTTGACTGATCGTATTCTAGCACAGTATTCTCAAAGTGTGCTGATTGGACAGGATGGGGTGCATCCTGAGTGAACGTGGCCAATGGTGGTAATCCGAGATAGAATACTGAAGGGAGATGAGAATCGAGCAGAAGTGCATAGGAAGGCAATGAGTGTTTCTCAAAGTCGAGGAAGCATGCTTGGAAGGCTGCTTTTTCGAGCATTACACGTCATTGTTTGTTGCCAAGTACTGTTGCAAAGTCAAGCATCCTTCTAAATTCTAGCGAGGACAGAGGCCTTTGTTCATAGATTTTTCAAGGATGCACTGATGGAACCTCGTTTTTGAAGTGTACTACTTCCAAGGCGAGTGTGCTACCTAGGAAGCATTCTCGACTTTGAGAAACACTGAATAACCAGGCTAGTGACCATTTCTAGCCAACACTTCCACAGATCATTCTAGAATTATATCAAATCATTCTAGATCATTCATGAATCTCTTTTCTAGATCAATAAAGTACTCAATGATAAATTAATATTATCTTACATCACAGCACTCATTCTGATATATTGTGACCTACTAACCAGCACTTGCTCCTACTTGTACGTCCTGCAGTGGGGTTACAGCTGCTGGCTGTAGGACTAGAATAAACATGGCTGCCAAACCCTCTTCACCCATTTTGGATTTTGGAAGACTTCTGCTTCTAGGTGTGTTCTTGTTAAGCAGTTTTAGTTTTTGCTGCCTGCTGTCGCTGCCAAAATACTTAGTCTTGTGTGTGTGTGTGTGTGTGTGTGTGTGTGTGTGTGTGTGTGTGTGTGTGTGTAGAGAGAGTATGAGAATGTGTGTGTGTGTGTGTGTGTGTGTGTGTGTGTGTGTGTGTGTGTGTGTGTGTGTGTGTGTGTGCCTAAGGTGTTCAGGCCTGGAGACAGTGTCCATTGATAAACGATTTGTGGAAGTGAACAAAGGCGGAAGAATTTCAATAAAGCCCAGAGACTCTATAAGAGGTGGCCTAGCAGTGCAGGTGTGTGTGTGTGTGTGTGTGTGTGTGTGTGTGTGTGTGTGTGTGTGTGTGTGTGTGTGTCTGTGTGTGTCTGTGTGTGTCTGTGTGTGTCTTACGGTCTGGTTAGAAAGCAGATGACAGGAGAGTGGATGTGAGTGGGTGGCGGGGGGTTGTCACACAGTCAGGAGAGCAGGAGTGTGTGTGTGTGTGTGTGTTTGTGTGCGCACTGGTGGTGGCCGTCATGCTGTGCTGAGGCAGACACACACTGACACGGCACAGGAGGGGAGGCGCGGAGAGTGTGTGTGTCAACACACAGAAGTGCGTCTCAGGAGGACACTCTCTCCTCTCCTATACCTCCTACACACACACACACACACACACACACACACACACACTCTTCGGCTTCACTCGACTGTGAAGCTGTGGCTCGTGACAGTGGTGGACTCAAGTGCCGCTGATAAAGACACTAAGGACATTGTCAGTCGACCGATGTCCATCTAAACACACACACACACACACACACACACACCCTTGCCTGAGTCATTCTCTGGGTGGCTCTAGATAGCAGGATGCACATAGACCTTTCTCCACACACTTGCATTATAAATATGTGCATACACACACACACACACACACACACACACACAGCTGCAGTCACTGTCTAGGTGGTTCTAGAGAACAGGATGCACATACAAAGACACTTTTCCACAAGCTCCACACACTTATATAAATATGTGCACACACACACACACACACACACACACACACACACACACACACACACACACCTGATTCTGGTGAAGGCGTAGAGCAGGTAGGCTGCCGTGTTGCCTCTGTCGTCCAGCATCTTGTCGAAGGAGAAGACGTAGTCGTTGATGCGGTTGTGGGACAGGTCAGCGTATTTGATGCAGCCGAACGCTACCGCTCTCTGGGCTTTGGTCAGCTCCTCTGGGGTCAACACCTACAACACACACACACACACACACACACACACACACACACAAGAAAAAGAAACATCAGAAACATCACTACATCAGAAATGCACTACAGAGAACAAGATCAAGTACACTCAAATACACTCAAATCAATTCAATTTCATTTGTAGAGCAGAAAAAAAGCTGCGCGGGAGATGCACGGTTCACTGCTAAGAAACCGGACAGGAGCCACACAGAACACGTGTGCAGTGTGTATGACTTAACCTGTTAACATGCATTCTAAACGAAAATGGCCCATAACCACGCCTGCACCGCTTACGCCCTGCTCACACTCAGCTTTTGGTCTGACATGGGCCTAAGAGTCGCACTGAGAAAAAGACACGAAAAAGAAAACATCACAAAACACTCCAGAACTCCTGAAGAGCTTGTGCAATAGACCCTTTTTATGTTTGTAAACATTCCGTGTTCTAACATTCTATAAACTGCAACTGGAGGCAGAAAGCCTCCAGAAGCTATCAGAACCAATACAATAGTGACAGTTTTCAGCGCTGTCTTTTAATGCTTTCTCAACAGCTAATCCTACATTTTATAATTTTGGCGTAATCTATCAGGTGTATACTAAATAATATCCAACTACAGTAGCGATCCTGTATGTCTTAAAGTGTTTACAAATTGTGTGAGTTAAGGTGCACTTCAAGAGAAATGCGCTTAATCCTATGGGAAAACGACTAACGTTAGTAACGTCACTTAACATGGTAGGCGATTTACCGTCAGCTAACAAGCTAGCGGGTTATTCGGTGGTAAAGTTTGGCTTTTAGGCGTAATGTTAGAGTGATAGAAAATCCCCGTGTTCAGTTAAATATGTGGAGACTGTCGATAAGTTTGTTTGCTTTGACAAGTGGTTTAAATCGAGAGAGGTCGCTACGGTGGCAGTAGGCATCACTACGTTATCCAGCAGCCTAAAGAGGCAGATAGCCACCTGTGCTGCTTTCAGTCTCTGAACTTTGGGTACTCGTTCAATCATGTTGGTGGACATATATTTTGTTGTTTGTGAATCATATCGTATAAAGAAATAGATTCTTGAGTTATATTATGATGACAAGCTGTATTTTCAAAGATGGTGAAAGTTGTCAAATTTACAGCCATGTCTATCAGAACAGACGATTTTCTGCCTCCAAAACTCAACTCATGGAATTGTGA
>JAODXP020000020.1:21648083-21685583 GCA_027497455.2 Sardinella longiceps
TAACTGACCTTCTTCCTGGACTCCAGGGGTGGGGGCTGCACTCCGTTCACCAGCAGATTGGTCAAGAGCTTGGACACGTAGGACTTCCTCAGGTGGACGTTGATGAACCCTGAGCACCAGACACATCGATGTTAATCAGCATTGAAACTCAAAAACTAAAGAAGCTTTTGCCTTCGTTTACTACTGTATTGTGCTTCTATTTCTGTACATTACACTGAACTTAACCTCACTCACATCAGTCAAATGATGCGTTACGCTGCAGGGCTGCAGGCATGAATCTACACAAATTGCTTTTGATTGCAAACTCATCGAGTACTGTTGGTAGGGAGTGGAACAAGAACATTTGCTACCTCAAAGCCCAAATTTGGAAATGGGTAGTTAATACTAGCACTTCTTACTATACTATTATTAACACTATTATTAGCCAACACTAACTAATGAAGCCGAGGAAATTCAGTTTCAGTTTTTGCTAATTCAGTCTATGCCGTACCAAACTCCTCTCACCCCTCTCCATTCTAACGGTTTAAGTCCAATTTGGACACTAATACCTAAACACATGCTGCAAAATACTTTTGAGCCATATCAAACCGGCACTCTCCTTTAAGTCTCACAACCACCACAGCATCTCACAACCTCCACAGATGAGGACTCACCTGGGCCAGCGATCTCCGTGCTCTGGATCAGCTCGTTCTCCGGAATATTCTGGACAATCCTCTCAGCGATCTCCCTGGGGTTGATCTTTGCCCCCCTGGCCTTCAGCATCTGCCAAAGGTCAAAGGAGGTCACCAGAGGTCAATGGAAAGGGTTTATACAACAATTCTTAAGTTAAATTTACTACTTTTTAATACCTATTTTCCTATTGTATCTTCAGAATCTTTTTTTAAAAAAACTATCACACTTAACACTTTGGTTGCCAGGTGTTTTTAACAAGCTTTGGCCCAGAGTGCCAGCAATCCAGGCCACTGTTGCCTATTTTTATAGAGCCACAGCGTATTCTGTGTTATAGCTATGGACACATACTACACATACTACACATACTACTATTTGAAAGGTAAGACTCTGAGCTCTCAGTAGGTGAAAACCGTTAATTTCTACATGCCTCCGTTCCTGAGAAATCCCAAGCTAAACAGTGGGTAGTTTTCATCAAAATCCTTGTTTTTTTCTAGAAAAGGAGATATCACCGACATATTCGGCACTCTGACAAGGCCTCTTGCATGCGCGTCGCGGCCTGTCACTCACTCCACTCGGCCCTGCCCGTGGTGGAGATTGAGCTCCCTCCTCCTCAGCACGGTGTTCTGTCACTTTCTCTAAGGATCTTGAGCTAGCATGTGGCCTGCCTTTACTGTGTGGTGATCCTGGTCTACTCTGATTGTCGTGGTCGTCTCGTTTTAGTAAAAATGTGGACTCATCCAGCGTTGTCTGGCGAAAACGCACTGGCAGCGATATCTTTCGCTTAAACTTTTTCATTTCCCTTTAGCATGAGCATGAGATTGATTATGATGGAGTGTTCTCTGTCAAGTTTCGAGGAGTGACACAAGCCGAATCATGCCTGTGGTGAAACTGCCACCTAGTGACGAACCCGCGAAAGGACAACATGACATGACGTGCATTATTTGACACAAATGCTGCAATAGTAATCAAATGCTGCCTTGTGATGTGAAAATGTCCAGACAAAATGTGCAGATCGTGAGTTTTTATGAGTTTCCGATCGTAATTTATTTCAGTTCTATTTATCACAGAGTTCCAAAAATCATATATAACCTGTGTGAGGGTTTCTATTTTCGTAAATTAAAAAAAAGGCAAAAACGTAACATTACGTTTTTGGCACTCAACGCATGACAAGTTATAACGGCACATAACGTTTCTGGCATTCAAAGTGTTAATGTGCAACCTCAGGAACCTTTCTATTATTTACACTGATTTCAACATATAGCATACAAAAAAGGATAGATTTAAACGTAGTGTTGGCCAGATAGAATTTCAATCAGAATAGGACACTCTGAGACCACATTTCACACTTTTAATGGCCTTAAAGGAGAGTGCCGGAGTGAATTCAAACATAGCCCTGTTGAAAGAGCTTGCTAAATGCGCTAGTTAGCGAGTGGAACAAAATAATTACATAGCATAGGCCAGGGCTATTCAATTGGTTTTCCAAGGGGGCCACATTTAGAATCCAAGAACTTGAGCTGGGCCGCAAACTTTCCGCGGTCACTATTTTCAAATAATCAAATCGCAACACATTGACCAAAAATGCATATTTGCAACTTTGCATGTTAACAATAGCTACAAAGTATTTATTTACAGAATTTACATTTTTAGATTACCAGAATAGAATATTTTAATACCATAACTTTGTTTTTGAAGTGAATTATTCATCCCTACAATGTAAAAAGTAATTCATTGGATCAATGTAAAAGGTTAGTAATTCACAATAAAAGATTTTACATTGACCTAATCTAAAAAAGATAATTTAATGATGTTTTTTAGATTAGGTCAATGTAAAATCTTTATTGTGAATTTCTAACCTATTTTTTTTTACATTGATCCAATGAATAACTTTTTACAGTGTAAATGTCCTATTACAGAACTTAATTTGCACTCCAACAGGTAGGCTAAAAGAAAAATTTAAAATAACACGTAAGTACAGTTGTCATAAGAGGAAATGCTGCATCAATTCGCGGCCATTTTGACGTAATTTGACGCTTTGAAGTGTACGAAGGTACGATAGAGGTGTACGGAAGTAAACAGTTCCACCGAAGTGCCTGCTCTTTGGGAAACGGTGGAAAGTCTGCCCACGGTATGATTTTTTCCTCTTTGAGGATGTGCATTTCGGCACACAACAGTGAGGCGCCATGACAGCTGGCTGTGTAGCAACGGTGTAGCCGAGTGTACCCCTGAAGTGTACCCCTCAACGTCTTTAGAACGTTCCGGGTGAATAAGGCGAATAGACCAAACCGGCTTAAAAAAATAAATAAATAAGAAGGCTACGCAATAGCGCCAAAATCCTTTGGTGGCCAAAACCGGAATTACATGTACTTGCTTAGAATCGCCATAGAGAATGAACAGTGGAAAATACCTTAAAAAATATTTCCTAATGTATTAATGCCACTTAAATTGACGTAGTTTGGGGACATATTATATATTTATTAATATTCTGCAAATTATAAGATATATATTAAGTTTTGGAGACTGCTGACGATATTTTATTTTCAAAGGTGATGAATCACGTCGGCCGTATCTGGGCCGTGTCCGGGCCGCATCTGGGCCGCGTGCGGGCCGCATGTGGCCCGCGGGCCGCCAATTGAATAGCCCTGGCATAGGCCGAACGCAAACGCAGAAGCGAACAGGCACTTTACACTGAATCAATGGGACCTGACTGTTGGAAACCGAAAGTAGATCTGAGGTTACATTGACTCAATGTAAAGTGTTTCGCGTTCGTGTTAGGTCTGTGCTGTTCGAAAATCTTTCATTTCATGCAAAATATATTGCTGTTAGAAGGCTCGTGCAGCAGGGCTATGCTTAAACTTACTCCGGTATATTGCTTTAAATTTGACAATTTTGATACATCACTTTTTAATACTATTTAAAACCCACTGGACAACTTGATGGAAGGTCACGCATCTCCATCCCTCACAAACCACCGCTGTGTCTCATGTAGGTCAGGGACAGTGGAGGAGTCATGTACTGCACTACATTATTAATTACTGAAGCTTTTGTCTGCTGTCTCAAAGTGAAACTGTTTTGTGGGTTTATTGCGCTAAACCAAAGGAAATAGCAGACGTGACTAACTGGCTTATCTCACATATACAACACTTATATGATCTTTATCTTGTATATGACACTTCTGGAAAAATAACCTAGAAAGAGCCGCTGAACACATCAACAGTAGAGCTGGTGGTAGACAGCAAGAGTGCGCACACACACACACACACACACACACACACACACACACACACACACACACAGTTCAACATAGGTTGTTTCCGACTAGATAAGAGAATAAAGGCGTGTACTTGATAGTTTCATCGTCACTTAATCAGAATCGGGAGATTTACAATGGCTTCTAAATATTAATTTTATTAATCTTTCTGATGGTGTAAGATATAATTTTATCTTATTAAAAAGGCCACTGATGGTGTTAAGACATGTGAAGACTAACTCACTGAAGCAAAAGTGAAACGAATGAGGGAGAAACAGGTCACATCTACAAACGCCAGAGACATTGTCTCGAACAAGACAAGGCATTTTATATGACTGAGAAACATGCTCCGATGTCAAAGTTAAGGTGTGCCGGGCGGGCGGTGCATTATCAAAGAGATGGGTCAAACTGAACAGAAAATGTAAAGCCAATGATAAGCATAAGGATCAAGGTCCACTTCAACACCACTTACTGTATGTACTGTATAAATGCATAGGGTATCCGGCTTTTCTGTTTGTTGTGATGGGATAGGCACTCCTTATGTGAAAGCATTAACTAGCTGATAAGCCCAGTTTATGTGTTTTTTGTCACATGCGTGTTTGTGTTTTACAGTGAACTTGTAAACACCTACAGAACTGAGCAAAACTTCCAAATGTTTTAAACTTTTCACAAATTTCCCAAATCCATCAAGACTTATGCAAATCAAGTGGCTGGTCAACCAGTGTGTGTGTGTGTGTGTGTGTGTGTGTCCTCCACCACTACGGAGACGCTTGGTTGCCAAGGGGTGTTACACCAGCATGGCACCGAAACAAGTGTGTGTGTGTGTGTGTGTGTCCTACCTGAGCCATGGCCATGGCGCTATTGCACTGGTAGTCCCCAAACTTGGCCTGCTGGCTGGGGGTGACGGCCAGGGGAGGACTGTCCAACTCTGGGCAGGCAGCAGCGATGGCCTCCCCAAAGATCTCCTGGAGACGCAGGTTTATGTTCATCATGGTCTTAGTGCACTCCATCCTCTCTTCCTGAAGGCTCTGCAAGGGAAACCACACACACATACACACACACACACATATACAAATAAACACACACACACACACACACACACACAAAACAATGCGTGATGAAAACCGTGAGTGACGGCACAATTGAAAGGATACAATAGACCAGAAAAACTAGAAATACTGCAGTTAGGAGACTGCACTGACTGTGTGTGTGTGTGTGTGTGTGTGTGTGTGTGTGTGTGTGTGTGTGTGTATTCCCCTCCGTTGTGCTTACCCGTTTCAGGATGTTGAGGCGGTACTTGAGTTTGGCGTTTTCTTCTCTAAGTTCCTCGATCTGATGTGGAACCCCCAAGGTTGCTGGGTTCTTCAAATGCTCAATCTCAGCTGACAGAGCTTTGATTTCACTCTCCTGAAAGACACACACACAGTGAGGCAGAGGTACACACACAACTGTTGTTGTTACTCCCCAGTGTACAAATGAGAAAATGAAATCAACTCCAGCCAGAAAAGGTTAGCAGCAGAGAAAAAGGGGGCGGGTTCTCAGGCAGTGAGAATACTGTATCTAGGTTGTTTCCGAGAAACTGACTGATTGAAAAGAAAGTGAAAGCCTTTATCAGTAGTGTAGGCTAGCTAATATTTTGTAAAACATTAATGTCTTAGACAACCATTACTCATAAAATGGGATCTTGTATTGGAAGTTATCTGAGTGGAGTGTTATGGAGGCTAGTAGTAGTAACGTTAATGTTGTTGGCCATGAACGTGGAAAAATCTGTGGAAAAGTGTAACTGTGATATTGATCAGAGACCTGAACCAAAGATCATGCAATATTGAGCTCCGCTTTAAATCTCTCTTGTCTAAGATTTGCCGCTGGAACTACGCCTTGGTAACGCTCCAGGGATGGAGGATACTGTACGTGGCACTGGCGTGGAATGGAGTAGGCTCCGTTTACGGTTAGCTCTTCATCACAGGACGTCAGTCACCCGACTTTCCCACAATGACAAAGTGGCTAGCATCGCATATCATCCACATCCAAGCATCCGCGCCACGTTCTTGATCTACCAGCCACCTAATTCCTTTTTTTCCAATCTGGGTCTACAGAGTTGTTGAATGTGCGGTGTAATGTTACATTCGTTTCATAGTGTTGATGAGACGGCAACGGTTACATCCTTAACGTTAAGTTACATCCTTACTTGCTAGTCATGATAGTGACAGCTGCTGCCTTGCCTCACGTCACCAACCAATGAATGTGCAGCGCTACAATTTTAGCAGAGCTTTTAGCACGAACTCTACGGAACTAGCCACCGAAACCACTGGAAACAACAACAAACCTGACGGAGGAATCGAGCTGTATATTCGGCTATAGGATCTCCCATGATGTTGCTGATAATCTGTCAACCGCACAATGAAAAATCAAAACTTCTGCAACACGCCTCAGAAGTTGCCTCACGCGTGGTTTCCTGAACCGGGCCGGTTGTAGAAGAAGAGAACAGCTGCGCGAGCGAAAATCCGCGGTAAATTTCACACTGCCCTCGCGTGGACGCCAAAGGAATCCCCCCCTCAGAATTCATATCTCCATGCTCCCCTTTAGTTGTGGCAGGCTGTCGAATGGAAAAGATGAAATGAAAATGTTTGAGAAGTTGGCTGTTTGAATGAGATATATGAGTAAGTCCAACAACTATTATATTTATTATATTAGGCCTAGAATCTATAATTGGACATGGCAAGGCCTTGACAAGCATAAAATTGAAAAGTAGGTCTTCAAGTAGCCTAGGCAAGGCTATTCCCATTCCAAAAATATCCTCTGAAAAACATAGCCTATGACAATGTGTAATTAAACAGTCATAGCACCTATTTGCGATTTCCAATGCTGTTTCTCCATTTCAAACAGACTAGGTTACCAACCTAGCCTTGACCCCCCCTAGCGGCAGGAAATTCATAGATGGCCTGCCAGGCTATTACCAACCTATTCACAAGGCCTACATGTTAATCCTGAAATGGCATGACATTGTCAGGAAGAGGAACACACCACCCTTTGTGAGTCTATTTCCAATAGACCTAGTAGGCCCACCCTCATTACATTGATTATATAACAGCAGCATGCTAAATAGAGTCATTACAGAAAAGATGAGTGTCCTGAATGTTTTATGCCAATATGGCCACAACGTGTGTTTTTAAATTAGTTTTTCATTGTTTCTAATTAGGCCTACTTTGTGAAAGCACACTGCCTTTGACTTAGTAGTGTTTATAAAATGAAATGGAGTCATCATTCAGTCTGCTTACAACACAAGCCCTGGGAAAAGGCCCCATGACTTCAGCTGCTAGCTGGGCTTTTTTTCTTATCATTTATACACCAAATTAGCCCTCTTTCGGGGGACTGAGGCTCCAAGACTCACATACAGCATTTGCCATGATAGTAGTCTATGCTTTGATAGTATAATTTTCTTTCTTTCTTCTCAGTTGATCAGGACCAGTATATATTTTTGTTTATGATGAGGATCTTAAACCATCCTTGTTTTAGCTTATAGCCCTAAGGATGCCATATCCTTTCAACCTTTCAACAGTTTTTCAAGATTTCAAGGGTGAAACAGTTGCAGTCGCGGTAGTACCATGTCAATGTCACTGCACCAGTCATCAAACAGTCCCTGCCGTGATATCTTATGCTGGCCAATTCTGGGAACTCAGTGTTCGCTGAGCCTGTCCCAGTACAGGGTGACACACGGCAGTAAAACATGCAGGAAGTCTTCTTCCTGTCAATCATCAGGCTAAGAATTTCTCTGGGTTTGTTTTTAAACACCTGGCAGCAACACACACTTACACAGAGAAACACATACTAGCACATACTGTGCACAGGTGGTTTCTTTCTGTGATGATTATAGAACCCCCCCCCCCCCCCCCAAGGTGAGTTTTGAAAATTAAGAAACTCTTCAATACTGATTGTTTCAAAGCAGTCCCATCTGAATCAGATTGCCTTGACTATTTTCCAATCTTGTTATTCAGGTATTGAATCTAACTTAAGTTTTGCCACCACTGTCCACAAAGTCTATGGAGCAACTCTCTCTCTCTCTCTCTCTCTCTCTCTCTCTCTCTCTCTCTCAGTGTGCTGTGAGTGTATTGCAGCTATTTTGCCCAGATATACTGGTGCCAGTGCCTGGTTCTATAGTTGGTTAACACCAGAACTATTATTTACAAACCTTCAAACAAACAAAAACATTAAAGAGCCCAAATCAATCCCACACTGAGAGTTTTATTGGATTATACATAAAGTAGAGATATTTTATTAAGCTTTCATTCTACACATTCTTGTGACTGGAAGAACTCGTCCATTCTGCATGATCCTTTTTTGTGTTAAGTTACTTTTCTGTCCGGCCTTCCAATCAGTCCCTCTCAAGTGAGACATTCCTGTGTGTTACACACACACTCACACACACACTCTAGCAGACACAGTAGTAAGCAGAGATGTCGTTATCCCAGTCTCCAAACAGTCCCTGGATGACGTCCTTCAGGCGGTACTGAATGCCGGCACCAAACTTGCGCTTGGTTCCCTCCTTCAAGCCGCGCTTCCAGACGGTGAGAGAGCACCCACGGGCGACGACGAAGGAAGAGATTCGGTTGTTCCAGAACAAGGACATCCTCGGCACGTCGTCGCCAGGGTAGGCGTCCAGGAACTTGCCGCCACAGCTCTTTTCGTAGACGTAGTGGCTGTCCTCGAACATGCGGGCGCAGATCTTTTTCCCCTCGGCGTCCTTTAGAGTGGACGGCTCTGGGCAGGCAGCTTGGAGTCCTTCCCAGCACAGGGCAGCGCACACGAGTAGAGCAGCGAGGGTCTTCATCTTCTTCTTCGTCTTTGTCCTGCTGGACGCCTGTGACACTGTCACACTGCTATTTAAATACTTGGCCTCTCTCACACACACACACACACACACACACACACACACACACACATATACTCACACAAATATCTGCATGTGTGCAGACACACTATCCTATATGCAAACACATATTGTACAATGTACTTTACCAAACACACATGCACACACACACACACACACACACACACACACACACACACACACACACACACACACACACACACACACACTTGCAGAGACTCATAATCAGCCCACACACCTTCCTGGAAATCAGTGTGAAAGTGCACAGGTGTATACCATGAAGAGTTGAACACACCCTGGCCACACACCGTCATCACCACATATGTTCACCTCAAAGGCACCTGGTCCCTGGTGTATGTATGCATGTGTGCATACTGTACATGTGTGTGCTTGTGTGTGTGTGTGTGTGTGTGTGTGTGTGTGTGTGAGAGAGAGAGAGAGAGAGAGAGAGAGAGAGAGAGAGAGAGAGAGAGGAGCTTGTGTTGTTATTTGACAGGAAATCCCAAATGATCCATGTTGACACATTGCAATTTTGTAGCAGATTCCTCAGGCTTTCCGTGGGTTACTGATGTAAGTGGATATCAAAAATGCTGACAAAGATCAGATAGGACTCAAACTCATTTACTTTGCTTGCAACTGGGATCTCTGAACTTTCAGATTGAATCCTTTTTTTTTTTTTTTTTTTTCTGGCCCATCTTATATACACTCACTGGCTGGCCCTGATAAGGTTTTTCATGAAGTAAATAGTGAAAAGACCGGACAAACCTTCCGAGAGTAGCATGTGTGTTCTCAAGAGGTCCTAATGGAGAGATATGAAAATGGTAAAAATACACTAAATTTGTAAAATACAAACACAGGCCAGTATGAAATACTGGTGAAGATGGCCACATAAATATAGTAGAGAAAAGCTATTTTGTTTGGACTCTCTTCTAATGTCACAACAATCAATTACCAGTGTAAACACCAATCCCAAACAAACAAACAAACAAATAAACATAAACAGCAAAGAGACAGAAAATCACATGCTGAGAGTTTTATTGGATTCCCACAGCAGAGAACATTCTCACAGCAGAGAACTTTCACTAGCTTTTCTGTCTACACGTCGTTCTTGTGAGCTTAGGAAATTATAATCCAATTCTTCATCATTTGTCTTTCTTTCTCTGTTGTTACTCATTCATTCACTCAATCACTTTCAATGTCTTTCTATCTCTGTTTTTCTTCTCTTCAATCACTCTCTGTCACGTGAGACGTTCCCCACTAAAGGTTCCGTAGAGTACCTCTCTAGCAGACGCAGTAGTACCCAGAGATGTCGTTGTTCCAGTTGCTCAAAAGCCCCTGCATGACTTCCTTCAGACGGTACTGGATACCAGCCATGAACTTGCGCTTGGCGCCCTCCTTCCAGTAATGGTCATAGACAGTGAGGGAGCAGCCTCGGCCCACGACCAGTGAAGAGGCACGGTTGTTCCACACCAGGGGGATGTTGGGAACGTCTTCGCCGGGATAGATGTCCAGGAACGCCCCTCCGCAGCTCTGCTCGACGACGTAGTGGCTGTCCTCGAACAGGCGGGCACAGACCCTGGCATCGTTGACGTCCTTCAGGGCGCTGGGCTCAGGGCACAAGGCATGCAGGCCATCCCAGCACAGGGCCAGGGTGGCGCACAGGAGGAGGAGAGCAGTCAGGGGCTTCATTCTTTCTCTTCTCTTCTCTCTGCTGGAAGGGTCAAGCTGAGAATCTCTCTGAGGGTCAAGCTGCTTTTAAACACCAAGCCACACACACTCACACAGTCTCTCTCTCTCTCTTTGCCACACACACACTCACACACACACACACAAACACACACACACACACACACACAGTCTCTCAAACAACCCAAAACACACAAATACACACACACAGTCTCTCTCTCTCTCTCTCTCTCTCTCTCTCTCTCTCTCTCTCTCTCTCTCTCTCTCTCTCTCTCTACACACACACACACACACACACACACACACACACTAACACTCTACACACACACACACACACACACACACACACACACACACACTATCCTAGTAGTCAATAAAACACATATTGAGGTCATTCCATGTGAAAGCAACAGATGCCTATGACCTCCCAATCTTTGAATCACTGGCAAAAACTACTTCTGATTGAGCAATGAGCTCTTTTCTATGCATATCAACCTTACCAATTGGGTTATAGTAATTACATTTGCTCTGAACATGGCAAATACTGGTTCCCAGTGTTTTAACTCCATGCAAGAGAGTTTATTTAGCCGTACCAGGAGTTCACTTTGACCAGCTATACCAACATCCTTTTCTCTGATTGCATATCATCTGGTAAATGCGCTCAACATTGCTTGCTTGGGTGTGGCCAGCAACTAATGATAATGTGCAGCTAAACTGTCGTAGTGCACATTAGCCAATGTGCATTGCCTGCCAGTTTGATACAGTGCAAGATGAAGGCTAATTCAAAATTCAGTCTTGAATTAATTTTTGCGTGGAAGGCTGTTTTCTAGAAAAACAGGACAACAGGTATTCCAGGAAAGACTGTCAGTTTCTCTGGGCGAAAAAGAACACAATCCCGGGGAAAGCAGCACATGTGTCTACACTAACTGATAATACTACAAACGTATCTGTTCGGCCAGGTCAACCCCCCTCGCTCACAGTTATGCAATATATAAAGTGGACCACCATTAAGACCAATTTTTTAAATGCTTATGTCTGTCTTTTTTCTTTTCTTAAAAAAAATTTTTTAAATTGTAATACAAAAAAAAAATATCCCATGTGTAACAATCTGATTTGTGAACAGACTATTACTTAAAATACACAGGTGCTCATTGATTCAGTTACGCAAGATTATTCAGACTTCTCCAGAAATAAATTCACTTTACACAAAACATATATTTTACAGCATTATGCACACATCAGCTCACACTCACACAGTGCTACACATGGAGACAGCCATGGATTCTATGTGAAACAAACAAACAATAGAACCATCTGAGAAAAGTTTGGTACTACAGTAGTGACCTTTATCATGAAGTTGTCCGTGTGAGAAGCGTAAGAGCAGGGTGAGGAACAGAGGTGAAAGTATAAGTAAGGTATAACATTGACAGGTGGTACGTAGTAGTGGTAAGAAAAGAGGGTTTCTGCCAAACAGAAATCCATATTAAAAATAAGTCATATGCACTGATTCAGTAAAAACACATCTACCAACATTATGGCATTGGAAATGAGCGATATTCTGCTCATTGAACACCAATGTCAAGCCGAAATTTATTCTGCAGCATTTTTCATTGCAGCCTCTCCCTCTGAAATGGGTTTTGGCAGGTTGGATATCTGGGGAATACATACCATAGGGCCAACATAACACATAGCCCACTGATTTATTTATTTGTTTGTTTTAAAAGTGTCAATAAAGTTGTAGTACCGGTAAGAAATTTCAACTACTTTCACCCCTGGTGAGGAACAAACCCTCAAGTCTGTAACCCGGGGCCGGGTGATAACCAGGGCCGTCACAACAGGCAAACCAGGTAATTGTTGGGGGCCCCAGGCTGAAAGGGGGGCCCCAAGATTAACTGATTTTTGTAGTTTAGTTGGGGGTGTTTTTCAATAAAATATGATTTTTGGCTGGAGTTAGACAACTGTAAGCTCAACACAAATAGTTATTACCTCCGCTAAGGAGGTTATGTTTTTGCCGGCGTGTGTGTGTCTGTCTGTGTATAAAATAACTTGAAAAGTACTGCATGGATTTGGATGAAATTTCCGGACAATGTGTGTATTGGGATGAGTACGGTAATAACTGATTCAGTTTTGGTGGCGATCGGTGATCCAGAGCACCATCCGTGACCACATTGTCTTGGCGTAGGTCTGTGCTCTCTGATTGCTTTTAGTTATATTATTGAAAGATCGTTGAAGATTATAACAATGTGTTTAATGTACTGTAGGTGTTTATGGGGGTGAATGGTCCCCATGTCCTGTTTGCTTGGGGCCCCCTTGATTGAAACGGCCCTGCCCATGTCTGAACCAACCCCCGCTGTGTTAGCGTCTGAACTTAACCCCTGTTCCGTTACCCATGTGTTAACCAACCCCCACTCTGTTACCCACGCCTTAACCAACCCCCGCTCTGTTATCCGCGTCTGAACTAACTGCCCCTCCAATACTAACGCCCCCATTCAAGTATCCCCAGCTGCGGACTTGCAGCCTCAATGTGGGCTGAGCTCAATGTTGAGCACAACCCTCGCTGTAACCTACCGTAGGCCTGTCTTAGGCTGTCTATGGTAGGACCAGAGTGGTATAGAAAAATCTCTCCCCCCATTGGCCTTCGTATTCTCACTTGCTACATCCCCCAAGCCCACACCACACCACCCCACCCCAGACCCCAACACAACCCCACAACCCCCACAGATGCCTGGAGCAGCAACAAAAACACCTCTCACACCTACACATACAAATACACCACCACCCTCCACTAATACAGCCCCAACACACAACACCATCCACACCCACACATACACCACCCCCCGCACAAACACATCCCCAACACAACGCCACCCACACATACACCACCCACCGCACAATCACAGCCCCAACACACCACCACCCAAACATATATCAGCCCCACGAACACATTCCCAACACACAACACCACCCACATATACACCACCCCTTGCACAAACACATCCCCAACACAACACCACCCATACACCACCCCCCGCACAAACACATCCCCAAGTTTACACCTTACACCTTACTCCCCTTAGTTTCAATGAGTTGGAAGTAATGAGCATAGTCCCTCAAAAGTTATTGTTGGCCGCTTCTTGCTGCTGCTTGCTCTCTTCATGCCATCAGTCACTGAAGGGTCTGTATTAAATGATGGCGCTATTGCGCAACATGGAACAGAGAATCGGTGCCGCTGTCAAATATGTCCGTAGGGAAAGTAACGTTGGGCCATATTGGAAAAGGAACTACGTTACGTTACCAAATTTTCAGCGGTAGCGCATTACTCTACTTTTTTGCGAAAAAAGTAGTTACGTTACACACAACACTGTCCCCAACACACCAACACCGAAACTTACCCCCCCCCCCACACACACACACACACACACACAAGCACAGCCCCAACACACAACACCATCCCCACCCACACCCCCACACACACACACACACACACACACACACACACACAATCACAGCCCCCACCTCTCGAAAGGCCTCGAGCTGCAACACAAGTACAGCAGTGCAAGTACAAAGTTACAAACATAAAAGTGGGAGGGAGGCTCACACACACTCCCCTTAATGCAAGTCTCTGCAGAAGCCCCTGCAAATGTCAGACATGACAGACAGACTGCACACACACGCACACACACACACACACACACACACACACACACACACACACACACACACACATCCCTGGCTGTTCAGTGTAGCTGCTGCCAAAAACCTGCCACTTATTTTACCACTACAAAATTACATTAATTTAGTCATTAAATTCCAAATGTTTGCTTTGAGGTTACTGTTGCCTTCCTCAGGCAGGCAGCTCTAGGGTTAGTAGTGTTGATCTTGAGTCATTTGGAGGTTTGGTGGATATACATAGTAGCCCTGTTTACATGGACACTTCTAATCTGATTATTTAACCCAATATTCCATTTTAGATTGCATATATGAATGTATCTCCTTGGATACTGTTCTATAGAATGCACATGGAATCTTTCTAATCAGATTAGATGTGTCCATGTAAACCCGCCTAATGGAAGCTTCAAAATGGAAAGGTACAAACAGATCCTATGAAGTGTTTTTCCAACTTTGTTTCTTTTTACCTTCCTTGTGTTAGTACTGTAGTAATAATTAATATAATAAATAAAGCAAGGCGCCAAAACTAAAGCACACAACGCAGCTCAATGGTGTTTTTTGCCCCCAATGGCACCTTCCAGGCAGAACAGCCTAAAAGGTTACCTCACTCACGTCAGATCATGCGCTACGTAACTTTCGTAAGGCACTTCCGCGCAACGATCTGATGTTGAAGCCCATCAGAGAGATTTCAAGCCATTATTCTCTAACCGGACCAATCAGGGCCGCTGGCTGCTGTAGAGGGTGTGACGTAGCGAAGAAGCAACTGTTTTGAATCCAACCAATCCAACAAACGTAACGAGCGTCTTCGGTTGGTTTCGATGTGGTTGGCTGCAGTGCCGTTTGCCCAGTTAGATTCAAGGATTTCTGTCTCCTGAAATAATTCGTCTATCGCTGAATATCAGATGAACGCGCGTAGCGCTACATCTGACGTGAGTGAGGTAACCTAAAAGGCACTACCTTAACCCTATTTCTAACCCTAACCCCCTCAACCCTCACCCTAACCCTAAACTAAGGGGAGTAGTGCCTTGAAGGCAGCGCTGCCTGGAAGGCACTGTTGAGGGCAAAAAATACCAAAGACCCCACACAACATGCCAGTCGACATGTCTGCCCCACCCACCCCCAATCGTAAAGTTAATCAAGTTGTCCTCTGTGAAACTCATATCAGTTTTCCTTCCTAGTCATATTTGACCCATAGTATTATCACATTGTGAAACAGCAGCATTGTCATTCCCCTCTGAGACGGGAGTGAGTGAGGAGGTGACTCTTACAAGCCTTGCCCTGGTCAAAGTGAGTGCTCTGCTCTCAAAGGCCTCAGGATTCAAATAGCAGACTAGGCCTTTTAAAAAACAGGTTTCTTGAGTTCTATTTAATATTGAGTGGATGTTGAAAACTCCAGAGAAGTGTTTTTCTGTTTTTCTTTAGAGAGCAGAGTAGCTACTGAAAGGATTATTTGGGATATAAAAGAGTAGCTAATCCCCTCTAAATGAAATATCTGTCTGCCCTTACAGTGGGCCGCATCATGAATACCAAACTATACCAAACTGTGATGACGTTACAGTACCACCAATATATGCTATATATCATTAGAATGAATAAGCAATAATGAAAAATATAAGTATATTAATATCCATAAAACAGATGGCATTATACTTTGACTGTCACGCCTTGCTACATGATAGTTCGTGGTTTATGCAATAAAAAAGAAAAAAGTGTATGCTGAAGATTCATAATTTTCATCATAAGAGTTTTTCTTCAGGCTAATTCATCTCATGCCTATACTGTGCCTATACTATTGGACTTGATTATGATGAAGATTTTGAGCATGGCCAAAGTGATCAATGTAGTGTATGTTGGTAAAGATTTCAAGCAGCTTAAAACTAATCCAAAGGTACTCTGTACTCAACCATTTTGTTAATTATTGTTTAAAGAAAGAGAGTGATGATAACCGACAAGGATGACGTTGTGCGTCATGCGTCATGCTGATGAGCACACCCATCAAAATGAAAATTCTTGTGACCAACACAATAAGCTAAGTCCCGACTTGTCTTATTTTTTTTTTTTTTTTTTTTTTTGCATAGGCCTAATAACTTCGATAGAAACTACAAAGTGAGTGTGACCAGCCATCACACCGTCAGGAGCAGGCAGATGTACAGTAGATGTTGTGGAAGTCACACACTGGACAGTGCTGGATCGTTGTGCACAGGAAGAGTCAGGGGTTGGTACCATGAAGTACCATGGTGTGTCATTCTATTATTCATTCATATCGTTTCTTTAATTTCTCACTCTGCAAACAGGGACTGTTGCGAACAGAAGTGTTAGTAAAAGAGGCGTGGTTAGTAAAAGAGTAGTGCCTATTACAAGTTTATATTGATATTTACCATGAAGGATTTTTATGTAATGCTGGGCACCAACCGTTCAACATTTTAAACCTTTAAAAATTTCCCAGAGTCTGAGTGATTGCATGTTGTGGTTCAAATTGTCCAGGACTCCCTGGGAGAAGAGATATTGTAACTCAATGGGACCTTTTCCTGGTAAAATAAAGGCAAAATATAATAAAAATAAATGTAGTAATGTTGAGGAGGTGCGTGCAGCAAATGGAGTATCGATCTGTATAGGTCTTCCTCAGGTGTATCAGAGTATTGAAACGTTGTGTAAAATAAACTGGGAGCAATAGTGTGCGGAGCGTCTCTCCTTTATTGTGGTTCAAATCTAGGCCATTCCTAAGCCCTGTTTGGCATTCTGTTCGGTGTGATGGATGACTGAAACCAGATTATGATGAGATTGATGAGGTTGTATTGTTAAGTATTGGATTACTTGTGCTGTTTCATGTGTTTACTCTTGTCTTCCCTTTGTTGCTGATGTAGGAAAGTATATGACAGCATCCAGGGCCATTTCAAGGTAGTTAGGGGGCCCCAAGCAAACGGGACATGGGGGCCCTTCACCTCCCATAAACACCTACATGAACCACAGTGTTATAATCTTCAAGCATTTTTCATTCATTAATATAATTATTTGTGTTAAACGTACAGTTTTCTAACTCCAGCCTAAAGTACTATTTTATGGAAAAACACCACCAACCGAATTCATTCATGCATACTAAAATGATTAAACAGTCAATCTTTGGGGCCCCTTGCAGACTGGGACCCCAGGCGATTGCCTGGTTTGCCTGTCCTGTTGCGACGGCCCTGGCAGCATCACTCCTGCAGCACCTGGATGATGACCGCATTTCTTATTTAAGGGTACCAAAGAGCCTTGATTACAAAGACAAGATGAGAGAGAAAGGTGCGTTCAAATCAATTAACATAAAAAGAGGGTTTGGGTGCCTAAAACAAAGACGCTGAGGACGGCATAGGCCGAAACACATCCATCTTGGACATGTAATTTAAAAAGTAGCCCAAAGTGTGTTTGCTTTCCTTCATTCATTACCAAGACAAGATAAAATAAGATAAGATAAGATACTTTATTTATGGAGAAGGAAATTTAAGCATCCCTAACAATACATACTCTGTTTCAACCCTCCGTTACACGTAGTGTCACCTTTCTGAGTTGGACCTTCACCACTGGTAGGACCTCAGAGAGGGCAAACATAGATAAATTCATGAAAACAAAGTGTAGCTTAACATAACTTAACCAGAAAGCCTATAGGATCTGTGGAACTGTTAGGAGCGTAGACCCATTCACTGTGATATGTTAAAAAATAAATAAATAAATAAATAAATAAATAAATAAAAGTTTGTCAGTCAGTTTGCCCATCAGTGATGCGAATGATGTAAGTAGCCTATCCATTAGGGGACTGCTCTTGATGCTTACGCAATCATTTCGAGTTTTGAAAGCTACAGTATCACCATGGTAACCATCCCAACGTTCCTCCTCAGGAGACACAGATGATGGCTTATGTGCGGCTTCAGCGCTTCTCTCAGGAGGAACAGCATATCCTGGTGAGGGAGATCCAGGCTCACTAGCACCGTACCAACACCAAGTGTAACGGATGCCAACTAGCTTGGTTAGTATGAGTAAATCCTCACAACTCAATTCCTTGATGGGCGCTTCTGACTGCTGAGTTAGTGTTAGAGTTGGTGGATAAACACTGCTGAGTCAGAAGCCTGGGAAGTCCAACTCCCACCCCGGGAGTTTGTTGTAGCTGGCAGGGTGGCGGGTTCAAGACCCGTGTGTGGTGCGGACCGCCACCGGCTACGCTGTCTGCCTTTCACCATGATGATCCCACAGGCCTGGGGAGAGGTGGCGGGCGGTCACCATCACAAGAGTGTGTAGAGTGTCATGTAGTCTACCTCTGACCTACCGATTGTTGTCACTAGTGAATGACACAGTGTTATGAAAAATTAACTTAACAATAAAACACTGACCTTAACACTGAAATAAAAACTTAACATTAGACTATTGCCAGGCGTGGGAGGAGGTGGCCGGCCGCCGCCATCAACCGTGCTCATGGTGGCCCAACATTATAGCCAATCAGAGATGGTCTCTCTTCTGACACCATTTGAGTCACCTGAGTGACCCTCTATCGAATGCTTTACTCTACATCTGTCTCTGTGACGTCATTCAGCTTTCTGAAGAATGGAAATGATGAAGTGACTATTATGGGATTTTTCCATCTTTAGGTTAACTGGAGTTAGCTAACATGAAATTAGTTTGTCTGAGAGACATGAATCACATCAGATATTAGAGTTGGTTTGACTAACTGCGTTTTCAATCTGAGGTGACAGAGACTTTATTATTTTTACACAATAGTATCTTGACTGCATGTTTTGTTTTGAACATTTATTTTCCTCCCAGCTCATTCATATTCTTTGATTGATTTATGTATTAATTAAACTATAAAGTGGTAAATTCCCCAACCCCCTCTGACCTTTTTCTCTTTTGAAACAAAAACTGTTTTGACAGCTTTTGCAACTTCCTTGTTTGAACCCAGCATAAAAATGTAAATGAACGCAGTTAGTTGTTACATTTTGACAATTCCAATCCTACTTGATTTTGTGCTAAGACCTTTTAAAACACCTATTTCAAAATAATGGTAATCAAAAGATCTTAGAGTTGATTGTAGAGTTGGCTATGACTGAAGAAATTTGTTCTGCAAATGTATTTCATATTCACTGATTTCTCTTCCCATATTGTTTATGATCTTGGTTGACCAAAATAACTTTTTTTTAATGGCAAGTAAAATCATAACATACAACAACATACAATCAAGTCATAACATACCATTTCTTTTCTGTTATTCTACAAAACAAATGCCCGTTTGTTTACACAAGTCAAGATCAACAACCTACTCTACAAGTGGGGGAGATAGGCTAGTAATGATTTTAGCTGCTCACCCAAAGATCAAAGAGCTGCTCATCTTGGGAGTAGGCGGTGGGGAGAGGTGAGGTCAGCCGTGTGCTCTTTATGAGTGGAATGAAGACCAGTTATAGAGGTTGAAGGTCACTGACATTCCGGAACTGCTGGAGTCACTGTTATGTGTGTGATGGCAGGCCAAACCAGCTGAGTAGGAAGATTAACCTGCATGACGACACTGAATAATAGTCTATTAAGACTCGACTCTGTAGTCTGCTACAGGGATATGGATTAATCCACATGACGACACTAAATAATAGTCTATAAGGAAGCAAAAAAGGTTGATCCAGGCAATTAATAATAATAATAAAAAAAGAAAATTGACCTAGAGATGTTATAATAAAGGCTTTTTAACCTTCCGTTCTGATCGGGAGTGCCTGGATCAACCTTTTTTGCTTTCATTGGACTTCTCCTCAATGTCCATGAGCACCTAAGACACTATGGAATACTGTTTCGACAAACTGAGCCACCAACCTACCTGTTTGAGAATAGTCTATAAGGACTCAACTCTGTAGTCTGCTAGGGATATAGTGGTGGAAATACACAAGTAAACGCAGTTTACTCACCTCTAAAATTTTAGAAATAGAGTTTATCCACCTCTTAACAGTCTGTTTACACCAAATACAACTCAACATTGCCAAATCTTATTGCATTCTCCTAATTTTAAATTCAATACCACAGCGATAATCTTACAACATCAAATCATCATTATGTTCCACATGTCTTTTCATAATGTCTAAATATTGCCGTCCACATTGTTGAAACCTCAAAATTACCGTTTATCACCCTCTTATTTTAACACTACAACACTGGCGTGCTACATGTACAGTACATGCACATACTGTAGTGGGACACAGCAAGATGTGTGCTCAAGTCAAATAACATTTATTTTAGAGGAACAGACAAAAAGGAAGAGAAGTGTTGTAACTTGGAGACCTGTGAAGGAAGGCATGTAGGCTATGCTGAGTATTTTTACACAAAATGACTCAAAAGGTTCAAGTGTAGGCTATCTCTAGACTTGAGTGTCCACAGACTCCATAGATTTTTAGCAAAGGTAAAGTGTGATTGAAGATCTGATTGTATTGGCTGACTAAAACAGAGAAATAGGCTAGTAACAGTGACTTTCCCCTAGTTCTTTGTGCTTGGTTATGCAAGGCCTTGAGATTGCATTGACAGCTTTTCAGTTTCTCATAACATTTCTTATCAATTTTATGTGTGTTCAAGTCATCTGTGGCACGACAAATAGTGTGCATTGAACAGGCATTCCAGTAGTTATATAATATCAGCTGCCCTTTTTCACAGGGTGCTTTACATTTCCGATTGTTGTTACTTCAAGGAACCACCCAACAAACACAGTACAGGCTATTAAACTTCTATAGTGTTCAGAGACTACATGTAGCCTACCTGTATGTAGATGCCAAGAGGTGAAATTAATGAAAATGTGTAATACACTGATCTACCACTAGATGGTGTATGACTAGAATAGGTTTAGCCTACTCTGTGTCTGGTTTAGGCTACTTCACCATTTCACAGACTATTGTTATTCGTTCATCATAGCCTCAGTGACTATCCATTAACAAGCTACTTTTAGAGTTATTAAAAAGAGAGAAACTCCTTGCCCTCCTTAAAATCATTCATCATGTTACCTAGGCTTGACCAATGAAGACCAGCACGTGATGAAAAAGGTTATCATTTAGTGCACATGCGCCCTCTACGGGATAATACTTCGTACTGCACACATGACAGTGCTTTCATATCGTGCTAGCAGCTTGGCCAATTCAGATGGATTATTAAACATGATAGGAAACGTAGATGGGACAGATTTTTTAAATATTTGCATTTCGCTGCGTAAACGACATTACATTAATTTTGCTAAGGCCAACTCTCCGTCGCGTGCTAGAGAGGACTCGGTGATAAATTCCTCTGGGCCTTTTCGTTCGTTTCCTACATAGTGGTGAGCCACGTGACAAAAGGCAGTCGAATGAAAGTTTATCCGAGATGTTTCCACTTAATTGTTTAATATCGTGTTTGAGCAAATTCGACGAAATTAAGCAATTTATTTTGAAGAAAATGCTGTAAACGGTTCTCTCTCATATTGTGTATTTATTATTGTAGGTCTATTGGCTATTAGGACAATTTAATGAAGCCACTTTTTCAGTGGCATGCTTTAAAAATAATGAGGAAATCAAATGGCTTAACCCTGAGTTGCAACCAGACCAGTCTTCTGTCAAGGGCATGCGATATGAATGCGTAGGCTGAGCGTAGCCTATTACTTTAATCATTCAATGTCGGCATGCACGAACAGTGAGCTGTACTTTTGCAAACTGACTTTGGCCACACCTAAATCCTGTCCTATTTTCACAAAAAACGAAGCCTTTTCTCCTGGAGCGTTTGTTTGTGTGCTGCCGGTGAGTACCCGGCTGTGAAACATGATAGGTCTAGGAGGTACCAACGGGGAATAGGGGAATGTATCAGGCAGCAATGGAGCAGAATGGGCTACAGGTAACTCCAATACAAACTTTATTTTACTATGAAATAATTTAGATTTTTTTAATATTGTTTCAGAATTTTAATTCTAATGTATGGCGACTATAAGAGGAAATTGAATAATATTGAATTTTTAACTGTAATTTCCTGTGATTTCGATTCAATTTCAATTGAAGACACTGTAAGTTACCCTACTGAAAGTTGTCAGGCTAACAAGACTTTCTGAAATATTAGGCTACGCCAAGTTTGACTTGGCTAAGTTGCAACATTCATTTGGGAAGTAGCACAGTGGTCTTGTATTCTTATACAACCAAAAAATTGTCATGCTTCCGTAATATCAGTTGTCTCATGTTAAGTCATTGAATTTCATCTTTAATATTACGATATCGGTTAATAATTAATTTCTTTGTGTGTCGTGTCGAATACCTTACGCTAAGTTAGGCTCACTCTACCCCAACCCCCACTTATTCCAGGGCTTTTCAAAAATAGTAGGCTATCTTCCTCATGTATGCAAACGTAACACAAAATACGAGAACTATTTGATGTAGCCTGCAAGCAACATAGTGGCGATTTTGACCGACTGCCTTTCTTAAAATAAAGGCAATATCGTAAACCACATGGTTTAATCGTGGTAACGTTACTGTTATAAAATTGTGATGTCGTGGACGCAAAATCTGAGGTAGAGCATTTGATATAATCATCGCTAATGAAGAGTTGAATATCGTGAATGGCAGAATTCCTGTATTTGTTTGTAACGTTAGGATATTTTATTTTGACAATCATCAAAGACGTCGTTGTCCGCTGAAACGCTACAAAAATCTAATGTTACTTTTCAGTTCCTGGATTGGAATATCATTTTGTTATTTTGTAGCCTGCTAGGGCAAGCCTCTAGAATGATTTCGCCTAATACTCTGCTTAAATCGCATGTAGGCTATCGAGCTAAGACCAATATGGCCAAGTATTCAGAAACGATCCAATATCTTATTTTTATAATCAGTTCCTTCTACGGTTTTAGTTCAGCCAACCCACGGTCACCATTAACTTCTCTTGCCCATTGATTGAAATTATACGTAAACATTTTCCAGGGCCAAGGTCATAAATGTGGAATTACATTGCTTTCCCATGGCAATTTTATTTGTGCAACATGATGCAGCAGTTCAACGCTCTCTGAATTTAAACGATCTTATTGTCAAAAGACATATAGGCTATCGAAAATTATAGTCCAACTCATTTTGTGGCTTTACTGTCTGCAGATTGCAAGCCGGGCTAGTTTTCACCACTAGTTGGCAATCGACGTGTGGATTTGCTTTGCCGCAAGCTACGGAGGGGGGAGGGATTTTGCAAGTGGGGGATGCAAAGATTATTTCAACTTTTCCACATGGGAAGCTCGGAGAACATCAGTCATTGCGGCCATGTTTTGGGACTAAGTTTGGAAATATCATGTAGACTATTGCTCACATAAGCTCTATCATTACTGCATAACTTCCACATAGAATATTCCTGTCCTGAATGGTTCATTATTGGCCACGTTTAAATATATATATAATATATAAATATCACCAGCTTTGTATATGGGCCACACCCATGCAGTCTTGTCCACCCACACCCACATACGCACTGTGAATCACTGCTTATACTGAATTTTATAATATCAGCATTAGATCGGCCATTTCCTTCCCAATAAACACATTCCCTGTGCTTATACTAAGTAGATTAATGCACTGGAATGTCTTTTCATATACGTCATAGTCCAAGGTGAACACTGTTTCCACTTTGTGTGGAAGGATGGCATGAAGCAGAACTTTCTTTGACCAATCTTTAAACAGAATGTTCTCTGAAAGATGCACTGCTGCCGTCATTCCTGGGTTGTTTTTGTAGTAGTCTGTTTAGTTTGATGTAGCCGAGTTTGCCCTGAAACATTGAGCTGGTTTGAGAAGTGTGTTACACCCATTGATAAAATGGATAATTTATATCATGTGTCTCTCTGTGTGTGTGTGTGTGTGTGTGTGTGTGTGTGTGTGTGTGTGTGGGAACATAAGGCTAAGTCTTAGTCTACTTGAATGTAGTCCTATAAATGAGCCTTTGTGTGCCTATACCATGGAGGCAGATGTGATAAAAGAGTTGTATTTTTTTGTTCTTTTAATTTTTAAAAGGTAGTTTTATTTTACTACTTTGGATGACAAAAAAAAACTAAAAGCCCCACTAACAGAAATAAAAGCACTTCCCGCTATTGTTAGTCAGAGGCAGGAAAAGAATAGACCGACAGAAGAAATTATAGCTCAGTAGATTGTAAAGGCCTTAGCCTTATATGCAAAGATAGGCCTACATTTTTGAATATGAAGGGGAGGCTCTTTTTTCAATATTTAGATTGGAGAATGGTCACGGTTGTTTAATATTATATTAAGCTTTGATTCTGAATGGCCTTTATTTGTTTTTCTATTGTTTTGATGTGGGTCTTGTTTCATATTGCAGGGCTGAATTGTCAGTTGGAAATGCAAATGCAAAACATGTTCTGTACTACACAAGCAGTGCCTTACTCATGCACAAACACATAATGTGGCTCTCGTAGACAAAGGAGGGGGGGGTTACAGCTACTCTACACTTCTAGTGACTTCTTTAGCAGGCCAAGCAGTTTGTCATAACTATTTAAAGACACAACCTGTCATTCACTTACATGCATTTAGGTGTGCTTCTGTTTGTTTATTTCTTTATCCATTCTTATGTTTTTGTTTGTTTGTTTGTTTTCTACAGCATCAATTTTTATATTTTCCTGAAAAATTAATATCTGTTTTTTTTTCTTTTTTGTTTCCTTGTATTCCCCCTTTTCTTCCCCTTTTCCTCCTGTGTTCCACCTACCTCATTCATTCTTTCTCTCTCTCTCTCTCTCTCTCTCTCTCTCTCTCTCTCTCTCTCTCTCTCTCTTTCTGTCTCTCTCTCTCTCTCTCTCTCTCTCTCTCTCTCTCTCTCTCTCTCTGGTCAGTGGTCAGGCGCTCCAAGCTGCTCTCGAGGCCCATTGTCCTTCTACAAGTCGGTGAGTTCCGGCTCAGAGTCGGGCGGTGAGAGCCTGGGCCGCGTGTGGAAGCTGGGGGGCTTCTACTTTGTGCGCTGTGGCCCTCAGGAGCCGGTGTGCATCGCTGAGGTCACTCTGCTGTGGGAGGACCAGGCACAGCGCCACCTGCTGGCCAGCTCCAGACTCTACTTCCTACCAGAGGACACCCCCAAGGGCAGGAACAGGGACCATGGCGAGGTGTGTGTGTGTGAGTGTGTGTGTCTGTGTGTGTGTTTTTGGTTTTGGGAATACAAATTGTGAGCAAAAGAGGAGGGTTGAGATGTTGTGTGTGTGAGTGTGTATGTTAGTTTGGGTGCAGAGTTGAGCTTTTCATGCAATTATTGCAAAAATCACAATTATTTTGGTCAATATTGAGATCAAGGTTATGTCACATCATCTATGGACGTGTATCCATTTGCTAGACTTTGAACACTAAAATTGTCTACAATGACACATGAGAAACCAATTAGACACCGATCTGATCCTTGGCAAATCCCCGCCATTCCATGGAGATCATCCTGTTAGAGTATAGATCAGGGGTCTCCAACATGGAGCTCGCCACCTACTTAAGAGTAGTTCGCCTAAGGGTCACAGGAAATGTCAAACGGTCACAAAAGGAATAATGGTTGAGTAAGATCAAATTTAAACACCTTGCCCTGTGTGGTATATAATCCTTATGCTGCTTGTTGAGTAGTTATATTTTTCCACTATGCTGTTTTCGTAATCATTGAAAGCCCTGATCACAATGAGTTGAGTTGAGTTATATTAATTGCAGAGCCCTAATGCAGACTGTGGTAGTAATGACTTATTTGTGCTGTTGATTGAGTTTAGTACTGTAGGATTCATCCAGTGAGGAAGGACAGAATGAACAGGAGTGTGGAGAATGGAGGCATTTATTTTGGCTGTCTTGCTTGTTCGGAATGAAAATACACATTTTTGCAGGTCTGTGTGTGTGTGTGTGTGTGTGTGTGTGTGTGTGTGTGTGTGTGTGTGTGTACCTTCAGCAGTTATTGCATTCCACTTTCTTCTCCGGAGTGTGTGTTTAATTTTGCCTGTGTCTTATTTGAAAGATATTTGGGTTACTTATTCACTGAAGGTTGTGTGTGTGTGTATACTGCGTCGCGTCCCCCCCCCCCCCTTCCTTATTGCGATCCTTCAGCCCCCGCTAAATTCCAAATTCCATAAATGTCCCTAATTACTTCCAGTTATAATTATATGGAGGCTTGGCCCAGCTAACTTTACAGGGACAAAATGTCTGATACTGTGTGTGTGTGTGTGTGTGTGTGTCAGCACCTAGGCTGGCCCTACCACACTATCAGGCCAACAGTGTTGCTTTTGTGTGAGTGACATAGTCTCTCTCTCCACAGTAGCCATTGTCCCGTGCTACACACTCCATTTGTAAATGTCATCTGTAGTTTTCTTATGCTGCTCATACCGGTCACATGACACACACTCTGCCCTGCCTATAAACTCACTGCTCCGTCAGCGCCTGTCCGTGAGACACACATGGCCTCTAAAGACATGGAAGTTGGAATATAAGCTGGTAGTTTACTGATCAAGAATGAAGGATGCCATGCCAATAAATATGATTAATAGAACAAATAGTTTAATGAATATTTTAATAAATATACAGTACAAGATGTGAAATACATATTTTTTTTTATCCTTTCTTGTTGGAATAAGGGTTTGTTAGTGGGGTATGTCTTAGACTGATCTTTTCTAAATTATATCTTTTTAGTTGATTTAGCTATTTTCCAGTACAAGATGTGTAATAATAAATAGTTTTGTTTCTTGTTTAAATAGGTTTAAATAAGGATTTGTTAGTGGGGTTTGTCATAGAGGCTGACTCACGAATGTCTTAATATTGCGTCTGTCTTGTTTTTGCATTGCCTGTTTTTTAAATATATAGACTGACTCATGAATGTCTTTTAATATTTGGCTGTCTTGTTTTAGCATTGCCTGTTTTTTAAATATATAGGCTATACTTGAGGCAGAGAATGTCTTATGTGTTTATTTTTATATGGAGGCAGTCTTTTAATGTTGAGTGTTGTGATATTGTATCTTAATATTTAGGATGTGTTTTAGTATTGTGTGTGTATGTGTGTGTCTGTGTGTGTGCGCTCGCGCGCTGTCCCTGAGCGCTGTTTTGTTTTAGTTTGAAGTGTGTGTTGTAAATTTCTTTGATTGTTGGCTTTAAGCTGTCATCCACGGGCCAGGCTGTTCATAAGTTAGAGAATAGATTATTATAAATAACAGTGTAACTGAGTCTCTGTTGGCATTTAGACTCGGCAGTTAATCTGGCTTTGAGCAACGCTGCTGTTGATTTCATTCACTGGCCAATATGGAGGCAAGGGAAAGATGAATCTTTTTTTCACTGTAATATTTACAGTTATATGTTCAGTTGGTCCCCTTGACATTTGACTGTTGGAGAAAGAAATACGCATACCAGTGTGTATACACACACACACACACACACACACACACACACACTCCATAACAAGTCAGATTTCAGGGGAAACTTTGTAAATGTCAGATAAGCCAGTTTTGTGTGAGGCTTTAGCTGTAGTGTGTGTGTGTGTGTGTGTGTGTGCCTGTGTGTGCCTGCCTGCCTGCCTTAGGGAGGGGAGCCTTGTCTTGTTGCTAGTCTAAACTGCCATGCTAGCATGAGGCTAGTCTGTGTGCTGTGCTGTGCTGTGCTGTGTCCTAAAGTGTGTTGTGGCAGTGCTGTGCTGTGCTGTGCAGTGCTGTAAGTCCTATAGTATGTTGTGCTGTAAGTCCTATAGTATGTTGTGCTGGGTAGGGTTGGGACATGATTTTCGAATATTCGAAAATCGACAGTGCTTTCGAATATCGAATAGTTAAATCGAATACTGTTTTAGCCATATCATCATAAAAATAACAAACACCGTTTTGAAAAAGACGTTTCCTAACCAATTTTTCATGCAACGCGCAATTTAGCCTGAAGGTGCCGCTAACAATAAACCTACCTGTAGCCTACAGCAGTAGTAGCAGTCCTATACAATAACAGGCGGCCAAGGAACAGAAATACCCCCGTTTGGCAAAGTTAGCGAGAGCTTGCTTGAGTGTGCCTGCGACGTCAGTGTCATCAGAGCGAGTAGCCTATTCTCCGCAGCTGGATTAATTAGTTCTCAAAAAAATCTGAAAAAATCACCAAATGTACCCATGGTACTTAAGAGAAACACTGTAAATTTATTTGAATGTAAGATGTATACTTTCCATGTACAGCCATTTTTACTGGGAGAGGGAGGTGCCCATTTTGTTCACGCTCTTTTTTTGGTCAAAGTTCACAAGCCCATAGCTCAAGAACTAAACCATGTAGGAAGCTCAAATTTTGCATGCTGGTACATAGATAGGAATAGTTTGTAGCAAAACTGTCAGTTTTGGTCTGGATGATCCTGCATGGTCATAGCATTCCCTCAAAGATGATAAAAAATGTATTGGAGTTTTTGGCTGTGCTCTGTTTAGGCCTTCAGAAGACATATACCCAACATAGGTTCTTGATATTTTTTTCCCTTGTAGAGATAAGTGGAAACACTCTCATAAAAAGCAATAAATAGAAAGGAAACTCTATCAGTGTTTGAACAGAAGACCGCACAATTCTGACAAATCATTTTGGGTGTCATTTTCAGAACACCAGAACACCTTGTGGGATTGTCCACAGATTTTCTTTATATTTTTTTCTTTATTCTCCATGAATTCTTCTTTTTAATAATGCCAATTTGACTTGTCTTATGTGACGTTTTCTTTTTTAATTCCCACCCTGAACATGGGCAAAATGCACATTGAGAGCAATATGTTTTCTGTAACATTAATGTAAAGAATACATAACCAAATGCAAATTTTGCCCTGACATGATCACCTGAGAGTCCCTGTCCTAACATGGCCTGGTGAAGCTAATGTGATGACCTGAAGGCACCTAAGTAGAGGTGGGATAGAGGCCTTTTATTTCCGTGATCCCAGTGGCACCTTTTGTCACTCTTGAATCTTAAAATTGCCAAATATTCCAAGCTGCTCTTTTGGTTCTGCTGAAAGTGAATGTCATCAGTCTCATTATACAAGGTTGGTAATATTTTATTCAATTAATGTATTTATTGATGATACAACTCTGGAATAAATTCTTGATTGGCATATTTCTTTGATGGAAGCATAACTTCCTGAGGCTGAGTGACCTGGCTGAGACCAATGTTGAACTCGTAACACTCAGAAAGGCCTCTACCCCACCTCTACTCATGTGCCTTCAGGTCATCATGTTAGCTTCATCAGGCCTTGTTAGGATAGGTGGAGGTGCACAGGACCACTACTGAGAGTAACCACAGGTGCTCCTTAAATCATTGAA
Organism: Sardinella longiceps; assembly: GCA_027497455.2. Classification (NCBI taxonomy): domain Eukaryota; kingdom Metazoa; phylum Chordata; class Actinopteri; order Clupeiformes; family Clupeidae; genus Sardinella; species Sardinella longiceps. The sequence continues at coordinate 21,677,491 of JAODXP020000020.1, forward strand.
ATTGAAAAGGATACCTGCACCCTTGCACAGGGACTCTCAGGTGATCATGTCACGGCAAAATTTGCATTTGATTAACTATTCTTTACATTAATGTTATAGAAAACATATTGCTCTCAATGTGCATTTTGCCCATGTTCAGGGTAGAAATTAAAAAGAAAACGTCACATAAGACAAGTCAAATTGGCATTTTTAAAAAGAAGAATTCATGGAGAATAAAGAAAAAAATATAAAAGAAATCTGTGGACAATCCCACAAGGTGTTCTGGTGCTCTGAAAATGACACCCAAAATGATTTGTCAGACTTGTGCGGTCTTCTGTTCAAACACTGATAGAGTTTCCTTTCTATTTATTGCTTTTTATGATAGTGTTTCTACTTATCTCTACAAGGGAAAAAAATCAAGAACCTATGTTGGGTACAAATATGTCTTCTGAAGGCCTAAACAGAGCACAGCCAAAAACTCCAATAAAATTTTTATCATCTTTGAGGGAATGCTATGACCATGCAGGATCATCCAGACCAAAACTGACAGTTTTGCTACAAACTATTCCTATCTATGTACCAGCATGCAAAATTTGAACTTCCTACATGGTTTAGTTCTTGAGCTATGGGCTTGTGAACTTTGACCAAAAAAAGAGCGTGAACAAAATGGGCACCCCCCTCCCCCAGTAAAAATGGCTGTAACATGGAAAGTATACATCTTACATTCAAATAAATTTACAGTGTTTCTGTGAAGTACCATGGGTACATTTGGTGATTTTTTCAGATTTTTTTGAGACCTAAGTGCGCGGGCTCTTGTTGAATTGACGTGGAATGACCCTGCTGTAAGTCCTATAGTATGTTGTGTTGTAAGTCCTATAGTATGTTGTGTTGTGTTGTGGCAGTACTGGAGGCTAAGTCCTATAGTATGTTGTGCTGTAAGTCCTATAGTATGTTGTGCTGTAAGTCCTATAGTATGTTGTGCTGTAAGTCCTATAGTATGTTGTGTTGTGTTGTGGCAGTACTGGAGGCTAAGTCCTATAGTATGTTGTGCTGTAAGTCCTATAGTATGTTGTGCTGTAAGTCCTATAGTATGTTGTGCTGTAAGTCCTATAGTATGTTGTGTTGTGTTGTGGCAGTACTGGAGGCTAAGTCCTATAGTATGTTGTGGCTGTGCTGTACTGTGCTGTGTTGTGCTGTAACTGTACGTTCACACCAAGAGCTACTAAAGCTGTAAAATCGCTGGAAGCCATTCACTTTCTATGGGCAAGAGCGACAAAAGCGATAAGAGCGACAAAAGCTACCAGCTGTAAAAGTTCGGCGATTTGAGCGACAAAAAAAAGCTAAAAAACGGTTAAATTAGCTATGATGCGTTTCAGCTTTAGTAGCTGTTGGTGTGAACGTACAAAAAGTCCTAAAGTGTGCTGTGCTGTGCTGTGCTGTGCTGTGCTGTGCTGTGCTGTGCTGTGCTGTGCTGTGCTGTGGCAGCGTTCTAAGTCCTATAGTATGTTGTGCTGTGCTGTGTTGTGGCGGCTGCTTGCTTGGGGATGAACAACTTCCTTCTTAAGGGGAAACATGATCTAGTGTTGCTCAACTCAACTGCCTACAGTATCTGATAAAGAGGTTTTATTTCATATGACTCACTGGCACATTGGACTGTTTTCACATCTGTCACATTATTAGTGACTGGGACAAAGAGGAGTGTTCCTCAGAGCACTAGAGGGGCTTGTCTTCATTTAATAGGATTGATATTTCACTATGTTTGTTGTTTACTAACCAAAATGAGATGTGATATGACGGAGAAGACCATTTACAGTTTTTGACATAAATGTTTCCATTTGATGCACTGTACCAGAGTTAGCCTCAGGCTAATTTACATCCGGAGTCCCCCTAATGCATAAATGTAAATATAAATGATGTGGCATAGCCTAAGCCTGAGTAAATAGGAGATGTTTCATTTGAAGCCTGTTTGTTTAGCTACATGTTAGGCTAATGCTGCTGCCTTGTCAGTAATGTACTGCACTGTACTGTACAGCCTTGGAAACATCAAAGCCCAATTGGCCTTGCTCATGGAACCATTTGATGTGTTTACATTCAAGGCTCTTTGTGTGTACTAACGTGTGTGTGTGTGTGTGTGTGTGTGTGTGTGTGTGTGTGTGTGTGTGTGGGTCAGGATGAAGTGCTGGCAGCGTCCAAGCGGATCGTGGTTCGGTTGGAAGACCTGGCCAAGTGGGCCTGTGCTGCTCCTCCCGCATGGCGAAGAGGCAGCGTGCAGGCAGACCGTGGGTGCAAAACCACTTCCTTCCCAGCAGACAACCAACAGCCTAAAGAGAACACGCAAGGTAGGCACGTGTGTGTCTGTCTGTGTGTGTGTCTGTCTGTGTGTCTGTTTGTCTGTGTGTGTGTGTGTGTGTGTTTCTGTCTGTCTGTCTGTCTGTCTGCATGTGTGTGTGTGGTTGCCTTAATTTGAAATAAATTTGACTGTCACTAAAAAAGACAAATGAAATCGACTGACTTACAATGTGAATAAATCCTTTATTTACATATAAAAAAAGCATTTTTTTTACCCTGTAAGAGTTAACCCTAGTCCAAAATGGCCGCCGTATTATAGCACTGAAGAATGTCAGCGTCACCTTGGAGTGTTGTTTTTAAATGGGAGACTCTTGGGTGGCCACTATGGAGGTCAGGGATTGTGATTGGTCGAAAAAGGACGACCCTGTGGCACAGCTGACTCCATGTCCAGGCCCATAAACAGACCATTACCCATCAGGGTTCTGGTTTTGAGTCCCACCTGCAATCGCACCTTATCTCACCATTCAAACATATAAGCTAGCATGAGAGGTGCTACTACTAATTTGTGGGCCCTCCATTGGCTGCAGTTTTGGGGTTCAGTGGGGGACTCTACCTCCTGCCCTCTGCAACCCCAATGCTAAAGTATTGATTAGCATATCATTGCTACTTGATGCGTATCCTGCATTGTACAAACAAACTAGTTGTGTTCTTGCATAACAATAGCTATTCAAGCATTTTGCCATGAATCTTAAATGGTCACTTGCAGTTAAACCAGTTCTGTCGTGGTGTCAATTGATTTTGTTTTACGCCTAGTTGAGGTGAGGCAAGGAACTTTATACCTGCTAGGATTGAATGACGCAACAATTTCAGAACTAGCCCGCTAGCCCTCTCTCTCTCTGTCTCTAAATCAAGCTTTATTGTGATGAATGGTTAAAGGGATTATTCAGAGTGAATCAGCACTGGTGTTTCTCATTGCCAAGTGATGTCATAAGACATGAGATTTTGGCGTCACCAAATTGTGTTGACTTGAAAGCAAAACACACCTGATTAGGGCAAGGAAGGGCTTTTTTATGCCCTCATCTGGTAGCGTTAGTTGGCAGTTGGCTTACTCTGTCTATGTTGTACCAAATGCTGTCATTCTTATACCTACACTACCTGAGCCTCAAAGAACAGGAACATGGACTGATACAGACTAGTAAAGATTTTAATAATGAAAATCATTCCCCCTTTCTCTGCTTCACATATTCTGTTCTTTCTCTGTCTCTCTTTCTCTCCCTCTCACTCTCTCCCTCTGTCCTTCACTGGTCATCCTCCCTCTCTCTCTCTCTCTCTCTCTCTCTCTCTCTCTCTCTCTCTCTCTCTCTCTCTCTCTCTCTCTCTCTCTCTCTCTCTCTCTCTCTCTCTCTCTCTCTCTCTCCCTCCATCTCTTTCTTTCTCCCATTCTCTCCTCCTGTGGTTCCCCCAGACGCTGGTGAGGGTGTGTGTGTGCGGGTGCTGAGCTACCCGCAGTACTGTCGCTACCGCTCGCTGCAGAAGCGGGTCCAGGAGCTGGGGGGCTGGCCTGCAGGGCGGCTGCAGGACCCTCACCTCAAGACGCTGGAGGAGATCCGCATGGTGCAGCACAACCCCAACACACGCGTGCTCTACTGCAGGGACACCTTCACCCACCCCACGCTCGACTCCAACGCCAGCATACTCACACAGCTCGGTGAGTCACAACCTCCCTCAGCCCCGCAAACACGCCTCAACTGGGCCAGAGCTGGGCCAGCTCTATAACAGAGCCAGCAGCTAGCCAAGGGAAGTAACCAGCGGTCTTTGGTATTTTTTGCCCTCAACGGTCCCTTCTAGGCAACCTCAAGGCAGCGCTGCCTCCCAGGATGAGGGGGTTAGGAATAAGAATAGGGTAATAATAATAATAATAATAATGGTAATAATAATAATAATGATAATAATAATAATAATAATAATAATAGTAATAATATTAATAATAATCTTTAGGCAACTCTAGGCAGCGCTGCCCCCCAGGATGAGGGTTGAGGGGGTTAGGAATAGGGCAAAGGTAATAATGATGAAGATGATGATGATAATAATAATAATAATAATAATAATAATAATAATAATAATAATAATCTTTATTTGTATCACACTTTTCAAAAACAAAGTGCTGAATGCTGTTAGGCTGTGCTGTGTGGAAGGTGCCATTGGGGGCAAAAAAACAAAAAAAAATAATACCATTGAACGAGTCACATCCTCAGCCCCGCAGACACGCCTCAACTGGGCCACAGGTGGCCCAGCCCTACAATACAGCAGACAGCAGCTAGCCAAGGGAAGGGTCACACTAAGCCACAGATAAGATAAGATAAGATAAGGTCACAGATAAGATAAGTTAGTATGCAAAAAAATCTAAAGTGCTCAGGAACTATGGAATGGAATATGAAAAAAGTGTTTTGAAGGTGCTCTCTTTGGTATTTCGAGAAAAAAGAAAGGATCCAAGTTACTCTTCATGTGAAAAGTCCTTGTTCACATGGGTGTTTCATGTAGAAAGGATGCAAGTATGAGGTGAGCAACAACCCACTTGTAGCGGCACAGACAGCCTTCCTCAGGGTATCAGGGTTTTTATATTTTTTTCATTTGAAGAGTGCCTTGGATCTTTTCTTTTTCTAAAAGATAAGATAGTCCAGCGCTGGGAGGCTATTTCACCCGCACCCTAAAGCGACAGTTGCCATGGGGACCCATGATTTTGAGTTCCCCCTGTGGTGGTTTCCTGATCACACTCCATCTCTCTGTTCCACTCACTTCCTGTCTGTCTGCTGTACCCCGTCAAAATAAAAGCTCAAGTGCTGAAAACTCCACTTAAAGAAATACTCTGTAAGTCCTGGTTGCACCATCCACAGGGCTAAGAATCAAAGCAAAACTGTTACCAAACGTTCCAGCCAGCACATTTAATAATCCTTTGTGTGGAATTGTGTAGTAGCTGGAGGGAGCCGCTATCAAAATATATCAGCAGTCAAATTGGCTGAGAATGTACCAGTTTGTAAGTCAAATAGTCTGGTGACCTAGCTTCTCGGCTAACCACAGCCTATAAGCAAGGCCTCAGGTTCTAGGTCTCTCACTCAGTGTGCTATGGGAACAATGTCAAGAATTTGAAGACCACTTCTATCATGCGGTAGCTTCTTGAATAGCAGGAGCATGTTAAATTAAGCTTGATTTCACAGCTGCAGCCGCACTGTGACCTTCCATTGGGATTTGGGTCAAAAAAAAATATTCAAATGTTTTGTCTAAAGTGATTTCTTTTCTTAATGTGTCATGCTGCTGGTATGAGGTGTATTGTGTTGGTGTGGTGCTTACTGTGTTAAACCAAATAAATGAAGCCCATTCATCATTAGCTTTGGTGACGTGCGGGGAGTCTTGCAATGTTGTGTGTTTAAACTGTACAACTTATCTGTGATAGGAGTGTGTCTATTACCTCGTGTGTGTGCGCGTCTGTGTGTGTGTGTGTGTGTGTGTGTGTGTGTGCCAATATTGCACAATTTTCTTATTTTGGGGATTGTAAAATATTTAATACATTAGGGCTGTCGAAATATTTCATACAATCTGTGGTAAAATATTTCATACATTGCTTGAAATTTATCCCTCTCCCCCTCCATTTCTCTCTCAGGGTTCTCGTCCATCCGTTTGAAAGGAAGGCCTCGTAAGCGTCGAGGTCGCTATGGCAAAGTCCCTGAGCAGCCCAGCAGTCCACAGTCAGCGTCGTGGATGGAGCGCATGAATGTATGAACTATTCCTACTTCTTCTCCTTACACTTATCCGAGTTCTTAGTCATTTTTCCATTTACAACAAAATAGTGGTTGCCATAGCTGCCAAAACTTCTGCTTTTTCCATGTTTCTCCCAAACTTCAGACACATCTGTTGTTCACATTTGTGATTTTTTTTGCGTTTGTTTGTTTGTTTTGTTTTGTTTTTTTTCCCGAAATTTGAGTTTGAGAATTAATACATTTCCCATTGCCCTCCACCCACACATAAAAACTCCCAGATTCTATCTCTTTTAAAAGGAGAAATCTGGTGTGAATCAGTGAAATTTTAATGTGTCTGAGGGCTGTCTGAGAATTTGGTGCAACCCAGATTGAATTTGCGACTAACATACATGTATTCAAGTGTATTCAAGTCTGCTGATATACGATAAAAGCTGGAAAAGTTTGAGAAACACTGATCTATCAGATGAACTTCTTGACTTTTGAGCAATCAATGATTAGTAGTGAAGAAAGATTTTTCGACTGAACTTGATAACTTTTGAACTTTAAACAGATGATTTCAAGTCGGTCTGTATTATCAAAGTCCGATGATGTTACCCAGTGTTGTGAGCGGTGTGTGTTGTGAGCGGTGTGTGTTGTGAGCGGTGTGTGAGAGGTGTGTGTGTAATGCAGTTCATGGTGCTGTGGGGCAGGAAGTAGTGGCGTAATAACGGTCTGAGTCGTGTTGAGCGATGACTGATACACGTGCTAATCGCTGTCCTGCAGGAGAATGGGTTGAGCGATGTTTTGTGTGTGTGTGCGCAGGAGAATGAGATGAGCAGTGTTTAATACTGGTCTGTGTGTGTGTGTGTGTGTGTGTGTGTGCGCAGGAGAATGAGATGAGCAGTGTTTAATACTGGTGTGTGTGTGTGTGTGTGTGTGTGTGCGTGCAGGAGAATGAGATGAGCAGTGTTTAATACTGGTCTTTCTGTGTGTGTGTGTGTGTGTGTGTGTGTGTGCGCGCGCAAGGGTGCGTGCAAGAGAATTTGATGTGCAGTGTTTAATACTGGTCTGTGTGTGTGCAGGAAAATGTGATGTGCAGTGTTTAATACTTGTGTGTGTGTGTGTGTGTGTGTGTGTGTGTGTGTGTGTGTGTGTGTGTAGGAGAATTTGATGGGCAGTGCCGATCTTCAGTGGGCGGGCGGCTGGCTGCATCACCCGGAGGAGCAGCTGTTCCTGGATCAGCTGTTTAGCTTCATGGAGCGCCGCGGATCCCCCATCAGCAAAGTCCCCAACCTGGGCTTCAAGAAGAGTGAGTACACAATATATTATATAAGAATATAGCTACACAATACCATATATTATATATGAATCATGTATAGCACCGCGGCTCCCCCATCAGCAAAGTCCCCAACCTGGGCTTCAAGAAGAGTGAGTACACAATATTACACAATATCATACATACATACTGTATATATATATGGGCAATTCCACGAAAAAGTAAACCTCACCTTAAAACTTTAAGTCTCACCTACATGGACATACAAATTCTTTCAGAAAACTTCTAATACAAAAAAGTATTGTCTCGATGTAAATATTCAACTGAGCAAGTTTCGAAAGGATATCTGTTTGTTAAAATTTTTACCCTATTCAGCTATAATGTAAGTCTATGGAGGGGCTTATAATGGGCATAAGTGGGTGATAACACACACAAAGCTGCAATACTATCAGTTATTTTTTATTGTTATATTACTATTTATCTTGTTACAGGTTAAAATCCACCGTTCACAATTGTTTTGTATCGTTTTGGAGGGTTTTCCAGACGTCACGTCCATAACGTCACATCCATAACGCCATGTCTCCTAATGAAAACCAACTTTTTTTTACATTTACATTTGAAATTAAGTCTTTCTCTGTCTTTACTGAGGTGTCCTGTTTGGTATGAATGTAGTAATATTTACATTTCTCTAGAAATTTCACACACTTCACAGCAAAAACTACGCTCTCTCAAAAGTTTGTCCGTTTTTCGTCACGTCCATAACGCAAATTGAAAGGCTCATATTCTTATGATGCAAATCATGATATTATTTTTTT
>JAODXP020000020.1:21688083-21713083 GCA_027497455.2 Sardinella longiceps
TGTGTGTGTGTGTGTTAGGGCACCAGGAGACCCTACGAGAGGTCAGTATGAGGTCACTTTGGACACTATTTACAAGATCAGTTTTTACTTCTGTACTTCTACAGAAGACGATATTTCAGCGACTGTGCCCACATGAGTGGCTTCTAGATCCTTCCTCTGGTATTTCTGGTTAAACGTAACCTGTAGAGGTTTGATTAATGACACACAGAACGAGGAGGGACTAGCCTGGGAGTTCCCCTGTGCGCTTCATTTAGTTTTACGTCATCTAGTGCTTCTGATATTGGCCAAGAGCTGCCGTAGGCTACATACAGACGCTATAATAGACATTTGTAGCGCCTAATATACGGCTCTGGACAATCATAAACGGTGCTTCTGCCACGAGAAAATTAATAGGTGGGTTTTCAGACTAAATATCACTTTTTATTATTTAGTTTGGCGATAGGCAGGCTAACTTACTCCAGGGGTGAGGGGTTGGAATCAAGAACTGGGGATTGAGTAGAACAGAGAATCGGAATGCTTCAGTTCAGTTCACTGGAATTCTACCCCCTCTGACATCATTGGTTGTTATCAAGGCCAGCCTGTTTTCTGACCATGGTCTTTGGGTCTTTCTGAATGCAGAATTTAAATAGATACAGGAACACTTCTACATTCCTGTTCCTCATTCTAATAAGCTTCTATAGAAGTTCTTTTGCACAAATGATTCTACTGAATTGTAAGAGTCGTGTATTAGGAGAATTCAGTGGGAGAAATGCCCTTGAAAAGTTCCCCACAGGCCAGGTCATCAAAGTGTATACAAGTCTGTGGAGTAGGAAGTGTTCAAACACACTTTCTGAGCTCCCATATTAAATACACAGCTGATTGCGGATCATCTATTGTTCTGCAGAGACCATTTTAAAACTTCAAAAACTCAGTGGGCTAGTGTGTTATACCATTAATCCAGGGGCCTGGGTTCGAGTCCGACCTGAGGTCATTTCCTAATCCTTACCCATCTCTCTCTCTCCCACTTGTTTCCTGTCACTCTCTACTGTCCTATCCGATGAAAATCAAAAAGTCCTAAAAAATATCTTTAAAAAGCATTTTAAATGAGTCAGTTCAATCTTGATATCTTAGACAGCACCACAGAATCAACTACAAGCACTGTCACACACATTAGCCTAGGTACTGTATGGGAAACCTGGAATAGGGAAAGAATTGGGCCGCATAGGGGCGTCGTGGCTCAGGTGGCCCAGGCGCCATACCATAAATCCGGGGACCCGGATTAGATTTCGGCCGGGGTCATTCCCGATCCCTTCCGGTCTCTCTCTCTCCTGCTCATTCCCTGTCCAATAAAGGTGGGGAAAAAAGCCACAGAAAATATCTTAAAAAAAAAAAAAAAAAAAAAGATGGGGCGACAATTGCATTGACCATTTATACAATTCTATCAGTTGGCACCCTTAGTCAACACAAACACCACTCGGCAAACATCAGTGTCACAGACAGCGGTAATTTACAGTACCTGTTGACCTTAATTTAAGCAAGGCAATAATTCAGCTACAGCATTTACACAAGCTGCCTCTGGAACATTCCCTTCATATTTGTGTTTGCATGTAACCACTAGATGTTTGATTAGTGACACACACCTACGATACGTCCTGTACTCAAGTGTGTGTGTGAGAGAGTGAGAGTGAGTGTGTGTGTCTCACTCCATGTACAACTGTACACTTGGCAGATGAGGCGGTTCAGTTGTACTTTAATACAACTGTTGCACAATAATCATAACAATAAAATAAAATACAAAAATGTATATATATACACTGTAGATAAATCATTTAAAAAAAAAAAATCAGCAGTCACAAAACAGAGTTAATATTAAACTGTATAGAAGGGCTTCCATGCCATCTAGGTAGTGTTCAGTTGTGTTAAAGTACAACTGAACCCGAGGTCATTTCCTAATCCTTACAGATCTCTCTCTCTCCTACTTGTTTCCTGTCACTCTCTATTGTCCTATCCGATGAAAGACAGTTGTACTTTAATACAACTGAACACTACCTAGATGCCATGGAAGCCCAGTTTAATATTAACTCTGTTTTGTGACTGCTGATTTTTTTAAATGATTTATATACAGTGTATATATACATTTTAGTATTTTATTTTATTGTTATAATTATTATTTTTTTATTAAATTGTATTATTTTTCCCAAAATAAGTGATTCATGAAATATTTGAGTAAGGCTCAATCTGATCCTAATCTAACCCTAGTAGATATTACTGAATGATAAATATTCCTCTCTCTACAAGTACACTAAGTTCAAGTGAAAGATCATAGTAGATATTACTGAATGATAAATATTCCTCTCTCTACAAGTACACTAAGTTCAAGTGAAAGATCCTGTTTTCCAAAAAAATATCCTCCAACATACAGTTATTCAGCGTGGATAATGAAGGTAATAAAATCCACCGCAGTTTTGACATTCAAATGAAAACTAAATTGTGCAATTGTGAATTGAGCCCTCAGGCTGTGGACCTTCACAATACTCAGATTGTGAGCTTAGCTCAACTCAGCTCTGTGTTCTCTTCTGCAATGCAGTCAGGTGAATGAAGGAAGGAGGGAAGGCGAGAAAGAAAACTTGGAAAGCCTGTTACTTCATGCAACCTTATACTTCTGAAACACACACTGCCCCCCCCCCTCTCCTCTCTCTCTCCTGTGTGGTGAAACAGTACATACAGAGCTTTGTGTGTGTGTGTGTGTGTGTGTGTGTGTGTGTGTGTGTGTGTGTGTGTGTGTGTGTGTGCTTACATTAGCATTTTAGCAGCACGGTACAGCAAGTCCATGAGTTGTGTAGGCTAGCGCTAAACAGGAATTTCAGTCATGTGTCTCCATGGTAACCTTGACTGTGTAATGCGATTAGTTACATGAGGCACAACTCACTTGGGTAGAAGGGGGGGAATTTACGTCATTTTAAATCGAAATCCCTTTGCAAGTGGGCACAGTGATACGAAGGGCTTAGTGTACATACAGTATATACTTTAATTGTGAATACTGTAAAGCCATTTCCTATGGATTGTATAATTGGGAATACTGTAGGATTATTTAGTATGTATACTCTAATTGTGAATGCTGTAAGGTCATTTAGTATGGATACTACACAAGTAAGAGAGCCTGTATGTATACTCTAGTGTGCGTACTGTAAGTGAGCTTAGTATGTATTCTGTACTGTGTATATACTGTAAGTGTGTGTATGATAGATTAGTAAGGATACTGTGTGTGTATACTGTCAGAGCTTAGTATGTATACTGTAAGTGTGTGTGTGTGTGTGTGTGTGTGTGTGTGTGTGTGTGTGTGTGTGTGTGCTGTTAAAGAGGTGTTTTAGAGGCTTCTTTGGTGTGGTTGTCTAGAGATTTTGTGCCTCAGATTGCCTAGTCAGCCACAGCAAGATGGCCACAACTGCTGTGTGGCAGTGCTACCAGAATAGACCCATACTGTAGGCCCCCTAGGCACTCACTCCGGTTGGCCTGCCTTAGTGTACTTAAAAAACAGCTACAGTACACACTCACTGCTGACATAGCAGAGCCATGTCCTGCCACAAGTGACTCATGTGAATATTTGTGTGTGTGAATATTTACTCACTACATTTACTTTTTCTGAGAAGCCTAGTGTTGGGTACTTGAATGAAGCCTCCACCTAAACTAAACCCAATAAGAATCTCCACTGAATGAAACTGTGGGAAGCGGGCAGCTTATTCAATCATAGACCATATTATTAGACCATAGCCCGCCAATAACCTGGCCTTTGTCTTCCTACGCAATTCTGCTAGATTTTAATCTCCCATCAGCACAATGTCTGGGATTCCAGTCACTGGCTTTGTTCACTCAGGATGCATCCCATCCTGGCCAATCACTGAACTTTGAGAATGCAGGAGGAGAATATGATAGGCTATCAAGTCAAGAGCTTTTCCGATCTTTTTGAATTTAAACACCATCAGTAAGCAATCGTTTCTTAACAGCCAGAATCCCAGACCCTTGTAAGAAGAGCAGCATAGACGAAGGGGCTGGTCATCACTAGGCTAGTGAGCCACCAGTAGACCGTCTCTGGGAATGGGAACAGAACTGATTGATTGATTGATTGATTGATTGATTGATATATCCTTATGACCTTTCACCCCCAGGTTAATGCTGCCCTATGAGCAGTTCATCATCGGCGGCGCCAAACCCCAGAAGAGCCAGGCACCTGTAGTTCCCATGAAGCCCATGAGGGGGCGCCCTCCGCTCCATCTCAAGAGAGGCACAACAAACGCTCTCAAACCGCCAGTGAGTCTCCTCCAGTCTCTCCTCTCTAGATTGCATTTGCCAATCAAGTACTGCCTGAATGGGAACAGATCTTAAAGGAATATTCCACCTTTTTATGAGTTACATATGTAGTAAAAAGCATTTTGGTCTCAGGATTGTGCATGGATTTTCGTAGTTTTGCAACCCCAATTTTAGCTTTAGATTAGCATAGGAGCAGAATTGTATTGTTGCCAAAGAGTTGCTATCTGGCTACTTTACATTCCAGTGAATAGTATTTTCATAAAAAGGTGCAGTACTCCTTTAAGAAGAAGGTATTTGGGTCTGTGTAAATTAAAGTAAAGTAGTTTGCTTTTTATGCCACTAGGGGGAAGTGTTGTGATTTAACTGAAATTAAATAACTTGTTTGACCAAGCTATACTTTATGATGGTACTAGTTTTATTTTAATGTAGTTTTTTATTCTTTGAATTATTTAATATTTGATTTATTATTATTCTATTGTTGTAAAATAAGGTCTTTTTGTAAATTAACATATTCATGATATTGCACATCTTTTATAATTCAGTTATGATATGAACATGTTTCAAAATAGCAATACCATTATTGTAAATTGCTGTAATGATGTCAAAAATGATATGTTCATTATACTTTCTTTCTTTTTAGTTTGTTTTTTTGTGATGGTCCTCTACCATGCAGACATATTTATCGTTATGCTTTTATTTCTTTGTCGTTATGTATTTTACAGGGTGTTCATTTCTCTCTTACCTGGGTTATGCGAATTTGAGAGGGTTAAAGGAAAATACTGGAGTGAATTCAACCATAGCCCTGTTGAAAGAGCTTGCTAAATGTGCTAGTTAGCGAGTGGAACAAAATAATTTGGTACAGCACAGACCGAACGCGAACGCAGAAGCGAACAGGCACTTTACACTGAATCAATGGGACCTGACTGTTGGAAACCGAAAGTAAGATCTGAGGTTACATTGACTCAGTAAAGTGTTTTGCGTTCGCCTTAGGTCTATGCTGTTTTAAATTCTTTCATTTCATGGGAAATATATTGCTGTTAGAAGGCTTGTGCAGCAGGGCTATGCTTAGACTTCCTCCGGTATTTTCCTTTAATTTCTCTTGTACATGGGTTATGTGGATTAGAGGGTTAATTTGATGTGGATTATTGAGGGCTAATGTTTGCTTTCTCTGCCCGTGTCAGCAGGCGGTGTCTGCAGATGGTGTGGTGGTAGTTCGCCGGGGAAGAGGACGTCCCCCAGGCCGGCGAAAAGTCTTGGCCGCCGCCAGGGCAAACCAGGGCCGACCGCCACTTCAAAACAAACCTCCAGCCAGCCAGGGGGTGCTATCTCCTCCTCCACCTCAGGGTCCCTCAGCTCCTGCTCCTTCTCTTCCTGCTTCCTGTCAGTCCACAGGGTCCCAGAAGCAGAGTCCTCACACTCAGGTCCCCCTCACCAGCACCCCCACCCCCACTCCCATCCCCCCACCCTCCACCCCTCTCCCGGCTCCTCCACTCAAGCCTCTAGAGGGGGTGAAGCTGGAGGTGAAGCTGGAGTCTCAGGATCTGGCCACCCCTACGCCCAGACACAGTGGTCTCTCCCAGGTATCCCCCAGTCCCAGTGACCCAGTCCCCCCCGTGTCCCAGCCAGGTGGTCTCTCCCAGGGTTCTCCCACTGCTGCTGCTGCTGCTGTGCTGGTGGTTAGCGGTAGCATTAGCAGTAGCGGTAGCAGCATGGTGGGCAGCACCGGCTCTCCTGCTGTCTTCAGTCCCACTAAAGGCCTGTGCCCACTGGACCTCTTCAGAACCCGGCTGGGCCTGGGCGCCATGGCAACGGCTGTGGGTGGAGCCTCTTCTCTTAACTCCACCCCTTTGCCAAACCCCAACCACCACCTCCAGCACCACCACCACCTCCATCAGACACCTGTGGGGCAGCAGCAGCAGCAGGGCAACAATAGACTCCCTGCTGCCCCAGTGAGCCCCATCACCTCCACCCCTACAGGCCCCACTGGGAGCGGTGGAAGTGGAGGTCTTGGAGTGGGGGTCGGGGTGGGGGTGGGGAGGACTCGATCTCCGCTGCCTCCGCTCCGGATCCTTCCGCTGGCGCTGGACTGCAGTGTGCAGGTCAATCAGCTGATGCGGAGCACCCTGGGCTCGGAACACATGAGCTCCTTCACCAAGAGAGTGTCCGAGGCGCTGGCTCAGGACCCCAACCCCAACACCGATCCCGACACGCCAGGAACGAGAACGCCTGCAGTACCCACACCGCCTGCACACTCGACCCCAAACACACCTTCATCCTCCTCTTCGCTCCTCACCCCACCCTCCACGTCTGTCACCTCCTCTCCTCTTCCTCTTCCTCCTTCCTCTGCGGTATCCATGGCAACCCAGGCTGAGCCGCTCAATCTCAGTAAGTGGGGCGGGACTAAAAGACCAGCGGGGGACGACAGTGATGCGTCATGGCAACACGACGACGACGACTACGACGCCTCGTGGACTCCCGCCGCCAAGCAGCCCCGTCTCGACGCGGACGGACTTCCTCTGAAGCCCAACGGCGGCGTGTTCCGCTTCCCGTTGTTCCAGGACCAGCCGGCCGACCTGAGCCTGCCCTGCCGAGTCCGAGCGCTCCTCAGGGAGAGCCGGCGACTGGCCGCCAAGAGTCCGGAGCCCACGGAGCCCAGGGATGGACACACACGCCCAGTGGCAACCTCTAGTAGCGCCCTCTACAGGCCTGGAGTCAGCCCTGCTTCTGCAGTTGCTGTGGAGACAGATGGAGAAGCAAGGTGGGGGAAGTTGAGTCCCAAGGGTGCTGCTGATGCTGAGGATGCTACAGAGTCCAAGGATGGAGACACGTGCTCAGCAGCGACCTCCTCCAGTGGCGCCCTCTTCAGGCCTGGAGGTAGTCCTGTTTCTGCAGTTGCTGTGGAGACAGATGGAGAAGCAGCAGCGTGGGGAAAGGTGAGTCCCATGGGTGCTGCTGATGCTGAGGACACCACAGAGCTGAAGGGTGAGCAAACACACCCAGCAGCGACCTCCAGTGGTGCCCTCTGCAGGCCTGGAGTTAGCCCTGCTACAGCTTCTGCTGTGGAGACAGATGGAGAAGCTGGGTGGGAAAAGGTGAGTTCCATGGCCGCCAAGAGCCCGGAGGCCACAGAACTGAAGGATGGACACATGCACTCTGCAGCATCCTCCTCTAGTAGCGCCCTCTGCAGGCCTGGAGTCAGCACCGCTTCTGCTACTCATGCTGCTTTAGAGACAGATGGAGAAGCAGCAGGGTGGGGGAAGGTGAGTCCCAAGGGTGCTGCTGATGCTGAGGACACCACAGAGCCGAAGGATGAGCAAACGCGCCCAGCAGAGACCTCCTCCAGTGGCGCCCTCTGCAGCCCTGGAGTCAGTGCTGCTGCTTCTGCTGCTGCTTCTGCTGCTGCTGATGATGATGATGATGAGGACATGGAGGTGACCGAGGAGGGAGATGCTGGGACACAGGACTCGACAGAGGCTGCCAGGCAACAGCAGGAAACTGCTGACAACAACAACGATGACACAAAGCTGGCCAATGGCATACAAGATTCCCAGGGGGACCAAGCGGAATTGTCCAATGGGAAGCTAGATACTTTGAGCGACCACAAAGGGCTGGCCAATGGCAGTGTGGATGATGCTGCGGCCAGCCTTAAAAAGCTTGTCAATGGTGTACAGGCCTTTGAAAAAGCATTGACCAATGGGGAGCCAGACATTAAAAGTGACCATGTGGCACTGGCCAATGGGGATGCATGTGGTGGTGATGAGCATGGAGAGCTGACCAATGGGGAGGCAGAGGGTCATGATGACAGCGGCGAGCTGGCCAGTGAGGAGGCAGAGGCGGTGGGATCCTTCATTTCACTCATTCTCCCAGACTCCCCACCCCATAGCCACTGTAACTCTGTCGCCAACACTCTTCTGAGCTAAACAAACAAACAAATAAACACACAAACAAACACAAACATTATATAAACAAACCTGCAAGTCAAACCTGCAAAATCAACAATCACTCCTCCACCCACCTTCTCTCATGCACAATAGCACTCAGACATGCTGGACATGAACAGGCACTTTTCCTGCCATGTCATCTCTTGGCATTCACACTTCCTGAGTGTGACCTCACTTCCTGTGAGAAACTTCATATATGAATGAATGACAGAGCCCAGCCCCAAGGGTGTTGCTACACATCCCCACAATAATGGCTGGTAAAATAATAAACTCCACAGTACTTCAGGATGAGATGTTAGACAGAGGGGGGACCATCACTGCACAGGGATTCAACTTTTTATTGTTATTGTTATTATTATTATTTTATTTTTCCAGCGTTCATGTTTGTCAAACAAGGGATCATGTGTCTGACTCAAAGAACACTAAGAGCGTTCCTCATTCTTCACTCGAAACCATTATGAATCTTTTTCTCTTTTTTTTTTTTTGCCTTGTTTTTTTCTTGATCTAAAACCGTTGTCTTTTCATTGTGTCAACCAGTATTTGTGTTTATTATTGTTGTTGTTGTTCCCATTGTTTTAGTGTGTTGGATGTGTGATGAGCGGAGTGGCATTCTCCTCCTCCTACTGAACTCTCTCTCTCTCTCTCTGTCTGTCGGCGGGAGGGTCAACACCTTCACATCGGCTATACTGGTGCTGAGACAGGACTCAACAATTGCCTATGTTTCTGCGTGTGTGTGCGTGCGTGCGTGAGTGTGTGTGTGTCTGTGCATACAGAATGATGTGTGCCATTTTGCTCTACACATGAATTTATTTGTTTGTTTTTTATTTTGTTTATTTCCTTGTCCTTTTTATTTATCATCTGAATCAGCGATTCTCAGTCCTCCCCTGGTTGGAGTGACTGTTCAGCTACTGTAGTGCCTTTGACCATCCTCTCTCTCTCTCTCTCTCTCTCTCTCTCTCTCTCTCTCTCTCTCTCTCTCTCTCTCTGGGCCTATTTAACTTAACTGTTTGTTGTCATGTTGTCACCTCATGGTTTTAGTATTTCCATCTATTTATTTCACACACCTCTGTTAAATAACTTGTATTGTGAGTGGGGTAATGTGGGGCCGTTTTTTTCCGTTATAAAAAGCCGCTATGATGATGAGCACCGATGGGCGTTCGGCGTGATCTGTTTTCAAAGACTTTGTTCTGTTTCGTTTCGTTTTGTTTGGCTGGCTGAGGAGAAGAGGCAGGACTAATGATTTCTCTATAGTCTCCATACTGGACTGGATCAAGTGAATCTCTAGTGCCTAACAATATGGTGCCTCTCTCTCTCTCTCGCCGCTATTTTCTACCTTTGATTTCACTGGTGTTATTTGCTTAATATAATGCTAGTCGTCCAACCTGTTTATTGGTGGGGGTTGGGAGACGAGTCTTGCAGACATTGAGTGTGTTGGGCGTAGAACTCTCTAGAAGATTTATGTTTACAGTCTGTTAAGCAAGTTAAGACCAGTGGTTTGGTTTTTATCTGATGGGCTTATGTGTTCCCCTGTATTTACACTGCACACTTGCTAGACCTGCCAGTTCATTTCATTTCATTTCACACTATTCCTCATCGCCATGCTGGCGTCCATTTCCCAAAAGCATAATTGCTAACCAGTTAGCAACTTATTTGGCTATGGGAAATTGCATAGCAATAAACATAGATGCTAACTTATTCAGCAACTATGTTTCTGGGAAACGAGCGTCTGGACTGTTTTATGAAACCAGAAAATATGGCTTACATAATGGATTAGAGTATATGTCACGGCCACCGCCATTTTGTCTGTGTTGAACACATTTAAATACCAGGCCTGTTTGAAATGGCTGTGTGGCTGGCTAGTTAGCTAATACAATGAGACTTTTTCATTGGATAAAACTCCATGAAGCTATTTAACCAATGAGCGAGTGCCATTGGGTCAAAACCAATTCCGGCTGCTGTATTGCTTAAGTAAGTTAACTAGCGAGCAATGTCAAACAAACCCCATCAATCTACAGGTAACACGACTGCTACCATCCAGCAATGAACTGAAGCAATATATGTGAACAAGCCCATGATAAAACCATTCTCTGACTCCTGTGTCTGGTGCCCAGGAGGGGGCGGTGTTGAGTAACACAACCGAACCGCCCTAGACAACTCAATATTTACAGTGGCCTTTATTTTGCTCTGACGCAGCAGTTACCCCACTTGGGGTAATTCACTAACGACTTGCTGCCCCGGCTTAGGATAATTGACTAACGACTTGCCCTAGTTTAGGGTAATTTACCAATGATTCCTGTCACTACTGATAAGCTGTGTGTTTGGATGTCACACCATTTGAGGATAGCTTACCACCAGTATGTTTTTGTTTTCCAATCTTAACATGTCTTATTGGACACGGCATTAATCATTTGTTATTAATTCCTATTTTTTAAATGGTTTGTGTGTGAGGAGGGGGGGTACGAGTGAGTGAGTGAGTGAGTGAGTGAGTGTGTGTGTGTGTGTGTGTCTGCTTGTGTGTGTATATTTATGTGTATGGGAGGATTTGAGACTAGCGCCGAACTGCCACATGGGTTCTGTACTTGAACGAGTGCCACAAACGAGTCTTTTGTTTCTGCAATCCTGGTGATCCTGTGAAACGGTGAGCGCATCTGTTTGAACAAACCTCCCTACCATTCCTTCTCCTCTCCTCTCCTCAGCAGTCTCTCATGAGGTTGACTATCTCTCTCTCTCTGTCCGTCTGTCTATTCTGTTCTGTTCAATATTGGGGGTGGATGGGACTTATTTCAACTGTGTGTTCTTAACACTGAGTATTTATAATAAAGTTCAGCCATATTTGAGACTTGACTTGTGTGGACTCCAATATTGTAGACACTGACTGCACTTTAGCATTTGACCACTAGAGGGAGACATCGTACCACAGCAGAGGCAGAGCAGTATTAAAGAGAACAATATGCTTCTGACAGCAGGCTGGCCTGGCAGGGTCCTGTGCATCTCTTTACCCAAGCCTCTAATGGCTGTACTGTATGTCCTAAGGCCTAGACTGAGCCTTCATGACCCATGAATGTATTGTGTAATCCTGTGTGTGTGTGTGTGCGCGCTATTGATCCAGTCTTGCACTAGTGCAATAGGCCTACATTAGTCTTAAGGCCTAGACTGAGCCTTCATGACCCATGAATGTATTGTGTAATCCTGTGTGTGTGTATGTGTGAGTGCTATTGATCCAGTCTTGCACTGGTGCAATAGGACTACATTAGTCAACTGGTTGTTTTCCATGAGATCAGGGCCGGTTCTAGGCATATAGACGAACTAGACAATCGCCTAGGGCACCAAATATCAGGGGGCATAACAATACATTTATTACTTTTTTTTTTTTTTTCAATTTTTCATTTTTTTTATTTGTAGAAAAGCAAGACTCAAATCTGGCCTAGGGCAGTGGAAAGAACTGAGACCAGGGGTGAATTAAGCAGTCGTAACGTTTCGTAACGTGACATAACACTTCCCATTCATCCCTATGGGATGTAATGTTATGTCATCTTGGAAAAACGCCACTGCCCTATCTCTCTACTCTGATTGGCTGGCTTACGTCATGCACACAGACAGGAAGAAGAGAAGGTAGTCACAGGATGAATCCTATTATCCCTCCTGAGCCCTGAACCCTCAAAGACTGGCATCAACCAGCCAATCAGGAGCCAGATTCATGCATCAACCAGCCAATCAGGAGCCAGATTCATGCTAATTCCGTCTCTGAGGGATCAGGGCCTAGGATTTATATGGGGTCATTGGGATTCATCCAGACTGCTGCCTGAACTAGCATAGCATATTTAATTTAGCTGCTGCTGGAACCGCATTCCTTGGATAAATACTTAATCTTGAAAAAATGGTGGCCATATTGAAATTTCGCATGGACAAAATAGTGTGTTACAGACAACATGTGCCAATTTGTATGTTTGTTTCACAAACTGAAGTATTTTTCCACTTCTGCTCGACTATCTAATACCTTTTGCCGACTGTTATTTATGAATTGTATTGTATTTATTTATTTTCCATTACTCTGTTCTTCCCTGAAAAACTCAAAGCAAAACTTAGAAGCAGGAAGCCCAACAAGGTGACGACATGTCACAAGTAGGACATTGTCAACATGGGCCATTTATCGCACAGAAATGTTTTGGCTATGATTAGAAACACTTCTGTGTGTGTGTGTGTCCGTCTCATTTGGGCCTCTTCCTCTCCCACTTCCTGTTTCTGCAGGAAGGAGCTGGTCAGTGGTCACATGCCGGTTATAAGATGACACTTTCATATTTATTTATTGCCAGCGATACACTATAGATGACCTCACAGTGCACACGGTTTTACTTCCTAGCAACTGCCCCTCACAACAAGTAAACACAACAAACAAACAAACATCTCTGACTTAAGAATAGCAACACGATGGATGTTGAGTGTTTGTTAAGACTAGAAGCGTTAATCAGAACTAGCTATCCTTCGTGCCTCCAGAATATTTACAGTAAGCTGCAATGGGTGTGTATGGTGAAGTCATTGAGGGTAGATAATTAAGGATTCTGGGTTAGGATGTTCTGGATTTGGAAGAGCCCAGCGAGGGGACTACACAGGGAGCCCTTACCAACACAGGACTCCTACTGAGACTAGAATGATCATAACTCCCCAAACCCCCGATCGTAAATCCAGACCTCAATAAGACAACTCCCAGGAATCAGCCTATTATGCCACCATTCATGCCAATGAAGTCATTAAAGACCCAGGGCTTAGGGTGCACACTGGGATTTGCCCATAGGGCATAGTCTTGAGCCCCAAGTCTTTAGGCTATGGGTTTAAACGGTTGGCAGGGCATTAGGACTCCAGGATTCTGGGTAAATAAGGAGAATTTAGTATTTGTAAAGTTTTAGACAGTTCTTATGTGAGACCATAGTATTGCACCTTTGCAGATCCACAGTGAGGCCGAACATGAGGCCTTTGTAGGAGACAAATATCTTTCTGTGTGTGTGTGTGTGTGTGTGTGTGTGTGTGTGTGTGTGTGTGTGTGTGTGTGTGTGTGTGTGTGTAAGTGAGCAGGCAACGGGTCCACATTAGTCCAGGGAAATACATGGATTCCTAATAAAGCAATACAATAGAGCTTAGGTGGAGACGAGTAAGATGGCTAGCCTAGCTCTTACACATACTGGTTTACCACAGAACCCACAATACTCTAACCAAGGATCCTTGAATATCAACTCTTATAACAGACCTTAGTAGGAGAGGAGACTACAGAGAGAGGTCTTATAAGAGACCTTCGTAGGAAACTACAGAGAGGTATTATAAGAGACCTTGTAAGGAACCTTAGTATGAGAGAAGACTACAGAGAGACCTTAGTAGGAGAGGAGACTACAGAGAGAGGTCTTATAAGAGTCCTAAGTAGGAGAGGAGACTAGAGAGAGAGGTCTTATAAGAGACCTTAGTAGGAGAGGAGACTACAGAGAGACCTTATAAGAGACCTTAGTAGGAGAGGAGACTACAGAGATACCTTATAAGAGACCTTAGTAGGAGACTACAGAGAGGCCTTAGAAGGAGACAAGACTACTAGAGAGACCTTATAAGAGACCTCAGTAGGAGAGGAAACTATAGAGAGACCTCAGTAGGAGAAGAGACTACAGAGAGGCCTAAGAGGTTTGAGGCACCAGAGAGGAAATGAAGACATTCCAGCCCTCCGTCCACATTGTTTTAGCAGTGCACTAGATCTATGGGGTGTGTGTGTGTGTGTGTGTGTGTGTGTGTGTGCAGGCAAAGAGTCCACATTGTTTTAGCAGCACTGTTGGCCAGCACACAACTCAGTGTGATACGAGACACGGGATCTATGCGGAGTGTGCATGTGCAGAGGAGCTTGGAGAGATGTGTGTGTGTGTGTGTGTGTGTGTGTGTGTGTAGATATGAGGGGGATATCTTTGGTCGTATATGTGTGTGTCTGGGTCTGGGCCTGCAGAAGGGTTTTTGCAGAAACCTAACTACACATAATAGGGTTAGCAGGGACTGAAAGTGTGTGTGTGAGAGAGAGAGAGAAAGAGTGTGTGTGTGTGTGTGTGTGTGTGTGTGTGTGTGTGTGTGTGTGTGTGTGTGTGTGTGAGATGTTTT
The DNA here is from genome assembly GCA_027497455.2 of Sardinella longiceps. Taxonomy (NCBI): domain Eukaryota; kingdom Metazoa; phylum Chordata; class Actinopteri; order Clupeiformes; family Clupeidae; genus Sardinella; species Sardinella longiceps. Next base: position 21,702,435 of record JAODXP020000020.1, read on the forward strand.
ATACTTATGTTCTGAGTTCCTTTCCAGTGCAGTCTCTCCCTGAAGCTCTTTGCCTATGGATACATACACACACACACACACACACACACACACACACACTCATTCACACACACCCCCTGCTGTATTACATTCCCGCATGTGTTCCCCTCTCTGAGGACTGGCTGTGTTGAAATACGGATCCGCGCTCCAGGAGCAATATTTCCCCGGCTGGTTCTGGAATGTGGTTTGGGATTCTGTGAGGAGGCTGAGGCGGCTGAGGCACACTCCACACTCCTGCTCTCCTGATCAGCCCAGAAACCTGCAGCCTGCCTGCCTGCTGCTGCTGCTGCTGCTGCTGTCTGCCTTCACTTAACTCATTAGGCCTGCTGCCTAGCCTGATTGCCATCCACTTTCAAAGCTCTGCGAGACTTTGGTCTGACCAAGAGTCTGTGCAGCAAACGTTACCCAAAGCGCATGGTTGACCCGCCTCCCTCAAATGCCTCCGTTTGCTACCGGTCGATGTCAGAAAATGCTGTGCCGAAGCAAAACCAATCACATCACTCTTTCCTCTGACGTATGTGACGCAAAGGGAATTGATTAAACAGGACTGAGAGCCATTGGAGCTGCACAAATTTGATTGGTTCCCGACCAAGGTGGTGGAGTTCCAGATTTTTCTGGAACTCAGAAACGCTGTTTAGATTAGTAGCTGGCTTAGGGGGTCTGTTTCTTTGTTGGATGCAATACGATTTCCCATTGACAACTAACTACGTTGCTAACGGGTTAGCAAGTATGCTTTTAGGAAGTATATGAACTTGCGGTTAAGCTAGCTGATTCAGGCATATGGAAACAAAACTGCCATGCCCTTATGAGTTAGTTACTGTTGGCTGCTGTTTCGCTATTTGGTCTGTGTTGCAGTTCGGTCACTTCCAATCACCGACACAACAGGGATGCAAGTCGGGATAATTCCTTTAACTATTTGGGCCTGCCTGCCTGCCTGCTTTTCACTGACTGCACAAGACTATGCACAAGCCACTGGATATCAAATCTGAGAGATATTTGATGGGTATATAGACTCCACAGAATACGCAGTATGTAAATGACTGTGTGTGTGTGTGTGTGTGTGTGTGTGTGTGAGAGAGTGTGAGAGTGTGTGTGTGTGTGTGTGTGTGTGTACGTACTATAATGTGGATACATACATTTAGAGTGCATACTACTTTCTTGTCAAACAGGCACATTGTCATATTGCTACATTTTTTTTAAAAAATGAAGAGAATGCACAGTCAAGGGAGAGGCTGCCAAAAACGATGAAACTTAAATTCATTTTTTTAGACCAAAAAAAAAAAAAGCGAGATGCCAGAGAACCTTCTGTCTCTTTCTACTCGAGTGCATTTAGGTCATTGTTACTTTGACGCTGAAGTACACAAGAGGGTTTTGTTTAGACGGGGAAAACAAAACAAGAGCTGTAATTTACTTTGCTAGTTTCCTCCCTTTCTTCAGTGACACATGGCCAGACTTACGCTTTGTTCTCCGTCTTCAGCTCTACGGCGACTCTCTCACAGGCCTGGAATGTCTTGAAGAGTACAGCTTCCTTTTTTCGCTCCCACTCAAACAAAGACTTTAAATGCCAAAAATGCCAAGTGGTCACTGTTTTCGCTTTCTCTCTTACTTTGAGCTATTGCAGCTACCACCAACCATCTGCTTCTTACGAATCATGACAAATGACTTTGGGGAGTGTGTGTGTGTGTGTGTGTGTGTGTGTGTGTGTGTGTGTGTGTGTGTGTGTGTGTGTGTGTGTGTGTGTCTTTGAGCCTTCACATAAAACAGCATGAGAAATGAGTGATCCAACAATGACTTGGTGAAATACAGTGAAGGCTACTACAATGATGGATTATGGATACTCTTACATAAATAGTGCCTATGACCCTGCATACTAAACTACAGTACTACAGTACCCTGCATACTAAACTACAGTACTACAGTACCCTGCATACTAAACTACAATACTACACAGTACTACATTAAAGTGCTCCAATCCACTAACATTACACTGCTCTCCACTCCATCCACTTACACACACACACACACACACACACACACTTCTTCAGTGCCTCCTTAGTAACACCCCCCCCCCCGTTCTCCTGCTCTTCATGATGCCTGTGACCCTTCATACTAAACTACAGTACTACACTACACAATCCACTTCACTTACACACACTCTTCTTACAAACTCACACACTCACACACACACACACACACACACACACACACACACACACACACACACACACACACACACTCTTCTTCAGTGCCTCCTTAGCCCCCACTCTCTGCTCAGCTCTGTGCCAACCCAACCCATCCCATCTCAGCTCCAGTGTGCTCCCCCACTTAGCTAAAGTATTTCAGCAATGCCTCAGCCTCCCCAAACACACACACACACACACACACACACACACACACACACACACACACACACACACACACACACACACACACACCACAGCCTCCCCAAACACACACACGCATACACACACCACAGCCTCCCCAAATACACACACACACACACACACACACACACACACACCACAGCCCCTCTGCACTGCACTGCAGGGCACTGCTTGGGTTTCTTACGGGAAGACTAATATACAAGCCACAGATTCTACCGTCCTTCTACACTCCATTAAACACTTTTACACCCTGGAATTGCAGCCTGGTTTCACCTCCACCCAGAAGGTATCGGATCTAACAGGGCCGGTTCTAGGCATAGACAAATTAGACAATCACCCAAGGCACCAAATATCAGGGGGGCATCACAATACAGATTATACTTTTTTTATTCAGGTTTTTTTTTTTAACTTGTATTTCAAGTATCAAAGTCAAAGCGAACTTTATTGTCAATCAAACACTTCAACAGTACATTGCAAGCAGACTGAAATTGTGTTTATCCAAACTCCAAATCTGCGACAAGTTAAAAATTGAAATACTACTAAGCTATATAACTGTCTCACAACTCACAACTCACTAGAACATAAAGTGCAATTTGACATCAAGATATCAGGCCTGAGAAGAGAGATGACTAACAGTAGACAGTAACATATAACAAGCAACAAACATAGACACTGTGAGCATACAGTATCTGGTCTAGGGCAGCGAAAAGGCTAAAGCCAGACCTGTGATCTGCTACTGATCTGGGGGCTGTTTTCCTAAAGGAGTTACTGTAGCAACTTTTTTGATTGCAATGCAACTTCCCATTGCCAACTACTGTGCATAAAAGATGCATGCATAGATGCATAGTGCAGCCTCCTTTCCTGATTATCAACTGAACAAATGCTTGGCCAGCACTCTCAAAAATAAGATTAATACTTTGAGTGAAGCCAGTGAAGCCATTTCAAGGTGCTTAGGGGGCCCCAAGCAAAGAGGACATGGGGGGTCCTTCACCCGCCCATAAATACCTACACCTACCACATTTTTATAGCCTAATCTTCAAGCATCTTCAATATAACTATTTGTACTTTGAGTTTAAAGTCATTTTTTGTTGGAAAAACATCACCAGCTAAACTACTAAAATGATTAAAAAGTCAATCTCGGGGGGGGGGGGTGGGGGCTCCTTTCAGCGTGGGGCCCCAGGCAATTGCCTGGTTTGCCTGTCCTGTTGCGACGGCCCTGAGTGAAGCCTGCTCCTACCCTTCAGAACCATTGCCAACTACTGTAAGTTGCTAACTGGTTAGCATCTATTCTTTTGGGAAACAGACATCTGGCACTGATCTGGCATGGCATCGGCCCAGTGTCTAGCACTGTAGCCCATGGTTCTGGTTGGCATGATGATACAGCCCATAATTTCACTGGGATGCAGATTGCTATTATTCCAAGTGCAAGAGGTCATCTGCATGAATGAATGAATGCCTGTGGACCTACATGGCGTGAAAGGTCATCGATCATCAAGCCATTCTAAACATCTCTAAACATTTACCAAACTAGGTGCCACAGCCAACAAGGCCTGTGGAGGAGACACCTAACCAGTGGAGTATGTTGGGTTATTTTTACCCTATGACTACTTCACCAAGGTAGTGTTTGAAGTTCTTTTAACCCTTCACAGCTTAACCAAGGCAGTGTGTTGGTTATGGGTTAGTACCCTTTGCCTGAATAGAGCTCTGTAAAAATAGTATGGTATAAAGTATAAAGTATAAAGATAAAGTATGGATCCACTACTCTCTAGCTCCTTCTATCCCTCTCTCTCGATCACTCCATCTCTCTCTCTGTCTCTCATTCCCTTTCTCTCTCTCTCTCTCTCTCTCTCTCTCTCTCTCTCTCTTGTTTGGATTTGATACGAATCTGACTACTTCTTTATCTCCATCCTCCCTATGGTAAACCATAACACCAGAGACCTTGCACAGTCTCAAGTCTGCTTCATACCAGCCATATCTTTCCTCAGCTGAGGGTCTGTGCCACCCATCCCCTCCCCTCCCCACCCTGGTGAGCTGCTATTGTAAATATGCCTCATAAAAACTGCCAGAGATGTGAATCTCTGTAAACCACTCTGTCCCCTGAGGAAAAGTCAAGGGCCTGGCTGAGTGGCTGTGGGCTGTACTGGGCCTTGGGCAAGAGAGAGAGAGGGGGGGGAGCTAGACAGAGAGAGAGAAGGAGTGAGAGAGAGAGAGAGAGAGAGAGAGAGAGAGAGAGAGAGAGAGAGAGAGAGAGAGAGAAGGAGCGAGAAAGGAACGAGAGAGGAAGCTAGAGACAGAGAGAGAGGGAGCTAGAGAGACAGAGAGTGAGAGGGAGCTAGAGAGAGAGGAAGCAAGAGAGAGAAGCAGAGAGAGAGAGAGAAGGAGTGTGAAAGAGAGAGAGAGAGAGAGAGAGAGAGAGAGAGAGAGAGAGAGAGAGAGAGAGAGAGAGAGCAGCCTTCTTCTTCCCCTCCTCCTCAGAAAACAAACAGGGCTCCCAGTGGAGTCTAGGAGGGGAGTTAGCCAGGAGCAGCTATGCTGTCAGTGCCCAGCCTGGGCTGACTGTGTTTGGGCTGCTTAATGGGCCGGAAATTTATTTAGAAACAACCAACCAAGCGGGCTAATGCGACAGGATGCGACAACACCTTTTTTTAAAAGAATATTTCATTAAATCAAAACACAGAGTACAGACAGGTCTTGTGAAATCCAATCAAATCTATCCCAAAGCCTTCACACACGCACACAGAGTTCCGATGATAATCACTCACATCCCATTCCACACACAGTCATGTGGATAAGCCCATAGATACATTAGTAGTAGGCTACAACCTTCCAACAACATCCAGGGAACCTTCCAACAACATCCAGGGAACATTCACAATTGTTATATTTTTATTACACACATTGATAATTATGTCAATTTCCCTCTAGTTCTTTGGCTTATGTAAAGGCTAAGTGAAGTGACTCTCATCATGAGAGAGAACTGTCGTGTGTGTGTGTGTGTGTGTGTGTGTGTGTGTGTGTGTGTGTGTGTGTGTGTGTGTGTGTGTGTGGATATTGTATTCCATCAGTCAGCCAGCACCTGAGGCATGTCCACACTAACACACTATCTCCTGATTTAACCAGGTAGTAACACTTTTGGAGTAAAACTTACATGATGAACTTTACTGATGGCAGACAAAATTCTCTGTTTAAATTCCTTTAGGTCTAATGATCTCTTAGTAAAACACTTGTGTGCAGGTCTGGCTATTTTGCCATCTTGATTGACTGTCAAACGCGATATGGTCGCTGTACAGAGTGTATAGGGTTAAATGATTAAATGAGACTGGTCTATGATTTTATCCTGTTTCTGAAAATGGTCAAAAGCGGATTAAAAAAAACTTTTTTTCTGTTGATTCCTCAACAATACCAGCCTGACATAGCCGACCATAATACTGCTTACATCCTATTCATGGTCTGGAGGTTCTTTAACCTGACGCGATTATACTGGAGGAGGGCATTACTCTGATTTGGAAAGCTCGTCTAATCAACTTGCTTATTGGCGGTAGACTCTACGATGTAAACACGCCCGAGGACTGATCCCAGACCATGGATAGAATGAACATTCGTATTATGGGCATGTCAGGCTTCAACAATACCACTGTAGGCCCTTCACACCATTGTATTACAGTGCTATTATTTTCGAATCATGAGTAGACAATAACAAACTGATCACATAAATAAATGAGTTTGTGCGCAGTAATTGTAAACATCGTTTTTTGCACGTCGGACCGAAGGCGGCTGGTTCTGAAAATGATGATATAGCATCATGGACCAGAGAGCCGGAGGAGGAGGATGGACAGGGTTAACGGGTGGACTTTGAATACAGCGCACTAGGACCACGCAGCCTTCCTGCACTGCTGCGCCTCTTCTCTGCTCTTTGTTCCAGCGCGCTCTCTCTCTCTCGGTGTCTCTCCCCCTAGCTCGGCAATCTGCAGTCTCTCCTCAGTAGCCTCTGCCTCTGCCTTGCCTCGCTGTGTGTGTGTGCATCGGGCTGGATTATCCATAAGAATGGCTGTCAACCTGACCGCGAACAGACAGGTCCTGCTCACCGCCTACAGCGATGTGATCTCGGAGACATCCTCAACGGATTGGTGAGTTCCAGAGTTCTTACGATTTCGGGGGCTTTTCGGTTGCGACTTCTTTTGATGCTTGTCGAGTTTGCTGATGGTGCGCACGCAGATGGAGATGCACGGACAGGGCCGCTCTGCTCTGCTCTGCTCGCTCGGGCACGTGCATCCTTTCGGGAGAGACGGTGCAGCATCCCAGACTATACGGGATTAAAAGAATGAAACCCTCAAACGCCCCTATAAGCTTTAACAACATTTTTAATGAGACACAGATTTTCTCGGGAATTCAGAAAGTGTATTTTGTTATTATCTCTATCCTGCCCAACAGTGGAAGCACCAAAGCCTCTCTTTAATATATGCAAACTGTAGGCTACTGCCATTGTCAGAGTAACGGATTTATTGTCCATAGAAGACGCAGTTTTGTGACTACAGCCTACGACGCTGAAGCTTTTAATTTCCATACATTATTTGTTTCGTATCTATTTGATTTTAATATTTGACAGAATATTTGCTTCGGTGCGGGGTCTGGTCGCTAATGGAGATTGATGTCTCACTTTACCATCGATTCGTCCGTGTAGGCTATATCCGCCAGCAGGGCAGATGGAGGGGTTCGTTGTACTTTCTTTTCCGTGAAATCCCTGCTCCTTTCTCATAAGCCGGCCTGGCTGCCGGCGAAGGAAGGGGATGGGCGATGATGTTAGAGGTGTCAATCTATCAAACTCCGGACCGCTCCCCCTGTTCCGATTCTCTGACCCGGTCCGCTGACAGACATTTCCACACACACACACACACACACACACACACACACACACACACACACACACACACACACACACACACACACATTTGAATCTGAATCCTCGCTGCCGGTAACCAAACCTAAATGATGCGCCGGGCTGAGAGGAACAGAACAGATATCGCAGAGCACACGTTCTCTGTCTCTGTGCAGTTGGCTACCCGCCCCCATTGTAGCCTATCAGTAGAGCATAGCCTGCCAGTGCTGCCTAATCGTCCAGAACCGTAGAACAGAACGGGACGACCACGATATTTTATCCCCGTGACATGACTGGTGATTTTGTAATACTATCTTGTGGTTGGTTGGTTGCTGTGAGTAGGGAAGGGTAGGGTAGGCTACAGCATAGCGGTTCTGAGATCTCATCTCTCAGGACTTCTTGGTGCACCGCACGGCACAGAACCAATTTATTGCAGGGATAGGAAGGCAAGAGCGCCAGGCGGACGGGCAGACAGACAGGCAGGCAGGCAGGCAGGCAGGCAGTTTGCTGAGAGCGATCTGGCAGCGGTTACCGGTCCTGTTTAGAAAGATGCTGTTTCAAATGACACGCAGCTGCCTGCAACTGCAACTGCGGCTGCTCACAAGCGCATAGTGTTCAGTGCCGCTCCCCACCGGCGGCCACTCACTGCTCAACTTTACTAACACACACACACACACACACACACACACACACACACACACACACACACACACACACAGAGAGAGAGAGAGAGAGAGAGAGAGAGAGAGAGAAACACACACTTACTGCTCAGCCGCTCTAGCTTCCCTCAGAAAGTCATTACCAATGTTCCAAGATGCTGAAACTTTACCAACACACACACACACACACACACACACACACACACACACACACACACACACACACACACACCCCCGAACAAGTACAGCCAGCAGGCTATCTTCCAATCTGTATCCAATCACTGTATCAGCGCATCAGCACCCCTGGATATTCCGAACAATATTCAGTGTGTGTGTGTGTGTGTGTGTGTGTGTGTGTGTGTGTGTGTGTGTGTGTGTGTGTGTGTGTGTGAGAGTGATTTTAATCCCACCCCCCACACAAACACATATAGACACAATGGAAAGGTTAAAGCATGTGTTTGTGTGTGCATGTGAGTGTGTGCCTGTGTGTGTGTGTGTGTGTGTGTGTGTGTGTGTGTGTGTGTGTGTGTGTGTGTGTGTGTGTGTGTGTGTGAGTGAGTGATTTTAATCCCACCCCACACACAAACACATATAGACACAATGGAAAGGTTAAAGCATGTGTTTGTGTGTGCATGTGTGTGTGTCTATTAGAAAGGTTAATTGTGTGTAAGGGAGAGAGTGTGTGCCTGTGTGTGTGTGTGTGTGTGGTGTGTGTGTGTGTGTGTGTGTGTGTGTGTGTGTGTGTAGGGTATTGTAAACAACAGTGTGAGGCGGTGGGTGTATTTGCTTGTTGATGAGAGTTAGTTATGGGCTAGAGTGGACTGGATAAGGAGAATGGCCTCAGGCGAGCCTCCATTACTTACACTCCATGGAAGCAGAACAAAGACCCTAGCTTTCATTCACCATTGACCCTGGACAACACACACACACACACACACACACACACACACACACACACACACACACACACACACACTCCCCTACCCCACCCATGCCCAGCCCATCCCGACCCCAGGAAAGTCCTCTGTAATGCCCACCTCCCAAACATACACACACACACACACACACACACACACACACACACACACACACACACACACACACACACACACACACACACACACACACAGCCCAGCCCCCTGTAATGCCCACCTCCCCACTCTCACGTCAGACATGACCTATCTGACCTGATCCCATCTGACCTCCTTCTCTAGTCTCCTACATAACAGCTGTGGAAAGGTGTGTGTGTGTGTGTGTGTGTGTGTGTGAGAGAGAGAGAGAGAGAGAGAGAGAGAGAGAGAGAGAGTCAGATCAGAACCATATTTGGGCCAACTGTGTTTATGAGTCATTAAATATCTGAGGTGTTGTGTGTGTGTGTGTGTGTGTGTGTGTGTGTGTGTGTGTGTGTGTGTGTGTGTGTGTGTGTGTGTGTATACACTCCTGGTTGAAGTAGCAGAAATATAAGCTGGAGTCTCTTATCTCCCCGCATGCTCCACATGTGTGTGTTGTGGTCATGGCTGCTGTGTGTGTGTGTGTGTGTGTGTGTGTGTGTGTGTGTGTGGGCTGTGTCTATCCACCCTGAGTGCTGTGATGTAGTCTGGGCACCTCCTCTCCTCTCCTCTACAGTAACACTGAAAGTGAATATAATGGGATGATCCATTGGGGTCCCCCATCCCCCATTATCCCCTCTATGCCCCTCCCCCCACACACACACACATTCTCCTGCCCCCTAACATACCCCCCTTCCTCCTCCTAGAGCTCCGTCATCATCTACCCCTCCCCTCTCCCCCCACACCTCCCATACCCAGGGGCAGTATGGATGCCCCATAGGCACGAGTCCTCATGATGGGACACCCCCCACACACACACACACTCAGACACACACACCACCATCACTACTCTCACCGTTGGGGCAAAGGAGGACAGCTGCCCTGTTCTGTACCAGGAGCTCATTGTCTGAGAGGTTGGAGTGTGTATGTGTGTACGTGTGTGTGTGTGTGTGCGCGTGTGTTTGTGTGATAGACCTGTAAACACACGCCTCAATGTATACACACAAATGTATACACATACTGTATATGGACATCAATATGTACACACACACACACACACACACACACACACACACATACACACATACACACATATACACACACAGGTATTTACATGTACACATGATCTTGATATAAGCATCCCTAATAACAAACATACCAATGTACACACACACACACACACACACACACACACACACACACACACACACACACACACACACACACACACACACACACACACACACACCATCTGGCTTAAGCTGGAAGAGCCTGAGAGAAGAACTCAAATTTCACTTCCTCACTTTCATTTCCATATTCCATATAATAGAGCTGGCAAAGGATTCTCTGAGCATGCTCAAGAACAACCAATCAAATCTCTTCTTTTCTCCTATTTTCAGAGTTCTGATTCTGAATTCTGGTTCTGGTTCCAGGAAGGTTCTATAGTTCCACTGAGTGATGAAAGTTCCAGTAGCCAGACGAGGGGCTCTAATATCCTGTGATGTGCTGTTTTGTGCGCTGGCTGTTTTATAATCTCCCCTAAGAGGCCCAGTCTGTGCAACCTGAAGAGTGCCGTGTGTGTGTGTGTGTGTGTGTGTGTGTGTGTGTGTGTGTGTGTGTGTGTGTGTGTGTGTGTGTGTGT
>JAODXP020000020.1:21718083-21720583 GCA_027497455.2 Sardinella longiceps
TCTGCAACTGATCAGTGATCTGGGCCTGAATGATATTAGCCAATGGAAAATATACACGTTAAGGCTGGCTATTTTTACCATCTGTAAGGCAGGACAAAGGAAGGACAGCCATTAGCAATATTGGATGAGACACAGTCAGACACACACAGGCATACATACACACACACACACACACACACACACACACACACACACACACACACACACACACACACACACACACACACACACACACACAAACAAACACAACGCGATATTGGATGAGATACACATAAGAATCTATCACACACACACACACACACACACACACACACACACACACACACTCACACACACACACACACAGACACACACACACGTGTGCACACACACACACATTCACAGCAGCAGCAACAAAACATGCAGTTGGTAGCATCCCCATGGTTAGCTGTGAGCTGCAGAATGTCAAGTGCTCCAAATGCTGAGTGCTCCAAATGCTGTGTGCTCTGTGCTTCCTGACAACCAGTCTGCAGTGTGTGTGTGTGTGTGTGTGTGTGTGTGTGTGTGTGTGTATGTGTGTGTGTGTGTGTGTGTGTGTGTGTGTGTGTGTGAGAGAGAGAGAGAGAGAGAGAGAGAGAAGCATGTTGCTCTGCCGTTGTGTTACGTTAACATCCAGAGTACTCCACCACTCCAGTAATAAAATTCAGCTCCAGTCACATCCCACGGCTCAGCTGCTTGTACATTAAGGGTCTCTCTCTGTGTGTGTGTGTGTGTGTGTGTGTGTGTGTGTGTGTGTGTGTGTGTGTGTGTGTGTGTGTGTGTGTGTTTGTACTGCCTTAAGGCCTACAGGCATCAATTAGCATGGATTAGCATTAGCTAATGGCTGTCTTTCCTACTGTGGCCGAACAAAGCCTAATAGAACAGAATAGAATAGAATAGAATAGTATCTCCTCTCCGTTCCCTCCTCCCTTCCCACTCAGACTCGTATAATTAATTCATATTAAGACACATTTAATAAATTAATTATTATTTTTTATTCAAGTCACTGTAATCAGTGTATGAGGAACTGGTACTGTGCACCTATGTAATTGACCCAATGCGGTGGTGTGTGTGTATGTGTGTGTGTGTGTGTGGCAGTCCAATCCAGCACTCCTTGGAGAGGTGCCTGAAGAAGTGTGTGTGTGTGTGTGTGTGTGTGTGTGTGTGTGTGTGTGTGTGTGTGTGTGTGTTACCCTCTTCTTAGACAGCCACAGAGAAAAACACACACACAAAAAAACTAGGTCATGTTCCAGTCAAGCCTATTTTTTTTGACAGTTGAGAATACTGTTGCCAATTTGTCCACAGGAAATCTCACAGACAATTATTTGATATGTGTGTGTGCAGGGGCTCAAGATTTCTCTAAATGTGTGTGACTGGTTTGTGTGTATGTGCACATGCAAGTACAGTGTGTGTGTGTGTGTGTGTGTGTGTGTGTGTGTGTGTGTGTGTGTGTGTGTGCATTCCTGTGTCGGCCTCAGCCCAGTGTGTCTGACAGTAAGAGTAATCCGGCACTCAGGTTGGATGTTTGTTTTGGCGTCGTACAGCTGATGGGAAACGCGTTAATGGGAGACATCCAGACACACACACACGCACACACACACACACACACTAATTCAGGAGGTCTGCTGTCAACAGCATGATGGGGAACAACAGTGCACTCCATGGACAGTCAGCACCTAGAAGTACACAGACACACACACACACAGACAGTCAGACACACACACACACACACACACACACACACACACACACACACACACACACACACACTGATGAATCAGACCTGGTTTTGGTGAAGCCTTATTTAGGCTGATGTGGACATGGAATGTTCTCTCTCGTTGAAGGGACTAGTTTTTGCTGAGGCGGTATTTTGCCTGTGGTTTGGCGAGCTCAGGTTCCTTGAGAAAGCAATAAGCCGCTGCACTGCGCTGCGCTGCTAGTGCCAGATGTCCTCTGTAGTATGCAGATGTAATGACAGAGTTGCAGTGTTTGTGCTATTGTGCTGCTGTAGTGTGCATCCAGCCCAATGTGTTTTTCGGGGGCCTTTTACTTTGACCCAGAGTGTTCCGGAATGCTCAGTAACATTCCGCCAGTAATTCCACACTGGCATTCTGTGCCCCTTTGTTCCGTTGACCTGGCACATCTGGCAATGCCCAGCCTGTATCTCTCCCTCTCTCTCTCTCCCTATCTCCCTCACTACCCCTCTTTGTCTCTCTCCACCTCTCTCTCTCTCTGTCTGTCTCTCTCTTTCTCCATCCCTCTCTCTCTCTCTCTCTCTCTATCTCTCTCTAATGGCATTAGCCTGTAGCCAGTGGAGTTTATCATGATGAATGCCCCCCCCTCCTCCTGTTACACCCACATGAGTGGAAGTGTGTGTGTGTGTGTGTGTGTGTGTGTGTGTGTGTGTGTGTGTGTGTGTGCGTGTGTGTGTGTGATGAATCCCCCCCTCCTGTTACACCCACATGAGTGGATGCAGCACACA
>JAODXP020000020.1:21723083-21728083 GCA_027497455.2 Sardinella longiceps
AGGCCTCCCTGTTCTGGAGTGACCTTTATATTACAGCACAGATGCCATAGCCAATAGAAATGGACTTGTCACACTTACAAGGAGATCATAGCAAAGTAATAATCGAATAATGATAGCCTAGTAATCACCATCATCACCATACTTCATAAGGTGTAGAAATTAAGGCACAAAAAATATGATTGCACAATTAAACTAGGAAATCTTTCATTAACTGCAACAAGCAAACACATATAAGCATACATTTCATGATTTTTTTTTGTTTTTCTTCAATGAACCGTCAGTTTAGTCTGCGTTGACGCTCTTATTCCTGTCAGTCTTATCAGAGTCCACATGTGTAGCTTCAAACCAGAGAGAAGGAGAGAGAATACAGATAAAGACTGGAGAATCTGTTCTCTATCTCGGCAGCTGAAATTGACTGTGAGATTGTAGGCCTCATTTTGAAAGCTAAAAGGGCGTAAGTGACATTTCACCAACTCCAGGAAAGCAGGAAAGTCAAAACAAAAAAGATGTATACAGTAGTTTGCTCATAGGCTACTTTCTGCATGGATTTCTCCCATTTAAAGTACATTTATTGACACACATGCTGCATATCTTATAGTCGAAATGCAGTTCAACCCTTCTGGCCTCAAACTCCTGTAGGCTCATAGCTAAGACCGTTGTTTTTTTGTTTCATAACACGTTGTTATTTATTAATATTTTACATCTGTATTTGTGTCAATAGAAAGAGCTCATCAAGAGCTCTCAGGTGATATATGTAACTTAGTTTTGACTAAAATATTATTAGGCATATGCCTTTATGGCCGTCAATTTGTTTGGTAAGCCATCCTATAACATTAAAATGTATAATCTGACATTGATAGATAGACCAAACTCAATCGTGGGCGGTACTTGGCAGTTATCTGTCAAACTGCTTTTGCAGGCAATAGGACAGCGTATGACCAATCAGAGCAAAGAACAAGATGTAAACACCAATTCAAAAGGCCACTGTTTCTCTAAACACATAGAGCGTTGTGATTTGTGAACACTTACAGTGTCCGACCAATCAAATTCCCTATGGCTTGCTTGCTAGGGTACGTCTAGATTTCCAGACTACAGTTACGCAGTTCTCAGAGACGGTTCTGCAGTCATAAGTGACTTCTGTCTATTTAGACCACTTTTGACCACTCAATGCTTAGACTCACACACACACACACACACACACACACACACACACACACACACACACACACACACACACACACATACACACCTCTTTTGGCCACTCAACACTCGTACACAACACAAGGAATGTTTGACAATTCAATTTAAAGGAAAAAACTCTCAAACAATCTCTCATTCTCACTCTCTCTCTCTCTCTCTCTCTCTCTCACACACACACACACACACACACACACACACACACACACACACACACACACACACAGTGTGTCTAGACACTCCACTGACAGACAAACACAGAGAATCTATCCAGTAGAAGGTCTTACGTAATGTTTTCTGAGTTCATGTGTCAATTTTCTGGACTAACAATAGGGCTGTGTGTGTGTGTGTGTGTGTGTGTGTGTGTGTGTGTGTGTGTGTGTGTGTGTGTGTGTGTGTGAGAGAGAGAGAGAGAGAGAGAGAGAGAGAGAGAGGAGAGAATGAGTGATTGTGATTTTTTTTCTTTTAGATTGAGTGTGTGTGTGTGTGTGTGTGTGTGTGTGTGTGTGTGTGTGTGTGTGTGTGTGTGTGTGTGTTGTGTATACGCTATAGTCAGTGCTTTGTGCACTACTCAATGACGTTGCTAGTGGCCTTGTTAGGCCAGGCAAGGCTAAGCACTAGCAATCACCGGTGCATGTTGTGGGACAGATAAGGACACACACACATACACACACACACACACACACACACACACAGTTGGTCTTGCTGTTGTCAACATTGTTACATTGTAATGACAGTTGTATTTTAGTGGCCTGGACTACTGCCAATGGGCCTTACTCCATGTGTGTGTGTGTGTGTGTGTGTGTGTGTGTGTGTGTGTGTGTGTGTGATGTTGATGTTAGAAAGAGCTCTGGCTTTGTCCACGTTGTGCAGATGTGCTGGTGCACTCATATGATCCAGAAGTGTGTGTGTGTGTGTGTGTGTGTGTGTGTGTGTGTTGTTGCTAATGGCCCAGGTTGTGGTGATGTGTCGCTGTTGCTCCTAGCCAGCACAGAGGTCACCACCTGCTCAGGTTGGCTCAGCTACTGCTGGGACGTAAACGTAGGATTGAGGCTGTCAGAGAATCATGACGTGGACACAGTGTGTGTGTGTGTGTGTGTGTGTGTGTGTGTGTTGTGTGATGTTGATGACTGCTGGGACGTAAACGTAGGATTGAGGCTGTCAGAGAATCATGACGTGGACACACTGCGTGTGTGTCTGTGTGTGTGTGTGTGTGTGTGTGTGTGTGTGTGTGTGTGTGTGTGTGTGGAGACACTGCAGCCCAACAGGCTTGGCTTTAGATACCACAAAAGCTTTCAGTGCTCAATCCGCCAAATCAACTCAGACTGACCCTCCACCTGCATGAATGCTAATGTGAGACATCTGACATCTATCAGCCAATCAGAACCTCTGTCTTAGGTCTTAGGGGAGACAGTCAGCCAATCAGAACCTCTGTCTTAGGGCAAAGGGGAGCCAATCAGCCAATCAGAACCTCTGTATTAGGCAGACCTGGACAAGCTAAGGCCCGGGGGCCACATGTGGCCCGTTTAGCTATTTAATCTGGCCCATGGAGCCTTCCCAAAATAGAATAATTTCTCATTTAGCCAAGGAGACTTAGATTATAGACCTGATTTATCAAATTTGCTGTGTTCATGAAATACAAATCTCCCCTTTTAACCCTGCATGTTAACATGTCCTGAAGAAGGGCTACTGGTTTGCATCAACCGGTTGTTTTATATTTTGACTACAGTAACACCCGGCCCATTAGTCAAAGTATGAAAGCCCTTCAACCAAAATAATTGCCCACCCCTGGTCTTAGGGCTTAGGGGAGACAGCCAGCCAATCAGAACCTCTGTCTTAGGGCTTAGGGGAGACAACCAGCCAATCACAACCTCTGTCTTAGGGCTTAGGGGAGACAACCAGCCAATCACAACCTCTGTCTTAGGGCTTAGGGGAGACATTGGGATTCAGTCCATCTTTTATAGCAGCTGGATATAATAGAACTACTGACCAACTCGGTATAATAGAACTACTGACCATGTGGTGTGTGTGCATGTGTGTTTTCCTGTATATGTCTATTCTGTTTCTCCTTCCGGTGTGTGTATTTACGGTGAAGAGTAGAGCCCTCACACACACACGCGCGCACACACATGCACACACTCACCCGTTTGGCGTGTTGGTAAATGAAATCTGTGTGTAAATTCTGTGGCATAATCCTTTTTGAAAAGGGGTATTTATATCGTCCAATGGCGTGCCAGCGATGTGCGTCGCAGCGCAGCAGAGGAGCCGGTCTGGCGAGGGACGAGGAAGCGGCTTACGGATTTACGTGGAAACGGAACGACGCATGATTTGTGGAGTGTGGGTGTCTGTGAGGAGATGAGACTTCGCAACACTGTGTGTGTGTGTGTGTGTGTGTGTGTGTGTGTGTGTGTGTGTGTGTGTGTGAGTGTGTGTGTGTGTGTGTGTGTGTGTGTGTGTGTGTGTGTGTGTGTGTGTGTGTGTGATTTGTGGAGTGGGGATGTCTTTGAGAGGCTGAGACTTTGCAACTAGGATTGTGCGACTGTGCAACTGAGACTTTGCAACACTGTGTGTGTGTGTGTGCGCATTGGGTTGGTGCATGTGTGTGTATGTGTGTGTGCATGTGAAAGAGAGTGTGTGTGTGTGTGTGTGTGTGTGTGCGTGCACATGTCTGTGAGAGAAAGTGTGTGTGTTTAACTGTCTGTATGTGTGTGTGTGTGTGTGTGTGTGTGTGCGTGCACATGTCTGTGAGAGAGAGTGTGTGTGTTTAACTGTCTGTATGTGTGTGTGTGAGCGAGAGAGAGAGAGAGTGTGTGTGCGAAACCACAGACATGGCACTGTACTCAATTCATCTTAACAACCAACTTGTCATCATGCTGTCAGCACAGAAGCTCTCATACCAAGCCCTTCGAGTCCATCCTCCTTGTGTGTGTGTGTGTGTGTGTGTGTGTGTGTGTGTGTGTGTGTGTGTGTGTATGTGTGTGTGATTTGTTTCCTTCATGACTGGGTTGTTCTGTGTCCTTCTCCAGTGAGTCCACTAGAAGTGATTTCTCTTGGAAACTCAGTGCAGTGCTTCAGGCCATAGCAATACTCACACACACACACACACACACACACACACACACACACACGGTGTGCAGTGCTAGAGGCTAATGTCTCTACACGCATCACACTGGAGTGTGTGCTGTTGTGTTTGCCCTCCAGCCTTGATCGTTCTGCAGCATCACTGTCCGTGTGTGTGTGTGTGTGTGTGTGTGTGTGTGTGTGTGTAGCCTGAAGTTCACCTTGCCTGTACTGACGTAGGCTACTTTTGCGGCATTACTAATGAATGATAGTACTTTTATTCCCCAACTCTGATTGGTTCGATACTGTGTGTGTGTGTGTGTGTGTGTGTGTGTGTGTGTGTGTGTGTGTGTGTGCTCACAGTGATTTATTCCCCTTTTTCTACAGCCTCTATCATAGACAGGAGTTTGATTGTCAGTGGACTCTGTTTAAGATAAAATACAAACACGCAAGCACACTCAAACACTACGGCTGTAACGATTCACCCAACTCACGATTCGGTTCGTATCACGATTTTTGACCTACGGTTCGATACACCCCACGATTTTTAAAATAAATCTTTTTGATAATCGTTTATGGCTAGAATAGGTTACAAGAGGCTACTAATATTTCTTTTTAAACGTTAAAAATAGAAATGGTATTGATTTGAAGATTGGAAGCACCATCGCATCATACCATGTGGTTGTTTTCTGGACTGAATGGTTGCAGAACTTTGAAAGGGCGTATCACGATACTGCCTTCTT
>JAODXP020000020.1:21739787-21762287 GCA_027497455.2 Sardinella longiceps
ATCTGTAAGGGATATTTTGTAACCTGAAATAGGGATATATTGTAACCTGGGGTTACATTGTATCCCTATTGACCTACCCTATAGGGATGTTTGTAACCTAAATAGGGATATAATGTAACTTCATAGGGATATTGTAACCTGAGTCATATTTCAGTCATATTTCATAAGTTAATAGGGATTCTGTAACCCGAGTCAAATTTCCAACTAAATGAAATGTTAAGTATTTAAAAGTCTGAGAGGTGGAAAAAATATATTATGAAGTATTTAAATCCTTATATCTTTCTATTTAAGCTAAAAAAATATGTTGACAAGTACATTTCAATTTGTCAGAGTGATTAGAAGAATTAAGCAACTCTACAGTGCATGCGGATGGATTTTCTTGTACATATAGATGGCTAGTGACCAGTACATTTACTGTAAATGTAAACCCTCAACACTGACAACTATGAGTTCAGCTGGTCAATGAACAATGCCTACTTACATCGTTCAGGTCCACACATATTGCACATGGAAAGGTGGAACAAGGCTACAAAAACATTAAATGATATCTACAGAAGGGGAACTTTCAGGAAATATATGAGTTATGGCAGTTAGGTGTTCCTATCTTAAAGGTACACCCTCAAAATTGTTGACAATTAGTTCAGCTGGTCAATGAGCAGTGTCCACTTACAAAGTTCAGATCCAGATATTTTGCAGACGGAAAGGTGGAACAAGGCCACAAACACATTAAAAGATATCTATAGAAAGAGAGGTTTCAAGAAATATATGATGTATGGCAGTTAGGTGTTCCCATCTTAAATGTACGCCCTCAAAATGGTTGACTATGAGTTCAGCTTGTCAATGAGCAACGCCCGCGTCAAACGTTCAGGTCCAGATATTTGGCAGATGGAAAGGTGGAACAAGGCTATAAACACCTTAAATGATATCTACAGAAACAGAGCTTTCAGGAAATGTATGATTTATGGCAGTCAGGGGTTCCTATCTTAAATTCACACCCTCAAAACTGACGACTATGAGTTCAGCTGGTCAATGAGCAACGCCCGCGTCAAACGTTCAGGTCCAGATATTTGGCAGATAGAAAGGTGGAACAAGGCTATAAACACCTTAAATGATATCTACAGAATGAGAGCTTTCAGGAAATGTATGATTTATGGCAGTCAGGGGTTCCTATCTTAAATTCACACCCTCAACACTAACGACTATGAGTTCAGCTTGTCAATGAGCAACGCCCGCGTCAAACGTTTAGGTCCAGATATTTGGCAGATAGAAAGGTGGAACAAGGCTATCAACACCTTAAATGATATCTACAGAATGAGAGCTTTCAGGAAATGTATGATTTATGGCAGTCAGGGGTTCCTATCTTAAATTCACACCCTCAACACTAACGACTATGAGTTCAGCTTGTCAATGAGCAACGCCCACGTCAAACGTTCAGGTCCAGATATTTGGCAGATGGAAAGGTGGAACAAGGCTATAAACACCTTAAATGATATCTACAGAAACAGAGCTTTCAGGAAATGTATGATTTATGGCAGTCAGGGGTTCCTATCTTAAATTCACACCCTCAACACTAACGACTATGAGTTCAGCTTGTCAATGAGCAACGCCCGTGTCAAACGTTTAGGTCCAGATATTTGGCAGATGGAAAGGTGGAACAAGGCTATAAACACCTTAAATGATATCTACAGAAACAGAGCTTTCAGGAAATGTATGATTTATGGCAGTCAGGGGTTCCTATCTTGAATTCACACCCTCAAAACTGACGACTATGAGTTCAGCTTGTCAATGAGCAACGCCCGCGTCAAACGTTCAGGTCCAGATATTTGGCAGATGGAAAGGTGGAACAAGGCTATAAACACCTTAAATGAAAGCTACAGAAACAGAGCTTTCAGGAAATGTATGAATTATGGCAGTCAGGGGTTCCTATCTTAAATTCACACCCTCAACACTAACGACTATGAGTTCAGCTTGTCAATGAGCAACGCCCGCGTCAAACGTTCAGGTCCAGATATTTGGCAGATGGAAAGGTGGAACAAGGCTGTAAACACCTTAAATGAAAGCTACAGAAACAGAGCTTTCAGGAAATGTATGATTTATGGCAGTCAGGGGTTCCTATCTTAAATTCACACCCTCAAAACTGACGACTATGAGTTCAGCTGGTCAATGAGCAACGCCCGCGTCAAACGTTCAGGTCCAGATATTTGGCAGATGGAAAGGTGGAACAAGGCTATAAACACCTTAAATGAAAGCTACAGAAACAGAGCTTTCAGGAAATGTATGATTTATGGCAGTCAGGGGTTCCTATCTTGAATTCACACCCTCAAAACTGACGACTATGAGTTCAGCTGGTCAATGAGCAACGCCCACGTCAAACGTTCAGGTCCAGATATTTGGCAGATGGAAAGGTGGAACAAGGCTATAAACACCTTAAATGATATCTACAGAATGGGAGCTTTCAGGAAATGTATGATTTATGGCAGTCAGGGGTTCCTATCTTAAATTCACACCCTCAACACTAACGACTATGAGTTCAGCTTGTCAATGAGCAACGCCCGTGTCAAACGTTTAGGTCCAGATATTTGGCAGATGGAAAGGTGGAACAAGGCTATCAACACCTTAAATGATATCTACAGAATGAGAGCTTTCAGAAAATGTATGATTTATGGCAGTCAGGGGTTCCTATCTTAAATTCACACCCTCAACACTAACGACTATGAGTTCAGCTTGTCAATGAGCAACGCCCACGTCAAACGTTCAGGTCCAGATATTTGGCAGATGGAAAGGTGGAACAAGGCTATAAACACCTTAAATGATATCTACAGAAACAGAGCTTTCAGGAAATGTATGATGTATGGCAGTCAGGGGTTCCTATCTTAAATTCACACCCTCAACACTAACGACTATGAGTTCAGCTTGTCAATGAGCAACGCCCGTGTCAAACGTTTAGGTCCAGATATTTGGCAGATGGAAAGGTGGAACAAGGCTATAAACACCTTAAATGATATCTACAGAAACAGAGCTTTCAGGAAATGTATGATTTATGGCAGTCAGGGGTTCCTATCTTAAATTCACACCCTCAAAACTGACGACTATGAGTTCAGCTGGTCAATGAGCAACGCCCGCGTCAAACGTTCAGGTCCAGATATTTGGCAGATGGAAAGGTGGAACAAGGCTATAAACACCTTAAATGATAGCTACAGAAACAGAGCTTTCAGGAAATGTATGATTTATGGCAGTCAGGGGTTCCTATCTTGAATTCACACCCTCAAAACTGACGACTATGAGTTCAGCTTGTCAATGAGCAACGCCCGCGTCAAACGTTTAGGTCCAGATATTTGGCAGATAGAAAGGTGGAACAAGGCTATCAACACCTTAAATGATATCTACAGAATGAGAGCTTTCAGAAAATGTATGATTTATGGCAGTCAGGGGTTCCTATCTTAAATTCACACCCTCAAAACTGACGACTATGAGTTCAGCTGGTCAATGAGCAACGCCCGCGTCAAACGTTCAGGTCCAGATATTTGGCAGATGGAAAGGTGGAACAAGGCTATAAACACCTTAAATGATATCTACAGAATGAGAGCTTTCAGGAAATGTATGATTTATGGCAGTCAGGGGTTCCTATCTTAAATTCACACCCTCAACACTAACGACTATGAGTTCAGCTGGTCAATGAGCAACGCCCGCGTCAAACGTTCAGGTCCAGATATTTGGCAGATGGAAAGGTGGAACAAGGCTATAAACACCTTAAATGATATCTACAGAATGGGAGCTTTCAGGAAATGTATGATTTATGGCAGTCAGGGGTTCCTATCTTAAATTCACACCCTCAACACTAACGACTATGAGTTCAGCTTGTCAATGAGCAACGCCCGTGTCAAACGTTTAGGTCCAGATATTTGGCAGATGGAAAGGTGGAACAAGGCTATAAACACCTTAAATGATATCTACAGAAACAGAGCTTTCAGGAAATGTATGATTTATGGCAGTCAGGGGTTCCTATCTTAAATTCACACCCTCAAAACTGACGACTATGAGTTCAGCTGGTCAATGAGCAACGCCCGCGTCAAACGTTCAGGTCCAGATATTTGGCAGATGGAAAGGTGGAACAAGGCTATAAACACCTTAAATGAAAGCTACAGAAACAGAGCTTTCAGGAAATGTATGATTTATGGCAGTCAGGGGTTCCTATCTTGAATTCACACCCTCAAAACTGACGACTATGAGTTCAGCTTGTCAATGAGCAACGCCCGCGTCAAACGTTCAGGTCCAGATATTTGGCAGATAGAAAGGTGGAACAAGGCTATCAACACCTTAAATGATATCTACAGAATGAGAGCTTTCAGGAAATGTATGATTTATGGCAGTCAGGGGTTCCTATCTTAAATTCACACCCTCAAAACTGACGACTATGAGTTCAGCTGGTCAATGAGCAACGCCCGCGTCAAACGTTCAGGTCCAGATATTTGGCAGATGGAAAGGTGGAACAAGGCTATAAACACCTTAAATGATATCTACAGAATGGGAGCTTTCAGGAAATGTATGATTTATGGCAGTCAGGGGTTCCTATCTTAAATTCACACCCTCAACACTAACGACTATGAGTTCAGCTTGTCAATGAGCAACGCCCGCGTCAAACGTTTAGGTCCAGATATTTGGCAGATAGAAAGGTGGAACAAGGCTATCAACACCTTAAATGATATCTACAGAATGAGAGCTTTCAGGAAATGTATGATTTATGGCAGTCAGGGGTTCCTATCTTAAATTCACACCCTCAACACTAACGACTATGAGTTCAGCTTGTCAATGAGCAACGCCCACGTCAAACGTTCAGGTCCAGATATTTGGCAGATGGAAAGGTGGAACAAGGCTATAAACACCTTAAATGATATCTACAGAATGAGAGCTTTCAGGAAATGTATGATTTATGGCAGTCAGGGGTTCCTATCTTAAATTCACACCCTCAACACTAACGACTATGAGTTCAGCTTGTCAATGAGCAACGCCCGTGTCAAACGTTTAGGTCCAGATATTTGGCAGATGGAAAGGTGGAACAAGGCTATAAACACCTTAAATGATATCTACAGAAACAGAGCTTTCAGGAAATGTATGATTTATGGCAGTCAGGGGTTCCTATCTTAAATTCACACCCTCAAAACTGACGACTATGAGTTCAGCTGGTCAATGAGCAACGCCCACGTCAAACGTTCAGGTCCAGATATTTGGCAGATGGAAAGGTGGAACAAGGCTATAAACACCTTAAATGAAAGCTACAGAAACAGAGCTTTCAGGAAATGTATGATTTATGGCAGTCAGGGGTTCCTATCTTGAATTCACACCCTCAAAACTGACGACTATGAGTTCAGCTTGTCAATGAGCAACGCCCGCGTCAAACGTTCAGGTCCAGATATTTGGCAGATGGAAAGGTGGAACAAGGCTATAAACACCTTAAATGAAAGCTACAGAAACAGAGCTTTCAGGAAATGTATGAATTATGGCAGTCAGGGGTTCCTATCTTAAATTCACACCCTCAACACTGACGACTATGAGTTCAGCTTGTCAATGAGCAACGCCCGCGTCAAACGTTCAGGTCCAGATATTTGGCAGATGGAAAGGTGGAACAAGGCTATAAACACCTTAAATGGATAGCTACAGAAACGAGAGCTTTCAGGAAATGTATGATTTATGGCAGTCAGGGGTTCCTATCTTAAATTCACACCCTCAACACTAACGACTATGAGTTCAGCTTGTCAATGAGCAACGCCCGCGTCAAACGTTCAGGTCCAGATATTTGGCAGATAGAAAGGTGGAACAAGGCTATAAACACCTTAAATGAAAGCTACAGAAACAGAGCTTTCAGGAAATGTATGATTTATGGCAGTCAGGGGTTCCTATCTTGAATTCACACCCTCAAAACTGACGACTATGAGTTCAGCTTGTCAATGAGCAACGCCCGCGTCAAACGTTCAGGTCCAGATATTTGGCAGATGGAAAGGTGGAACAAGGCTATAAACACCTTCAATGATATCTACAGAAACAGAGCTTTCAGGAAATGTATGATTTATGGCAGTCAGGGGTTCCTATCTTAAATTCACACCCTCAAAACTGACGACTATGAGTTCAGCTGGTCAATGAGCAACGCCCACGTCAAACGTTCAGGTCCAGATATTTGGCAGATGGAAAGGTGGAACAAGGCTATAAACACCTTAAATGATATCTACAGAATGGGAGCTTTCAGGAAATGTATGATTTATGGCAGTCAGGGGTTCCTATCTTAAATTCACACCCTCAACACTAACGACTATGAGTTCAGCTTGTCAATGAGCAACGCCCGCGTCAAACGTTCAGGTCCAGATATTTGGCAGATAGAAAGGTGGAACAAGGCTATCAACACCTTAAATGATATCTACAGAATGAGAGCTTTCAGGAAATGTATGATTTATGGCAGTCAGGGGTTCCTATCTTGAATTCACACCCTCAACACTAACGACTATGAGTTCAGCTTGTTAATGAGCAGTGGCCACTTACAACGTTCAGGTCAAGATATTTTGCAGATGGAACGGTGGAAGAAGGCTATAAACATTAAAACATTTGTGGCACTATGGCGGATGAGCACCTCTTTGATTTTTCATGTCCAAGGACCCACTGCCTCAGTTCAAGTGAGAAATTCCCCCAAAACCATGAACGCGTTTATATAGCAGGTACAGGACTATTGAGAGCAACATGTTTTCTGTAACATTAATGTAAAGCATGTAAAGAATATATAACCAAAGGCAAACTTTGCTACAAACTATTCCTATCTATGTACCAGCATGCAAAATGTGAGCTTCCTACATGGTTTAGTACTTGAGCTATGAACTTGTGAACTTTGACAAAAAAAAAAGAAGTCTGCACAAAATGGACACTTCCATCCCCCAGTAAAAATGGCTGTAGAAAGTATACATCTTACATTCAAATACATTTACAGTGGGTACATTTGGTGATTTTTTTTTTTCCAGATTTTGTTGAGACCTAAGTGCGCGTGGTCCAGTTGAATTGATGTGAAACCCTAAAGCATGATGAACTAACTCAATTTATTAATTTAACTAAACAGTTGTAAGCAGTATTTTGGTAATTACTTCGCCTTTTATTATATGTCTTGTTTGTGATCTTTGTTATTGTGTGTATTGTTAGGCTATGTGTAATGTGAGCACACCAAAACATATTCCCATCACTGTGTCATTGGCAACAGTCACATGAACATCCAAATCCAGAATGCCCCTTCCTTGTTTTGGCATCTAAGACTCCAATTAGAAAACAACAACAAAATCAGATAGCCCCACTTCTCTCTCCTGACTAAACACTAATGACTACTATCCTGTTCACTACCTCTGCATTCATAACTTCTCTCCTAAGGTTACAAAAGTCCCTGTTGGCTACCTCTACATTCATAACTTCTCTCCTAACTGTAGCCAATCATATTATTTTAAGTTACAAAAGTCCCTGTTGGCTACCTACGCATTCATAACTTCTCTCCTAACTGTAGCCAATCATATTATTTTAGGTTACAAAAGTCCCTGTTGGCTACCTAGCATTCATAACTTCTCTCTTGGAATGTAGCCAATCAGTTTCTAGCATTTAGCATCCCAAGTTTATCAGCCAATGAATACTTGCAATAGTTGCAATACAAAATCATAAAAGAAGTGTGGGAAGAAAATTTTCTTTGTTGGTTAAAGTCAAGAAGAGGAGAGAATTAAAGCTACAAACAGAACAACAAACAACTGAAGACGCTTGCTGTGAAGGAGAAAAAAAAGGTAGGTTTTCCTGATCATTTGTACTGTATAGCATTTGTATTGTATAGCAATAGGCTAGATAAATGGTAAAGTTGTACAGATGAAAGATTTAGCATAGTCTGCAATGAAATAGCCTACACTCTGCCACCTGAAATGCTATGGATAACTGCCTTACATTTAAATAGTTTATTAGCTTATACCTGTATAATGTATACCTTGTTTCATCAATGGAATTGTAATAAATGATGGGCAACCACTCAGCAATCTGATGTTTCTAGACCAAACGATATTTAGCCAGGTTAGTTTTACCAGGAAGCAAGTAGCATAGCTTGGTCTTCCCTAGGATAGTGACTAAACAGACTAGTGAACCCAATATACCTGTAATACATAGTGAGGGTATAAAAAGGGCGACGTTTCTTTGTTGGGAGTTAGAGCAGTTAGGAAGTGCAAAACACTTGTTTTAAACGATAGTGCAAGCTACTACTAGGGTCCTGTTGCACCCTCCTTGGAGTAACTGCTGGAATGGGATCGCTAGCTAAACAGCACAGATAAAGACGACATGCCATTTAAATGGCTTGGGAAGTTAATGTGATTGGTGCATAGACCGTGACGAATAAGTGACGCTTATGTGGCCAACACGCCGTCAGAAGCCGCTCACTATAATAAAAAATAATAATAATAATAATAATAATAATAATAATAGTAGTAGTAATACGAATAAAAATAATAATACGAATAAGAGTAATAAAAAGCAGACAGATTCTGATGAACGTTATGAAGGCTAAATAATTAAAACCTTTACATGACGTGCTTCATCAGCGAATTAATGCACAAGATGAGCAGACACGTTTCACGATCTTTTTCACATAATATGGTTTGCCGTTGTCATAATTAACGTTACAACGATACACAGGGGCAGGAAAGCACATAGTTTTTCTATTACCAGTAGTAACTTAATTCATTATTTGTCTACAATGCTAACGTTACATCCTACAGCACAACAAAATAACGTGGCCTCAAGCATAATGCAACGTTAGCAAAAAAAAAAAGTATTACACTATAAATATCCATTAGTGCATAGTCAAGTCTGTACATAAACAGTTAGGAAAAGCTAAAATGCACACGAATAAAGCATACATTGTTTGGCGTTGACTACATTAATTAGCTATAACATTACATGGTAGCCTACTCGCTATCAAACAGCATGTGCAATCACTCACTCACCATTGATGATAGTCAGAAAAATATCCATGTTGACTTAGTTGGTCATTTATGCTGTGAAATATGTATATAAGGCCATCCACAACGACGTAACGACGTTAAAACCTTGAAGTGATGTTAGTGGAAAAAAAAATCTATCAGCACCACTGCCCTCTCGTTACCGAGACTAGGCTACTTGCTACACTAAACGAATAACCAACATGCGCACTGTATCTTGCACTTGCGGGGCAAAGGTCACCTGTTGATGTGGATGAGCAGGGGCGCCACTCGGGGGTCAAGAATTAGTATGATTCTAAGGCCTGTTACTGAAGGGGGGAGGCAAAGAAAAATTAATATAAAATCTATGTTGGGTGTGGGGGGGGGGGTTATCTGTCAATGAGCCCAAATTTGTAATTCCATGGAAATTACATAGTGCATGCAAAAAGTTTAAAAAAGTTTTATCCAAGTAAAAGTTTTGGAAAAAAATTTTTTTTTTATCAAAGCTTACACCCTCAGCATGTGACATAACATGAAAAGTTGTGGAAGTAAGGCATGTCCCATCCTCCTTATTACAATAAAACCCAATTTTGCGTGGACACTCAGACTTTTCAAAAGAGTGTGTCACAGTGAGCATCTGTGCCAATTGTCATGCTTGTTTCACAAACTGAAGTATTTTTCCACTTATCTGCTCGACTCACACATAACATATTTAATAGGCCCCATAGTAGATTATGAAAGCTTTATCACAACTACCTAGAGGGAGAAGTTTTTTCAATATAAGTTTTTTTCTTAAAGGACGTTTACAGACATTGGCTTTCTTTTTCAAGTTAACAGTAGTTTACATCTTAAAGAAAAGTCATATTTACTTAACTCATTTGAGGCAACGGGTTTCTACACATTTTTCAAGTGGACATATCTTTTTTACAGAGTAGGTTTAATCTTTAAAATACATACAGTAGACAATGTTCATTGAATTGCTGAAATTAACAAAGTTTTTATGTAATATTTATATAATTTTATATAATATTCTATCCTTTTTAGGTTGTAAAAGGTATGCATGATTTTGAAATCTAATTAAGATACTATTAATTCACAGATGTCTTGGGACATGATAACTGATGCGTCGACGACAGACTATGATACAAGCTTCGACGGGAGTGAGGAGCTGTATACTCCCTCTGAGGACTCAGAATCCAGTTCTCTGGCCGCCGCCTCACCAAAGAAAGGCCCAATACCATCAGAAAAGAGCCGATCCCCACCAAAAGGCAGCCCTAGACCCTCAGAAGGCCCGTCGTCACCAAAAGGCAGCCCTAGACCATCAGAAGGCCCGTCGTCACCAAAAGGCAGCCCAAGACCATCACAGAAGCACCCTTCCACAGCACCACGGGGCACCAAACAGTGTCCCATTGAAAATTGTGGGGCTCATGTGGTGCATTTACCACGCCACATGAGGCAGGCCCATAAGTGGACAAAAGAGAAGGCAAAGTCTGTTGTGCAAGAGTTTGGCCTTCGCCAGAGTAAGGCCAAAGTTCCAAAAGGAAAGGACTACCACCATCCACGACAGTGCCCCATGAAAGGGTGCGGGGCAACTGTCAAGCAATTATCAGCACATTTAAAGAAAGTACATAAATTGGACGCAAACTCAAAAGATTATAAAATCAAATTAAAAACAAAAAATGCACCGGAAGGGGACAACAGTTTCAAGGAGTGGCTAATGTCTGCGGATGGGGGCATGAAGAGTGTGAAAAGTGCCAACCAGCACATGCGGCAGGTTGCCCAGGTAATCCGCGTCCTGGACCCAAAAGGCAGGAACTCGGAGGTCCTCTTCAGGAAAGAAGAAATCAGATCGTCGTTCTTGGAGGAATATGTAACAACAAAGAAATTTCTGCCAGGGACTACGAGGTCATATCTGGGGAGCATCAAGCACTGGTACATTTTCCAGCAGTTTTTAAAAAACACTGATGAGAGACTCTCCTGCATGATTGCCACTGTGACGCGCTGGGTGGCGTCATTCAGGAAAGCCTCTAACAGGCGAAGGCTGGAGAAGGGGGACAACGATCTACAACGCCTTATCACCCCAGAGGCTGTTGGGATTTATAAGGAAAGCAATGCAGCCAGGATGGCTGAGGAACTCTTGGCCTCTCCCCCCGTCTCTGTCACCCAGGGACAATATGTTCTCATGCGGGATCACCTGATGATAAGTATTATACTGAGCAATGCCAGCAGATCTGGAAATGTGGCGAATGTGACTGTTGGTGAACTTGGGGCCTCCAGGATAATACAAGGGGTGCGAATTATATCAGTGGGGAGGCACAAAACAGCCGATTACTTGGGTCCAGCCAAAATGGTAGTCCCAGAAGGCCTGTTCCAGAGACTACAAAAGTTTCTCCACCATGTAAGAACCCAGGTCGCAGGAGGTGAAGAAGAAGAATTATTTCTCACGTGGATGGGGAAGAAGCTTGATACCAGCCAGGTCTGCAAAGCTGTCCAGGCCGCCTGGTCAAAGGCTGGCCTGACCACCGACTTAACCAGCACCTTGGTCAGGAAGTCGGTGGTCAGTGCAGTTCACCAAGACCATCCAGCAATGAAAGAAAAATTGTCTGATCTGATGAGCCACCGGGTGGAGACAGCAACACGCAACTACCGGTAACATCATGATTATAGATTTAACAACAACTACATAGAAACAACAATTAAGTAATATTTGACCATGAATAAAAATGCTCTAAGATCTGCATTCCTCTGTGTTTTGTACAGGCTGGTCGAGAGAGAGCACAATTCTGTGGCTGCAGCTGGGCTGGTCAGGAATTTAATGCCCCTGGAGAGGGCAGAATCATCTTTTCCCACCGCTACAGCACCAAGGGGACCTTCACCCAACACAGGTGCTACAACACAGGTGCAGGAGGAGACTGCGTCCAGGGGGAAAAGATTATTTTCCCCCCAAGATATCCTGGTGAGCTAAAAAGTAACACAAACTTTAAGTGTCATGTCTAACAACATGTAATATCTTGTACTTATATTATGTATTTTTGTGTATCTATATACTGTTGTTACATTGTAATATGAAATGGTTTTTATAATACTTTGCCAAAGTGCTGATTTCCTGAAATTAGGCAATGAGCTGAAATAAGACCCAAGACACCCTGATGCAAGCAGATATAAAAATAAAAAGAAATAAACTTTGACATGTCATATCCCTATATAGTAAATACAAATATATTAATGGTTATTAAATGAAATCTAATTTGAAGTTTGATACAATTGCATTTGAAGTTAAAATGCTTTAAACTTAAAATGAATTGAATATTCACTTTGAGATCAGACATTAAATTTACGCTTCCCTGTTATTTTCATTTTGAATGAGACATTATATTTCAGCCTCATGCAGTTCCATGCGCCACCATTTCATTTACTTTTAGAAAGACTTTAGTTTTAGGTTGCATGTTCACCTGTCAATCAGATGCCCCACCCATCAACAACAATCTGACTCAATCTGACATCTGTTTATCTGATTCTACCCCTCAACAACGTAGGCTACGGTAGTAGGACCATAGCCTGCTGAACTCCTGTAGCCTGAGTTGTTACAAGCAGCAGCAGCCTACTGACTATCTGTGGGCCTATATGATCAGTAGGCCTACTATACTAACGGTCCCAAGCAAACAGCCCTGTAGTCTTATAAACCTGCCATATTTTGTGCAAAATATTATCACTAATGAATCATCCAGAGCATATAGTTTTTATCGTCGTAATCATTCTTTGGCGTCGTAGTGACGCGAGAACACTCCGCAAAAGCATTACAACAGAGACAGGCATCTCCAATCGAGACTGATCAGTGTT
This sequence comes from Sardinella longiceps, assembly GCA_027497455.2. Taxonomy (NCBI): domain Eukaryota; kingdom Metazoa; phylum Chordata; class Actinopteri; order Clupeiformes; family Clupeidae; genus Sardinella; species Sardinella longiceps. The sequence goes on from JAODXP020000020.1 coordinate 21,752,600, forward strand.
AATGGGTGGGGTAGGCTATATGATTGACAGGTGAACGTGAAGTCTTTCTAAAAGTAAATGAAATGCTGTTGAAATAAATGGTGGCGCATGGAACTGCACGAGGCTGAAATATAATGTCTCATTAAAAATGAAAATACCAGGGAAATGTAAATGTAATGTCTGATCTCAAAGTGAATTCAATTTCTTATTCAATTCATTTTAAGTTCAAAGCATTTTAACTTCAAATGCAATTGTATCAAACTTCAAATTAGATTACATTTAATAACAATAAATAGATTTAAATTTGGCACTTGGCGATATGACATGTTCAATTTTATTTCTTTTTATTTAATTTTTGTTACTTCCACCCTTCATAAAGTAGGCTACTGTAACTCATTACTGAAACTCAAATGTCTGAGATGACAAATGGACAAAAAGAGAAAGTTGTAACCGTCTTGCTTCTAATATTTTTTAAGACACTGAAAGACCTATGCCGAGAAGCAATACAGAGAGGGCCAATCAGTGAGGGCAGGGTCCTCGAAGCTCTCCGGCAAACCACAGAGGGAGCAGTCTTGACTTCCCGCTTCACCTCGGCGCAGTTGGTGTCGAGGGTGAAGTATGAGCGGAGAATGCACACCAACGCGCTTTTGTAATGATTGTGTGTGTGTGTGTGTGTGTGTGTGTGTGTGTGTGATTCTTCTTCTAAATTGTGATGTTTTTGTTCTAATAGTTATTAATACAAATACATTGAAATCATAATTTATTTCACAATACTAGGGCTAATTGTTGTTATTTTAAGTTCATCAAATTCTAAAGTCAAGTTACTTATGTTCCAGTTGTTATTGTTCTATGTATTATTATTATTATTATTATTGTTGTTGTTGTTGTTGTTGTTGTTGTTGTTGTTGTTGTTATTATTATTATACATATTATTGTTATTATCAATAATAATAATAATAATAATAATAAATATGAATTAATCATATTCTCAAGACAAGTAATTTATGTTCAAATTGTTCTTGTTCTATGTTTCCTTATTATTATTATTATTATTATTATTATTATTATTATTATTATTATTATTATACAAATATAAATATTCATTCCTCATATTCTGAAGTCAAGTGCTTTCTTTTCTTTGAAATCATAATTTACATTACTCAAAAAGAAATGACACACATTTGATATAACAAAGCTCGACTTGCTAAATGCAATTTCCAAAAAAAACAACTTTTAGTTGTTTGTTTGATGTGACATCTGCTTGAGAGGTAAATACTGTATTCGTAATAAATAGCTATCATTAATGCAGTTTACTATTGTTGTCAAGATTAACAAATGAGGGCAGAAAACAAAGTCATTTGAAATGGAACTCCCAAGAGTTGGTTTGCTTTCATATCAACTAGGCCTACATATCATATCAGAATTCAACGAGAACATATTGATATTGCTTCTTCCAGTCGTCAGGTATGGTCTACACTTTGCTCTCCTGCCCTCTCCAGGTGGCTTTAAACAACTCTTCACAAAAAAAGTTTAAGCAACCTTTTGCTGTAAAAGAGCCTAGAGCTCAGTCAAGTTCCCCTGAATAAAGAATGGTTGATAATGAACCAGTGACTGTACAGAAATGTGAAATCAGTATTCTATTCCACTGGGTGATAACAAAATAATAATGACCAATGTAAATTATGCATGACCTGACCCAAAACATTTTGAGAATGTTGCTTTAGTATTGACAATGACACTCTTGAGAATCAGTTTTCGCACATTCTGGTAAGATATTGGTTGAATACTGACCTCTAGTGGTATTATACAGGACTGAATTCATTCTTCTTCGTAATAAAGGATCTCTGGCTTAGTTCATAGATTAACCTTGTAACCTCTAGATGCTGCTGATGCTAAATTGGGAACAGATTTCTGATATCTCGTAATATGTTGCAGTAACAATATCATGAAATTGTATGATTTTACTGTAATAGCTCATCTCCAAACTCGGAAGTGTGTCATAAAATCACACTGCATTAACTGTTTGGTCCGAAACTTCACAGGTTCATAGATGGTATGCCTGTGATATCTAGACACTCCACTCCTATTATAGACAGATATTTCTTGCAACATCGGGGATAAGCCATGGACTCACCAGTGAAGCGCATCTGTGATTCCGATGCGAGGTTCGAGTCTCATGCTAAAACGTTGTGTGATGGGTTCAGGGACAGGGGATATATTGACATGTTGTTGAATAAACACCTGGATAAAGTCAGGGGAGTTGGTCAGTCTGATTTACTGACAGTTAAGTCGAGAAAATCCTCAGCCAATGAGTTGGATATGGTCTCAACATACAGTCCCATTTCCAGAACAGTTAAAAGCATAGTCAATAAATACTGCCACATACTACAATTAGATCCACAAATTGCGGGCGCGTTTACGCATCCGCCTAGACATTTCTATAAGCGAACATCCAATCTGAGAGACTTGTTGGTAAAATCGGACTTTCCGGTCAGTAGACCCACACATTTTTTAACAGGGATCCCCAGTGGTAATTTCCCATGTCACAACTGCATACATTGCCATGCGATGATTAAGGGGAATACATTCCAGCATCCCAATTTGGAAAGGCACAATAAAGTCAGAACGAGAATCACTTGTAACACCAAAATACGTAGTCTACCTGCTGAAATGTCCTTTTGATTTGTATTATGTGGGTAAAACCAAACGGGCGTTAAAAGTGAGACAATGCGAACATAAATGTTCCATAAGAAACCACAATGAAAAATCATTGGTTGCCAGACATTTTAATCAGTCAAATCACACTAGTAATGAATTGAAATATATGGAAATAGAAGTAGTGGAAATGCCACGTAGGGGTGGGGACCGGGATAACTTATTATTACAGAGGGAGGCCTACTGGATACACTCCTTGGATACGCTCATTCCCAAGGGGATGAATGAAGAAATTATTTTGTCTTGTTTTTTTAGAAGGGCTGTTTGGGAGGTGTTTTCATACTTTTTTTATACTGTTTTGATATGCTGTATGTATATGTGAATTTTGGCTATGTCACGTTAATGCATTATTATGTATTGCATAATATGTAATATGCTTCATGTCTAGTTTGTCTTTTCTGCGCATTATGATAGAGAGCTTGTATATGTTTTATGCGTAAATGTCTATTGGCACTGGGTTTCCCCCTGTTGGAAAGCATGGATACCAGTTGGGCTGGCCCCAAACGTCTGTGAGGCGATTAAAAAAGTCAAACACAACTTTGAGTGCTTGCTTATTCAAGTCTGCATATACGTGACTATTATAGCGCCACCACCTGGTCAAGCAGGAAATGTGTCAGAAATTGACAATGCTTTACCTGATTTATCTGAAACTTCACAGGTTCATAGATGGTATTACTTTAATGATATTTAGACACCCCATGGGCGTGTCTGTTATAGCGCCACCACCTGGTCAAGCAGTAAATGTGCCAGAAATTGTAAATGCTTTACCCGATTGATCTGAAACTTCACTGGGTCATAGACGGTATGACTGATGATATCTAGACACCCCATGGGCGTGCCTGTTATAGCGCTACCACCTGATGTGCCAGAAATTGACAATGCTTTAACCGATTGATTCTTTGCGGTGAGGGCCTGTCATCGCCTGCGGCTTTAATTAGATCAGTTATTATTATCCGAGAATAATGATCACCGAGAATAATGATCACCTATCAGCCAGAGAATAATGATCACCTATCAGCCAGAGAAGAGAATCACGTTCTGAAGGGAGATAACATAAATTAAATGGCACGTTCTTAAACATAAGTCTAACCATATACATATACAAAATTATGTTTTTTTGTCAGACTATGTATCAGAATACATTAGTCTAATTCAGTTGCAAAGGAATCTCCAATTTCTTTATTGTAAAACGCCTGCAATAAAAAACAATGTCTATATGATAGAACTTCTCTACATGACCATTCCGAGAGAACACACACTCACAGTAATTTCACGAAAATGGTACCTCTGAGCAAATTGTTCTCTAGATGTTTAACCAACACAGATTCAGGCCTTATATTCCCAATAGGTAGATTTTTCCTGACTGGTTTACTTTCCTGAAACCTAACCCTAGACCAAGTTACAAAATATCCCTATTTCATTGGTTATCAAATCAAAATCAGTATGTCTTCTACAATTATCAAAAAATCCTACACACATACTGATGCCTTATACCTCATTACATAGAATGTTAGACAAACATTTAGCAAAAACCTTCAAATTTATCAAGTATGAGCATTATTTCCATAAGTTACAATACATCCCTATTTTGTTTCAACCTATCAACATGCTTCCCCTAGCAACCACCATGCCTACCCTAGTAACAACCTAGCAACCACCCAAGCAACCACCATACCTACCCTAGCAACAACCTCAAGTACACTAACAACCACCACTCCTACCCTAGCAACAACCTAGCAACCGCCTCAGGTACACTAGCAACAACCTAGCAACCACTTCCACACTTTTAGGATATCTCTGCAGGATTCATGTAAAATGATCTGAAATGTATCAGAGTATGTTAGTCTAATTCAGAAGCAAAGGAATCTCCAATTTCTTTACTGTAAGATGTCTGCGATAAAAAACAATGTCTATGTGATAGAACTTCTCTTCATGACCATTCCAAGAGAACAGACACTAACAGTAATTTCACGAAAATGGTACCTCTGAGCAAATTGTTCTTTAGATATTTAAGCAACACAGATTCAGGCCTTATATTCCCACTATGTAGATTTTTTCAGACTGGTTTGCTTTCCTGAAACCTAACCCTAGACCAAGTTACAAAATATCCCTATTTCATTGGTTATCAAATCAAAAACAGTATGTCTTCTACAATTATCAAAAAATGCCACACATATTCTGACACCTTATACCTCATTTCACATAATGTTAGACAAACATTTGATAAAAACCTTCAAATTTATGGATTATGAACATTGTTCCAATAAGTTACAATACATCCCTATTTCGCCATTTTGAAAAATAAAACGGCAGTGTGATGTTAAAATATCAGCCTAAACACTGTTTTTAGCACCTACTGATATGTTTATCAAATCCTATAAATATAATCCAGCTCACTCTTCTGTAAGTCTGTGTATTTAACAAAAGAGAAAAAATAAGAAATAGAAAGAAATAGGGATATCTCGTAACCTCAATAATACACATCAAACTTGTGTATCTCCTGAAGTAAACAATAAAATTAGCTGAAACTTATTTTATCATGTCCTTAGATGTCAAAGAACATGCCCATAAAGTTTCATTCACGTGGCATGCACAGGGGGCAAAATATGCTCAAAATATTTTAGATCCTGAAAAGCGCCTTGGACAGAGTTAAACCCGTAATTTCCACCAGCATTTTTTCATAAAAACTCAGAAAAATCCCAAATAGCTTTGAGAGAATTAAAGAGAATAATGGGGGATAACAAAGATAAAATGATAGCCCTTCAAAACTGTAAAAACATTTGTATTCTCTCTTAAAATGGGACTTGTAGTAAAATAGGGATATATTGTAACCTGCAAAAAACGGTTGTCCATATATAACTGGTTGAGCAGTTTGCTTTACAATTATATAGTTTTTCATGTTCATTGGCATGAATTCTACCATGATCAATTGTTTAATTAGTTAAATTTGATCATTTTAGTAGTTGAAAAAGGAAAAGAGAATAGGTTACAATATATCCCTACTTTACAGCTAAAGAGAGAGAGAGAGAGAGAGAGAGAGAGAGAGAGAGTGAGAGAAAAGAGAATGAAAGAGAGCAGTTCTGAAAATGGTGAAGAAATCCTGACTTCTGTAGAAAAGACCCCCTCTGAGTGTCTTCTAAGACGTTTCCCCCTCTTCTCCACAGCAGCAGCATTGTGTCTGCTGGACAGGCTGGTATTTTAAGGCTGAGCTGGGGTCTGTGATTGATGACTTAGCAGCGGTGTAGATATCCCCCTTTGTGTAATTTTAGAAGCTCAAGACAGGAGTGCTAATGGAAAATGGACACGATAATGAAGGTGACTGTCGGCCTGTCTGTCTCTTTTTCTTTCTCTTTCTCTTTCTCTTTTTTTATAATCCCCTTTCAATGCATGTTGTGGGCCCTACACACACACACACGCACACACACACACACACACACACACACACTCTAAGCCCCCATGTATAGTCTTACACTGACGCACACACACACACACACACACACACACTGAAGACACACACTCAGCCCCCCACACACACATAGGCACACACACACACACACACACACTGTGAGACTGGAGTTGTGTGGATTTAGACAGTGCCTCACGCCGCCTGCTGTGCCGAGAGCATTACAGATCACTGCTGGGTAATTGGAACATGCGTCTCCAGCAGATGAAGATTTGGAGTCTTTCTGTTTAGCGCTATTCACCACATGAGCTTCACTGCAGCGGGCTTACTGTAACTTAGCTCCTCTGCACCCTTAGTTTTATTCAGTGGTGGTCTACAGGCCTTCAGTTTTGATCATAACACAATGAGAATTGCAGCTAGCTTAGCGATAGCCTATCCCTCAGTTTGAGTCAATATAATAACACTACTCTCGGGGTTGCTGCTAGCTTAGCATTAGCCTCCCTCAGTTTGAATCAATATAACTCTCCTCCTTCTGGGCTTGAGGCTAGCTTAGCATTAGCCTCCCATAGTTTGAGTCAATAGCACCTTTCTATCTGGGCTTGTGGCAAGCTTAGCATTAACCTCCCTCAGTTGGAGTCAATATTATACTCCTCTGTCTGGGCTTGGGGCTAGCTTAGCTTTAACCTCCCTCAGTTGGAGTCAATATAACACTCCTCTGTCTGGACTTGTGGTTAGGGGTTTAGCGCTCTGTACACATGCTAACTGCAGCTAGCTTAGTCCCACTTCCTGTAGCCTAGATTTCTACAGTTATTCTTTATATCCTGTGTTAGTTGCAGCTAGCTCAGCTATACTCTGCCCTCAGCCTTTTATCCTGATTGCAGCCGTGGCCATAGCTCCAGTCCCCGACTACCCCCCGCCTCCCAACACACACACACACACACACACACACACACACACACACACACACACACACACACACACCTCCCCCTTCTGCTGTGCTGAGTGCTGGGAAATGCTTAATGCACTGCCTGTCATTTCTGCCTTTATGAAATCACATCAATTATTCTGTAGCCTAAGCTCCTAGTGCTGATCTGCAGTATGCTATGCTATGCTATATATATACAGTAGCTTTAGCTGGCCAGGCACTAGGCCTACCACTGCCACAGAGCTGCCTCATGCTTTTAAGACACACAGGGTGGGGGAATGAGAGAGAGAGAGAGAGAGAGAGAGAGAGAGAGAGAGAGAGAGAGAGAGAGAGAGAGAGGGTGGAGAGTGACAGAAGTGGTCTTAGGGGAAAGAGAGAGAGAGTGAAACAAGGATAGAGAAAGAGAGAGAGAGAGAAAGAGAGAGGGGAATGAGAGAAGGGGTAAGGGAAAGAGAGAGAGAGAGCAAGGTGGTGGACAAATGAGAGAGGAGGTTTGGGTTAGGGTAGAGAGGAAGAAGGATAGAAAGAAAGTAAAAAGAGAGAGAGTGGTAGAGAAAGAGAGAGAGAGTGAGTGGAACGAGAGAGGTGGGGCTAGGGAGAGAGAGAGAGAGAGAGAGAGAGAGAGAGAAAGGCTACAGTACATCTGGTGCCCTCTTTGTTTCCGAGTCCCAGATGGTTCTGTTTCTGGATCCGTAAGGAAAATCTGTCAATTGCAACAAATCAGCTCAATTAGAGGGCAAGGCAGCCTGCTGTGCCTGGAGGGGGAGGGTGGAGGAGGAGGTGAGGGGAGGTTAGATGAGGGGATGGGATGGGATGGGTGGGGGTGGAAGAGGGCCGTCAGAAGGAGCACCAACCCAGCTGGGGAGGGTGGAGACAGGGAGGCAGGAAGGGAGCCCTCTGGAGTGGATGGAGGCAGGGCAGGGAAGCAGGGAGGGTGGAAGAAGGCAGGCAGGGAGGGTGGAGGAAGGCAGGCAGGGCGGGAGGGTGGTTGGATGGGTGTAAAGAGGCAAGCAGGGAGGGAGGGTGGATGGGTGGGTGGAGGAAGGCAGGGAGCCCTCAGGAGTGGATGGAGGCAGGGCAGGCAGGCAGGGAAGGCAAGGAGGTGTCCCTCAGGGATGGCTTGTGATGCGATGGCTGCCAGAGGCATCTGCTGAGAGGTGGAGACCTAGGGGTGAGGGGGCATGAGGTCCATCTGCTCACAGAGACTTCATGGAGACCTGATGGGAGCTTATCACACACACACACACACACACACACACACACACACACACACACACACACACACACACACACACAGACCTGATGGAGCTAATCACATACAGACACATGATACGCACACACACACACACACACACACACACACACACACACACACACACACACACACACACACACACACACAGATACTTCATGTTGACCTGATTGGAGCTGATCAGGTTCTGATTGGTACTGATCTGGCTTTAGTGATTATAATAGTCTACAGCACGTCACCAATCTGATTCTGACCTGCTGTCAAAGGTTCTCATTGCTATCAATCTATAGTTCTGATCTGTCTTTAATCAGAAATCAGAATCAGAACTCAGAATCAGAACTACTTTAATTTTGCACTCATGTTTGCACTTACATGGCAACAATGTAATTCAGATCTGGCATGAGTAGATCTGATTTTGCACTCATGTTTGCACTTATTTGGCAACAATGTAATTCAGATCTGGCTTCAGTATTTCTGATCTGGCAACAATGTGGTTTGGAACTGGCATTGGTGAGGGTTTTAATCTGATGTAGATCTGGATCTAGTCTAATGTCAATCAGGTGAAGCTGTACAGGGTCCAAATTAGCAAACCAAAAACAGCTCTGTTGTTGAAGTGTGTGTGTGTGTGTGTGTGTGTGTGTGTGTGTGTGTGTGTGTGTGTGTGTGTGTGTGTGTGTGTGTGTGTGTGTGTGTGTGTGAAAGAGGTAGTTTACTGGAAGCATCAGAGAGCACATTGACACTGTAGACAGCCAGGCAGGCAGCCAGTAGCTCGCTGATGATGCAGGTTTGGCCCAGGTCTGGCCCAGGTCTGGCCCAGGTCTGGCGTTTATCCGGCTCCAAATCAGCAGAGTTGGGCAATAGAGTTTCATTCAGGAGGAAATGTGTGCTGATGCTCATGGAGAGAAGAGAGGGAGATAGAGAAAGCAATAGAAGCAGAAAAAATGTGTCAGAGAGGGAGAGAGAGAGAGAGAGAGAGAGAGAGAGAGAGAGAGAGAGAGAGAGAGAGAGAGCAAAGAGAATGTGTCACAGAGAGGGAAAGAGAGTTGGAGAGATGGAGAGAAAGAGAAAGAGAATGGCTGAGGAGAGAGAGAGAATGGCTGCAGGGAGATGGAGAACAGAAGACTCAGAAGTCTCTAAAGTGGGAAGAAGAGACAGAAAATGTCATACGTCAAATGTCATGAGAGAGGGTGTGTCAGTGTGTGTGTGTGTGTGTGTGTGTGTGTGTGTGTGAGAGAGAGAGAGACAGCGCGAGATTGTGTGTGTGTGAGAGAGAGAAAGAGTGCATGAGAGAGAGAGAGAGAGAGAGAGAGAGAGAGAGAGAGAGAGAGAGTGAGAGTGTGTGTGAGCGAGAGAGTAGTGTGTGAGATAGAGAGTGTGTGTGAGAGAGAGAGAGTAGTGTAGAGAGAGAGAGAGA
>JAODXP020000020.1:21764787-21769787 GCA_027497455.2 Sardinella longiceps
AAGGAGACACCGTAGAACAGTACTGTGGCAGGGAACAGTGCTAGAGAACACAGCAGCAGAAAGGCCTTGAGGTTAAAGGTCAAGAGGGTTGGTTCTCAAAAGGAGACACCGTAGAACAGTTACTGTGGCAGAGAGGAGTCAGTGGGGGTCAAAGTTCATGGTGTTTTGTTCTCCAGAGGAGACGCTGTTGAATAGTACTGAAGAACAGTCAGCAGAAGGCCTCACAGAGGTCAAAGGTCAGGAGCGTTTTCCTTGTGGCGGAATCCTGCATGGTGTTTACAGCTCCAGTGTGTTGTGTTGTGTTGTGTTGTGTTGTGTTCCGCTGACCGACTGAAAAGAAAGAGGGAATTAAGAAAGTGTGTCACTCACGACGACCCAGCAGGAAGGAAGATGCTGACTCACCTAGCTGGATCTCGGCCCCACTGGACTACTCCCAAAACAAAGACTCACCCTCCTCTCTCTCTCTCTCTCTCTCTCTATCTCTCTCACTTACTCTCTCTCTCTCTCTCCCTCTCTCCATTTCCCTAGGTTCTCTTTCTCTTTTCTTCTTCCTTTTCCTCTGTATATAAATCTTCCCCTCCCTCCCTCTCTCTCTCTCCCTCTCTCTCTCCCATTCTCTCTCTCTCTCTCTCTCTCTCTCTCTCTCTGTGCGTTAGAGAGTGCTTCTCCATATGCATTGCAGTCTGTGATTGCCGCTAGCAAGCGAGCGCATGTACGAGCGTCCTCCAATCGTAACGCAGGCTGGCCGTTCTCTACACCCCGAGCCGAGCCAAGCAGTCTGCAGGCTCAACATGTTGTTTCCCCTGGCGACAGATGGCCAGTCTACATTCAGAGGGGAACGACGGGACAAAATCGTGTTTGTTTTTCATTTGGGCTGTGCGCTGGTTAATTGCTGACGCTGTGGAAAAGCGTAGTGGGCTTTTGGCATTAATTCCTGCCCACCAGCGATCGTTCGTTCGTTCGTTTGCTGCACTAAGAATTAAAATACTAATAACAACACAGAGATGCTGTATCATGCTGTACATAAAGACTGAATCAAAGGCTCTGCCTTTCAAAGACTCTGCAGTGGCCGTGCAGAGGGAGAAGAGGAGCGTGTGAATCCCAAATGCTTCCCTGTTATTCCTGAATGTTTTTCCCTGTGATTCCCAAATGCTCTTCCCTGTTATTCCTGAATGTTTTTCCCTGTGATTCCCAAATGCTCTTCCCTGTGATTCCTGAATGTTTTTCCTTCCCTGTGATTCCCAAATGCTCTTCCCTGTTATTCCTGAATGTTTTTCCCTGTGATTCCCAAATGCACTCCCAGCAGTGATGAATGTAAATAATAGTAAATGCACTAATCGGGTTATCTGGGTGGAATTCTTCTACTAATTCCTATCCATTTAGCCTTAGGGGGTCTGGGGGTCGTGTGTGTATCTTTGTGTGTATGTGTGTGTGTGAGTGTGTGTGTGTGTGTGTGTGTGTGTGTGTGTGTGTGGGGGGGGGGTCTGCTGTCAGGGCAGCAGGGGGCAAAAAGAATCAGTGGCCACACACACACATGTTTGTGTGTGTAAGTGTGTGTGTACTGTATGAGCATATGCGTGTGTGTGTGTGTGTGTGTGTGTGTGTGTGTGTGTGTGTGTGTGTACGGGCATGTGTGACAGTGGACAGTGCTCTGAGACCTTTAACAGAATGGAGTAATCTGCAGAGGGCTTTTAGCTTCACAGCAAAGATCTCTTTGGAAAATTAACTTCAGAAAAATGAAAAATAACAATGGGCAGCCTAAGCCTTTTTAGGCTTTTAGATGTGGCTACTCCTATATTCATTTCAGTCAGATTCAAACCTTGACATTAGCATCATTGGGGCCCTTGAGATGGTACTTGAAGAGAAAAAAACAGCATTAGGACTTCAGGGAAAGAGGTATCCATCAAATGACACTGTTGTAACCTGAAAAGACTAATGAAACGACAAATCAAAATAGTACCACTTCACCTGAGGTCTGTGGAATGTATTCATTACACTGCCATAATGATGTCATGATTGATTCAAGCATATTATGAGTCAGATTTCTATTGAGATTTCTTTGACTATTCTTTGAGAAACCTCTGAGCATCTTTAGCTGGTGTAGCTGGTGGCAGTCCGCACCGCATGCGGGTTTCGAACCCGCCACCCCGCAAACTACAAACACCCAGCGTGGGAGTGGGACGCTCTAACCAACTGAGCTAAAAACCTGAGCTTCTAACTCAGCCGTTAGAAGCGCCCAAGGAATTGGGTGAGGAGGATTTACACGTACTGCCGCCAAGCTAGCCGAGCTAGCTGGCCTCCATTACACTGGTATACGGCGGCCTTGCCTTACCCAAAACGAGGGTTTGTTGTTTGTCCACTGCTGTTGGAGCTGAAATATTTCCCTGCTGTGGCTGTGGCCCTCCTCCTGTCAGGAGCACTGGTCTTACTAAACCCCATAGAGACAGGAGGGTTCCCACAAAAGCCGCTCTGTTTTTGAAGAATGTGAACATAAACATTGTTCCTCTGAGAGTGCTGGGAGAAGTATGTGTGTGTGTGTGTGTGTGTGTGTGTGTGTGTGTGTGTGTGTGTGTGTGTGTGTGTGTGTGTGTGTGTGTGACTGGCCCCGCCACCATGGTGCCCCTCTCCATACCGTGGCATTGAAGCTTCCCCAGCAATACTTCATTTGCTCTTAATGTGTGTGTGTGTGTGTGTGTGTGTGTGTGTGTGTGTGTGTACTACATCAGCGCTTAATGTGTATTTTGTGTGTGTGCGAGTGTGCGTAATGCACCATATAAACTTCTACAGCAGCCATTGGCGCTTAATGTGAGTGTGTGTGTGTGTGTGTGTGTGTGTGTGTGTGTGTGTGTGTGTGTGTGTAATGTACGTGCCATCTAAACTTCTCCAGCAGTCCCTCATCAGCACGGAACGTGTTTTCAGAGCAAACAGAGCTGGCCTGTGTCATGGCGGGTGGTGAAGTGACCGAGATTGTGCCCTTTGACCTCCAGCCTTGCCACTCGCTGGGAAACCTGCATGCTAGCCCGCCCCCCGGGACCAAAACATGGGAAAATACCAGCTCCAATTGGACAGAGTGTCCATCAATCATCCACAAAGGCCACATTCCAGGTCACCCTCCCAAACCTGTCTCATATGTCCCTTTAATCTGATGGAGGCCATGGCTGGGAAATATGGCCGAGTGTGTGTGTGTGTGTGTGTGTGTGTGTGTGTGTGTGTGTGTGTGTGTGTGTGTGTGTGTCTGTACATGCCTAAGTGTATTGCTAACATACACTACACATCCATGCTAATTCATGATTAGCTGCTAGCCATCGCAGCCTTAGACAGTCATACAGTAAATGCAGCCTCTCCTCAGAGAGGACTTGAAGATTTTTTAGAGGGTTCACAGAAATCTCATGAAGGGTGGAATATGCTAAATCTGCCATTTTGAAAAGGTCAAGTACTGTACATGCCTCAGTGCTCATGGCACATCCATGCTAATTCATGATTAGCCGAATCGTATCGATTAGCGAATCGTAACATCTTTAGTCATCAAAGTCGAGAATGCGTCCTAAGTAGAACGCTAGCCTTGGAAGTCATACACTACTAAGACAAGGTTCTATCAGGGCATCCTTGAAAAATCTACTAATAAAGTACTCAGTCCTCAATAGAACTTAGAAGTATCCTTGACATTGGAACAGTGCTTGGCGACAGACAATGATGTGGAATTTTTGGAAAAGCAGCCTTCCAAACATACTTCCTTTACTTTCCTTAACGTTCATGGTCTCCCTTCAGACTCAGAGGGAAAAAGAACGTTTGTGTTTGGGCTTGGGCAACAAAAATGTCCTCCACAAATATCCTCCACCATTTTGAAAATACGGTTGATGTGATCTGTTAACCCCACCCACATAATTGTGATGTCACCTAAAAGCCCAGAATGTCCTCTTGAGAGCACAATAGGATTGGCAACGTCGCCACAAATGATTCTTTATTTATAAGATTGTTATTAGCCTATTATTAGACCGATGTCCACAACAGAAGGCAAAAATGAATATTAGTATGGATATTAGACTGATATCCATCACAGAGGACATACAAATAATATTAGTATGGGTATTAGACTGATGTCCATTGCAGAGGACAAAAATGAATAGCAGTAGGGTTATCAGGAGGATATAAAAACCTCCCTGTGCAGTGCCATAAATCAAATCTCTATTTGGACTCTTTGTGGCTACAGTCTGTTCATTGGCAGCACAATAATGACTGACTGAGATAGAGATAGAGAAGTGTGTGTGTGTGTGTGTGTGTGTGTGTGTGTGTGTAGCACAGAACCAACTAGCTAACTAGTGCTGATGCCAGACTCTGTGGTACACACACACAAGAAGGTCCTTTCACACACACACACACACACACACACACACACACACACACACACACACACACACACACACACACACACACACAAGAAGCTCCTTTCACTGCCCTCAAATTCAGGGCCAGTGGCTCAGGATTAATGATGTCATGCCTCGGGTCCGTCCGCGTGTCTGTCTGTCTATCTGTCTGTCTGTCTGTCTGTCTGTCTGTCTGTCTGTCTGTCTGCCTGTCAGTGTGGAGAACGTCAGTCCAGAGTCCCTGAAAACAGAAGCTCTTTTCACCCACCACACACACACACACACACACACACACACACACACACACACACACACACACATATACTGCCCCCTCCCTCCCCAGCTCTCATCACCTCACTGGTATTCGGCTCTGAACCGAGGAATGCACCCAAATCACGCATTCCTCTCTCTCTCTCTCTCTCTCTCTCTCTCTCTCTCTCTCTGTGTCTCTCTCTCCATCTCTCTCATCTAACCCTCGCTCTCCCTTTCTTTCCCGCTGGCTATTTTTGCACATTTGTACTTATTTGGTGTTGTAGGATCAGGAAATGATTAAACTCTGGGCATTTCAGAGATGTTGTTTCAAGCAGCAACCAGGAAGTCCCTGCCGGGTGCCACCCCACCCCACCCCACCCTTCT
>JAODXP020000020.1:21809787-21812287 GCA_027497455.2 Sardinella longiceps
TTCCTGCTATTCCCTTTTAAAACGTTGTAACTTTGGCGGGGAAATGGGAAAACAATGGGGGAAATGATTTGTCACAGTCGCAGACTGGTTAGATAAAACCTGAAACACAGACTTATTACTGAAGTCAAATCAAACAGACCATTAGTCATAATATAAAATGTTTTGAAGATTTTAAGGCTTTTTTGTTATTAACTGAACTTCCTAAATGTTTTTTCTTTCCCTCTTATTACTCAGATTTGAAACTTTATTGCACAAGATTCAGAGTTAATTTAATCAGTTGTTCCACAGAGCTGAAGGAATGAATGCTTCAGTTAGCACACGTTGTGAATCTTTTATATCTGCTTCACATAAGTTAATAAAACTTTTCCAAAAGTTACACAAGGGAAGATCATAACAACCTCAAATGGCGTGTGTGTGTGTGTGTGTCTCCGCAGCAGCAGAGCACTAGTAGTACTGTACGTGTGTGTGTGTGTGTGTGTGTGTGTGTGTGTGTGTGTGTGTGTGTGTGTGTGTGTGTGTTTGGTGTGACTGATAGCACTTCAGATGTGCTCTTGCACGTGCCTGTTCACTAACCTCTGAAATGTTTGCCTGTGTGTGACATTTGATAATGATAATGATAATAATAATTATTATAATTGTAATAATAACATGATGATGATGATGATGATGATGATGATAAATTAACATCATGCCAAGGGTTTGGAAGCCCTACAGTGCAACGCTAAGAAGTGTATGTGGTTTTGAATCAGTCACAGTGATAAACAGTGATAGTTGTTGATTAAATTAGCTCTTCTACTCCAATCAATACAAGCACTTTGTTAACAGATGCTGGACTGACAGTATGAGAACAGATTTGAGGAAGAGGGAAATTCTTTGGTTTTCATGTTGACATTGAAACGCAAGATTATTAAACATTGTTAAACATTATTAACTAAAATGCAGGCTCTCTTCTCTATCCTGCTGCTGACTATGAGTGGCCTCTCTTGCCTATTGGAAAATGTGTAATTGGATGTCTTATTGGCCTCCTAATGGAGAAATATGATCTGAAGTCATGAATAAATGAGCAGATGATATTAAGGGAGCGCTGTATTAGTCCAGTAATCTCAGATTATTAATATTTCCTGCTATAGCATAATTGTATGTTAGTGGATTTGATTTAGCCTAATAGTGTGAGGCTATTTAAGCCATCTTCTGTTACCGATATAAAACCATTAGAGTCGGAATGCAGAGTGTGTGTGTATTATTATCATTCCCATAAACACATGGCATGAGAGTGGTCCGCACACCGGCTCCGACACTCCCCTTCCAACATTCTTTTCCGTTGTTTTCAATGCAACCCCGCACACCAGCGCCGAACCATTCCACTGTCGATTGTGAATTACAATTGAAGTCTATTTTGTCGGAGCCGTCCATTGACATCCGATGTTATTTATCCACAGGCTACTGTATTCATTGTGAAATTGTTGAATTCGAAAGTGCTCCGCAATGCTGTCTGAGCCGGTGTGCGGAAGGCAGAAACAAAGTATCTTTAAGAGTGTTCTATCTAGAATGTACCTGTCTGCTTCCTGAGTGGTTCTAGAGTTTTTTGGGAATGTTCCAGAATGCTCTTGTCTGTGGTTCCTGAGTGGTTCTAGAGTGTATGGTGAATGTTCTAGAATGTTCCTGTCTGTGGTTCCTGAAAGGTTCTAGAGTGTATGGGGAATGTTCCAGAATGTTCCTGTCTGTGGTTCCAGAGTGGTTCTAGAGTGTATGGTGAATGTTCTAGAACGTTCTTGTCTGTGGTTCCCGAGTGGTTCTAGAGTGTATGGTGAATATTCTAGAATGCTTCTGTGTGTGTGATTGGTGTCTGCAGAGGGAGGTCTGGCTGGCATCACCTCGTCCTTTGACAACGGCCGCATCATGTACGGGTTCCTGGGCGTCAAGGAGCCTGCCAGCGCTGTGCTGCCCCAATACATCCTCATCAACTGGGTAAGAAAGTCTTGTGTGTGTGTGTGTGTGTGTGTGTGTGTGTGTGTGTGTGTGTGTGTGTGCAGCGTACTGTAGGTCTGCTGGGCCAATGACGGATCTCAGCCGGATCCCAGCCGGATTAGGACCAGAGCCGCTCCTGTATCGGCTGCTATTTAGGAAGCAGCTGCAGTGATTGAGAGCAATCAGAGGAAACTGAACGCTGCCCTTGAGCAGCTAGGCCTCTGATTGGCATTTGTTCCCTTTTCTCAATACATTATTCATCATTCTATCTCTCGCCCTCTCCATCTCTCTCTCTCTCTCTCTCTCTCTCTCTCTCTCTCTCTCTCTCTCTCTCTGTCTCTCTCTCTCTCTCTCTCTCTCTCTCTCTCTCTCTCTCTCTCTCTCTCTCTCTCTCTCTCTCTCTCTCTCTCTCTCTCTCTCTCTCACGCTCTCTCCCTTCCCTCTCCCTCTACCCCCCTCTCTACTCTCTCTGCCCCCTCTCTTTATCTCTCTCTATCTCTCCCCCTCTCCCCCCTCTCTCTCTCTCTCTCTC
>JAODXP020000020.1:21819787-21832287 GCA_027497455.2 Sardinella longiceps
AGCTTTAAATGTTGTCAGCATGTCTCACAACAACTTTGTCTCTCATTAATAGCCCCTCCGAGTAATTTATACTCTGTTTGCCATTAGTGTTTACAGTTTAAAACGAACACTCTGCAAAATCGTTCAAATTCCATTGATTAATGCGAACATGTTTGCAACGAGCGTTCGCTATGTTAGATGAATCTGAACGCACCTCAGGTGTAACCACATGCCAGGATAGTCCAGTGTACTATACCCAATCTGTTACAATCAAACAGCTGTACTTCCTCTTCTGTTGGTGTTCCTCAAGGCTCTATTTTGGGCCCTCTCTTATTCACCTGGCCTCTATGGTGTGTGTGTGTGTGTGTGTGTGTGTGTGTGTGTGTGTGTGTGTGTGTGCACGTGTGTGTGTGCACTTACGTGTGCCTGTGTGTGTGTGTGTGTGTGTGTGTGTGTGTGTGTGTGTGTGTGTGTGTGTGTGTGTGTGTGTGTGTGTGTGTGTGTGTGTGTGTGTGTGTGTGTGTGTGTGTGTGTGTGTGTGTGTGTGTGTGTGTGTGTGTGTGTGTGTGTGTGTGTGTGAACATGTGTGTGTGTGTGTGTGCATGTGTGTGTGTGTGTGTGTGTGTGTATCCACAGGAGGAAGAGAGTGGAGGAGGAGGAGGAGTTGGAGAGGGCCCGGACGAGAATTACTGTAAGAGTGCGTGTGCTTTCCTTGTCTCTTCTCATCCACACCCCTGGAAAGAGAGAGATGTGAAAGGATAACAAGCTAACAAGCTAACAGGCTAACTAACAAAAGACTTCAAGGCTTCAATAACCATAATAATCTCTCTCTGCTTCAACATCAACATTATTAAACATTATTAAACATTAATCACCAATGATCTTTGCTGCTGTTATACTAAAACATGGCTTTTACTAACTCTACTACAGAATAATCATGGCTTGGAGTGAATACTCTTCTGCAAACATGCCATTTTGTTACATACTGTAGTTCATTTAGGAGGAGCCTAAACATACTGTAAGTGCTGATTCCTAGATAGATAGATAGAAAGACAGATAAGGTAAGACAGATTTACCATTTCTCCCAGAAAATTCAAATTCAAATATGGTTACAGTTTCTCCAGTGGATTTGCAACCACTATTTAAAAGTTGAGGGTGCCAATCATATTTTTCTGGACCATTTTTGAGTTGTTTGTTTTTCTCCGTTTTGTTTTATTGTTCCAATATACGAGAAGGAAATCAACATCTGTAAACAATAACATTCATCATTGCGATGATTTTTCTGGGAGAAATGGTGCATTTTCTGGAAAGTTCTAGGAATGACTGTAGATGATAGTCCCTAGATGTTATGCCTTATATTATTTTACCAGATGTACACATACTGTACAGTACACAGCTATATTTCAGCAGGTATTGTTCTGCCCCTATAGAGGTACTGTATTGCAATAAGGGGCTTAGTCTACTGTATACAGAGCCTATATGGAGAGTCTATGTGTAGACCATACTGCCACCTGCAGGCTAGAACAAAACATTGCTCTAGCTCAGTAATAGTAACATTATTGAGAAAAAAACACAATGCTAACTATTATTAGCCTTTATTAGAAGCCTATATTTTATAATATATAATATATTTTATATTTATTTGTACATATTTTGTAAGCAGTGGTGATCAAACTGACAAGGAGAGCTGGTAGTGGAGTACAGAATATAATAATAATATTGCGTGTGTGAGGATAATCCAATGACTAACGGTCTTCATCGTTCACCCCCCCCCCCCCCAATCCCCCAACAGCCTGAACTTGAGGAGCCTGCACAGCCTGATAAGAAAGAGGTCGAGGTGAGCGTGAGTATTCACCAGTGTTAGTCAGCAGGACAAGTATCAAGTGTGATCTTTATACACACATACACACACACACACACACACACACACACATACACAGGTGAACGTGAGTATTCCACAGTGTTTGTCAACAGGACAAGTATCAAGTATCATCTTTATACACACAGAGACACACACACACACACACACACACACACACACACTTACTAACAGGCAATGCAATGAGGCTACACCATAGCAGATATAGGTCAGACGGGTGCAGGAAAAGCCTGTGTTCTCCCAGGCCTCTGCAGGGCTGCATATGGGTCAGTGGACTAGGCTACTGTACCTGGGCTCATACTCTACTAATGTTACACACACACACACACACACACACACACACACACACACACACACAACCACACACACACGCACTACTAGTGGACTAGGCTACTTTACCTGTGCTCACACACTTACCACGGGAAGAGAATACGATATGATACGGTTTTATTCAATAGCTCGTATTTTGTACAGTTTAGTTTCACGCAATTCCCCAATAAGCTGCATTATGCTGCTTTACAATTGCGGAAACCCAAGATTATAAGAGATAAATCATGATTGGATAGATACAGATAGATAGATAGATAGATAGATGGATGGATGAATGGATGGATAGATAGATAGATAGATAGATAGATAGATAGATGGATGGATGGATGGATGGATGGATGGATGGATGGATGGATGGATAGATAGATAGATAGATAGATAGATAGATAGATAGATAGATAGATAGATAGATAGATAGATAGGGGAATCTATACCCTAAAAATGGGTGTTTCCGCAATGGTAGGAGGTATCAATGATAAAGATAGATAGATAGATAGATAGATAGATAGATAGATAGATAGATAGATTGATAGATTGATTGATTGCAAGAGAAAAGGAATTTAGGTCTTAAAAATTTCCGGCACATGTTTCCGGCATTCCACGAGGTATCAGTGAGATTCACTCAGTTGTATTTCAGCAATGCCCACAGTAATTTGTGCAAAGAAGGCGTCTCTGTTTACCTTTGTCAGTGCCAGTCTACACCTATCTAATAGTTGAGCTGTTCATTGATTCATCAAAAACCTGTTAAATAAATGTAGTGTCTATTGGCACCACTTTTTATTTTGGTGCAAGAGTGCAAGTGCAAGTGTTTCCATACACATAAGTACACATTTACACATACTCAGGTTAAAATAGCATAATTTGCTACAGACACCTGGGTTTTTGTCTCTGATATTCCATGCTACATACACAACACTGGGTGCAGCATTGTTGGCTTCATAGCATCTGTCTTAAAGGAATACTCCACTCCTTTATGAAATTGGGCTATTCACCCCCTTATCTGGAGTTACATATGTGGGTATAAGCATTTTGGTCTAAGTTAAGTGCATGCATTTTCCTAGTCTGGCAGCCTCAATTTGAGCTCTTTTTTTAGTTTTAGCTTAGCATAGGCGCTGGAATGTAAAGTAGCCAGATAGCAACTCTATGGCAACATTACATTCCATTGCCTACTGTATGCTAAGCTAAAGCTAAAATTGGGGTTGCCAGACAAACGTATAGCTTTGAGACCAAAATGCTTTTACCCACACATGTAACTCCAGGTAAGAGGGTGAATAACCCGATTTCATAAAAAGGTGGACTATTCCTTTAAATGGCATGGTGTAATGAGGTTTTATATATTTTCGACATTTTTCTGATTCAGGTGTGTGTGTGTGTGTGTGTGTGTGTGTGCATTAACAGGAGGCAGCTGCCATCATCGCACAGCGTACAACAAACCCGCGGGACTTCTTCCGACAGAGAGAGAGGAGCATGGCTGCTCCCCCCTCCCCCTCTGCTCACTCCCCCAATCAGAGACCGGGTAAGTGCCCCACCCACTCAGCAGCAGCAGTGCAGGACCTGGGGTAGATGATAGGGGGCGCTACTGAGGAGGGAACAAAAGGGGAAAAGGACAGAGTGAATGGAGGCCTCTGATAGGCTAGTTACATGCCCTTATTAGGGGCACGTGGGTGGACACATGGGAAGTTACATGCCCTTATTAGGGACACATGGGTGGACACTGCTCCCTATGGAACCTGGTATGGTATGGAGTCTGAGGTGCCCATTGCAATGTATATGTTGTCACGTGACTGTACACTTTGTCATGTGATCACACTGTCCTGTTATCAGCATGTCATGTGACCACTCTGTCATGTGACTTTACTGTATGTTCTGTGTCTCTTGCCTCTATGTTGCCTTTGCACACAGTAGACAGTAAACTGCACAGTTAACCCAAAGATCATGGAATAGTGAGCAAGATAAGGCATCATAATACATTTCAATGGGAGCAAACTGGAATACTTCCTGTCTGCATAAATGCATTACATCACAATAAGAAAGATTCTTTAAGTCTGCATAAATCATTACATCACAATAAGAAAACATTCTTTAAGTCTGCATAAAGGGGGATTTTTCCCCCCTCCCCCTTGCAAAAATAGAACCAGGAACTGAACCAGCGTTGACACCTCTCGCTCCGCTTGAATTCTCTCTGGTTAACCTACTGTAGCAGGATAGGAATCAGATGGCTAGTCAATGTGATGCTTATTTGCATACTGTAGGCTACAGAACTTCCTAAAGAATCTGATGGCCTGCCGCTTGGTGCTATATCGCTATACCCAAGAGCCCTGGAGACCTCAGCCACTTTTAGCCATCCAGCCATCCATGATGTCACACCAATGCATGGATGAGTTAGCATTTATGAGCATATCTGTGAAAGAGCTGTAGCCGAGCCTGTGCTGTTACTGGTCATCTCCTTGGCAACCATTAGCTAGCCAAGCTAACAGCACCATAGCAACTCCAGCTACACTCAGTAGGCTACTACATCTTACACCTTCAGGAAGACATTGTATTGGATTTCACTAATTAGAATATCTGATCTTGCGGCCAATGAGTAACCAGCTCTTAGGACCTATGATAGCAACTCAGCACCTACGCTAGCAACTCAGCCCCTATGCTAGCAGAATCAGCACCTATGAAAACAAAATCAGCACCTACCTGTATTATAGCAACTTAGCACTTATGCTAGCAAATATCAGGACTTACACTAGCAAAATCAGCACCTATGATAGCAAATCATCACCTATGATATGTCGAACTCATCACTCTGATGGAATAGCGGGAGAGGAGGAACTTCTCTGAAAAGACACCTATGATAGGAGAAGATCTACAGCAATTTCCGATAGGTAAGCCGCATTGTGTATAAGCCGGAGGACAGTGTCAACATGCAAGTCAAAAGGAGAGCAAAGACCATATTGACAGCATATTAATTGCCACCTGTTTTAGTCTCATAGTGGAAGAAACATGGCAGAAGCAACGTATAGCTGCTGCTAATAGTCGAAGATTACCTAATCAGTTCATTCATCGTTGAATGAAGAGTTGAAGAGTGTCACTGCAGGCTATCAAACAACATCAAAAAAATTACAGCCAGATCAGGACTTTTCCGCACGGAAGCACTGAGACCCTGACATCTCAGATGCCTTTATTATGGCAAATATTTATATATTAGAGTCTCATATTGTGTCATATCTGCACTTTGTGTGGGGAGATAACTGAGGCGTGAAGTCTCATGCTTTAATGAATACGCTTGAGCGTGTCATCAGCCTTGGACAGAGACAGGCGTGTCATCAGTCCGTGACAGAGACAGATGTACCCTTCTCAAGGCACCTAGCCTACATCTGGAGAAAACTAATGAGGATGTGTCCTATTGTGTTGCATTATGGGAACTCAAACAGCCTCTATCAACTAGCAGAAGTGATTCAAATTAGTTTTCTACGTGCCAACTGACTGTGGCTAAAAAGGATTCTCCTATAATGAGGCTTGAAGATGAATGCACAGACAAATAAAGTTTACCTGTATGGGAAAGTCAAAATAATTTTAATGGAGAAACATGGTTACATGCACAGTCCAGCTTGGTCACTCAGTTTGGAAAGTTCACCAGGATTTAGACTTAAATACTTATTTTCTGTTTCTTTCTTTGTCCCTCACTTTCTCTCACTTTTGCTATCTGTCTGTCTATCTGTCTATCCCTCTATCTGTCTATCCCTCTATCTGTCTATCCTGTCTGTCACATTCTGTCTTTTTTCTTTCATATTTTCCTCTCGTCTTCTCTTGTCGTGCGTCGCTCTATGTGTGTGTGTGTGTGTGTGTGTGTGTGTCCATCTCTGTTTATATCGATGTGTGTGTGTGTGTGTCGCTGTGCTGTGGGCCCTGTGTCCTGTGTTGTCCACTATAGGCCGAGTGGAGAGCCCGTTTCTCTCTCAGCAGTGTTCCACGAGCGCTTCACCTGTGCTGCAACGGCCAGGTGTACCTGGTAGGTACCGGTTTAGAGACTCTCCCCACGCCCTCCCCCACCACCCCCAAACAGCGCCCCCTGCCTCAGTCACTCGCTACTGCGCTCACTCTCTTCACGCACACACTCACTCTCTTCACGCACTCACTCTCTTCACGCTCACCCTCTCTCTGCACACACACTTTCTCTTTTCACGCACACATTCTCTTCACACACATGCACACACACACACAAAAGACACACACTCTTCACGCACATGCACACACGTCTCTTTCTCTATTTCTCTCTCTTCGCTGTCCCTACCTCTTACGCAACTCTGTCACTCTCTCACACACACACACTGTCTCTCTCTCTCTCACACACACACACACATACACATTCTCATCCCACATTGCCCCACTAAATCTCATGATAGAGTAGTCACTGCCCCCCCCCCCTCACCCCCACACCTCCAGCACATCTGCCCCCTACAGGCAGACTGCCTGCCCTGCAGAGGGTAAATATGACTCAGTGTGAATCTGGAAATGCTTTGTTACTGTAGTTACTTCATCTTCCCTGGCCAGACCAGTCTCACACAATGCATTCTGGGTAACACTGGCTCACTGCCCTTGGGAGCCTCTGTGTGTGTGTGTGTGTGTGTGTGTGTGTGTGTGTGTGTGTGTGTGTGTGTGTGTGTGTGTGTGTGTGTGTGTGTGTGTGTGTGTGTGTGTGTGTGTGTGTGTGTGTGTGTGTGTGTGTGTGTTCTGGTCTGGTTTTGATGAGCCTTGAATCTGGACCAGAGTTACCCAGAATGCATAGGTGTGGACTGGGACTACACCACCCAGAATGCACTGGTGTGTGTGCTGAGTTTCCTTTATTATAGGGTTCACACTGATCCATATTCAGACATTTTGATATCACCCACAGTAACACAATCACTTCCCAGATACAGGCTGAGTCTGGAGCAGTAATTAACTCACTCTGGCCCAGAGCTGGCTATGATTTGGCCCTAGTCTGGGCCTAGTCTGGGCCTAGTCTGGATCTTTTACAGGGCCTGGGTCTGGAGTCTGGGCCCTTGCCTGGCTTATAGGGCCTGGGTCTGGAGTCTGGGCCTTAGTTTGGCTCTTGTAGGGCCTGAGCCTTAGTCTTGGCCCTAGCCTGGGTTATAGGGCCTGGGCCTGGGCTGGGCTGGCCATGGTCTACATGGTTGTGGGTCTGCTTCGGAGTTAGTTGTGGTCTGGGTTGTAGCATCCTTTCAGAATGGCTATGAGAGGAGACTTTGGAGGGTGAAGTAAATAGATAGATAAATAAATAAATAAATAAATAAATAATTAGAAGAAGAATGAAATGAATGAGTCAGATGTCCTCTGGCACAAACGCTGCAGGACAGGAGTGTGTTATTCAGGCAAGATCTAAAAATGTGAGCTGGTGTGGCAAAGTCAATTACTGAGATTGCCAGTGCAGATGGTGTTTATTTTGTCTCCTCTTTCATTGGAGTGCTCTCTCTTTCTCTCTGTCTGCTCTCTCTCTCTCTCTCTCTCTCTCTGCCTCTCTCTCTCTGTACCTCTCTCTCTTTCTCTGTCGCTATTTCTCTCTCTCTCTCTCTCTCTCTCTCTCTCTCTCTCTCTCTCTCTGTACTTCTGACCTGTGGGTTGAGTAGACAGGTTAAGTCCTGTTCTCTCCCTCTGATCAGCCATTCTCCTGTTTTACTGTAAGCTCTTTTTAACTTCCTGCTTCAGTATGTTTCTAATATTCTGTCCGTGACGCTTAGAACAGCAACACCCCAAACCCCCCCGTCCCAAAAAGGAACGGCCACCATCTCTCACTCTCTCCCTCCCCCCATCGTTAATTCATTCCCTCTGTCCAGACCAACCCCATTCTTTCAGGAATAATATTGCATATTGTATATCCTGTTGAAGGTTTTTTATATTGTTCTGGAAGTTTCTATAATAGGGATTTGAAGAGCGTGTGTGAGAGAGTGAGGGAGAGAGACAGAACTGTGTGCGTGGGTGTGTGTGTGTGTGTGTGTGGGTGTGTGTGTGTGTGTGTGTGTGTGTGTGTGTGTTTGTGTGTGCGTACATGTCTGTATGTGTGTGAGTACATGTGTGGATTTGTTTGTGAGTGTGTGTACATGTATGCATGTGTGTGTATGCGTACATCTGTTTGTGTGTGTATCTGTGTGTGAGTATATGTGTGCATGTGTCGTGTGTGTGTGTGTGTGTTGGTGAAAGTTTGTATGCGTGAGTGTGTGTGTGTGTATGTGTACATCTGTGTGTGTGTGTGTGTGTGTGTGTGTGTGTGTGTGTGTGTGTGTGTGTGTGTGTGTGTATATCTGTGTGTGTGTGTGTTTGTGTGTGTGTTTGAGGCTGTGAGGTACAGTGCAGTAGAAGGCTAGCAGGTTGCAGGTGTGTGTTTTGAGGTTGTGCTTCTCCGACTCGGAATCGGACTCTTATCCCCGCCCCCTCTCCTCCTCTCTCCATGCCTCTTCTGATGGCTGGCGGGGGCCACGCCTCTGTCCTCCCCTCTTCGCTCCTCCCGTGAGTGGCTCATGGTCGCTACGCCTGAGTGTGTGTGTGTGTGTGTGTGTACTTGTGTACTATGTACGTGTGTGTAAGTGTGTGTAAGTATGTGTGTGGGCCCAGCTGTCCTGTGACCATGGATTGTGTTTCTTTTTTTTGTTTGTTTTCTGTGGATTTATTTGTGGTTCACAGTGTTGTGTGTTTGTGTTACAAGTGTGTGTGTGTAGTGTATGTGTGTGTGTGTGTTGGAGGATTGATAGCATTGCTGTTTTAGCCAGACAAACAGCAGCGTCTTTAAACTGGGGAGCCCATAGTCTCGGCCTCAGACAGACATAGTCTTACATAGTCAGCTCCGTCATATATGCCTCTGTGACCTGCTCATATATCTGTGTTTTTTTTTCGACTGTGTCACATGCATCTGACCTCCAAACACACACTCTTAATCAACAGGCCTCATTACCTACAGTAGTCAAGGGTCAATTCCGTCACATGCATCTGACTTGCTAACACACACACTTAATCAACATGCCTTCTTACCTAGTCAAGGGACAGTTCCGTCACACATTGGTGCTGTTATCCAACAGGCTTGCCTACCTAGTCAACGTTGACATGCATCTGACCTGCAAACACACACTGTACTGTCATTCAGCAGGCTTGCTTATGTAGTCAACTCACACTCTTAATCAAATAGCTAGCCAAGGGTCAATTCCGTCACATTCATCTGACTTGCTAACACACACTCTTAGTCAACATGCCTTCTTACCTAGTCAAGGGTCAATTCCGTCACAAACACACAGTCTTGGTCAACTTGCCTTCTGACCTAGTCAAGGGTCAATTCCGTCACAAACACACAGTCTTAGTCAACATGCCTTCTTATCTAGTTAAGGGTCAATTCCGTCACAAACACACAGTCTTTGTCAACTTGCCTTCTGACCTAGTCAAGGGTCAATTCCATCACATGCATCTGGCCTGCAAACTCATACTGCTCTACATTTCAGCAGGCTTGCTTTGCTTGTCAACTCCGTGACATGTAGCTGGTCTGCCAACACGCATTGTACTGTTATTCAGCAGGCTTGCTTATAGTACCTAGTCAACCCTGTGACATGCATCTGACATGTATGGTTGTTTGAAATGTTAACTGAAAACCCTTCAGTCGTACATCTAACACACATACACACACACACTTACAGACACATTTGGGGCTGTGATTGCTCCATTTGGGTGTTCCAGTGTCACACACACACACACACACACACACACACACACACACACACACACACACACACACTAGGTCATCTAGTCCACATCAAAAGATTAACTGACCCTGACATGTGACCCCTTGACCTTTGACCCCATGACCTTTGACCTCCATGGGCTGATGATGTCATCAGTGTGTGTGTAGTGTACTTGTACTGTACTTGTAGTGTACTTGTGTACACTTACGAAAAGGGTCCTGTTTTGGACAAGATTGTTTGACTGAGGAAACCGTGACAGCTCTATAGCGCCCCCAGTGGACGTGCTCAGTGGCATTTTGAACAATCCTACGGTTGATGGGACAGCCCACCCACTCACCCACTCACCCACTCACCCATTCATCTGCAGGTTGTGGCTTGTGTCTCCCTTGTGGTGGCGTTGCGCAACGTTGTTGTTGTTGTTCTGTTGTGTATACATCTACTGTACAAGACTGTGTTGGATCGACTAGCTCATTCATCCATGGTTTGAACAAGGCATTTTGGATGGAACATGTCAGCTACTGTACATCCTCAGCCATGACTAACCTGCTTCTCAGAGTTGATAACCTGGTGTGTATGTGTGTGTGTGTGTGTGTGTAGATGTGTGTGTGTGTTTGATATTGGTGGTAGCATGATCAAGGATGCTCTGGTGCCTGTTGTGTTGGTTGTACTCAGTGTTGACGTGGCTTTATAGATCTTTATAGATTGTTCTCTCTGCCTTGTTGACCAGCTCTATCGATTCACACACTTTCAGAAGAAACAAAACCACTAGCTAGAACTTGCAAGGATTCTGTCCTGTTCTTGTCCTTATAGAACTGTTACAACAACCTTGGAAGTGGAATCTACTGTACATGTATGTTCTGGAAGTGGAACTAGTACTCTTAATGGTTCCTCTTCTATGAGGACAAGCGGCGGTTCTAGGCAGTGGCTGTTTGTAAGATGGCTCGTGTTCTGTGTGTGCCATGTTCTTGTTTTAGTGGAACACGTGTACATGCATGTGTGTAGGTGTAAATGTAAATGTTCTTGTGTGCATGAACACATTTATAGTAGGACTAAAAAATCTAAAGAAACTTGAGAACCTTGAAGGTGAGATCGTTGAGGTCCTTCACATTTTAAAGGTGCAATGTGTAGTTTTTGCAATCAGAAAAATATCAGACAACAACAACTTACAGTATAGTAATTCTGTATGAATGCTAAAGATAATGACTCCCAATGTCCCCGTGCTTTCTGCATGTTAGATGTGAAACATGTCCTCTATGTGTTTTAAAATATGCCATTTATTCATGGAAACACATAGAGGCCATATTGAATGCACAGGGATACTGTGATGAAATTACTTTTTACACGTAAACAGGATGTCATTGTTGAATTTTTTTCTGGCAGCAGAATTTGCACATTGTACCTTTAAGTGTGTGCAATTGCACATTGTACCTTTAAGTGTGTGCTGGCTAAAATGCTATGGTGCCCAGGTAAGGCAAACCATCCTGAGTGTCCAGTCTCAATATAACCAGTGAGTAAGTGACATGTGCATCATCTGATATCTCCTATCTATCTGCATATGTGTTAACTAAAGCCCTCAAAAAGCAGAATTAGAATTAGCTGAGGGTTTGGTCATTCAGGCTAATGTCATTTATTTAGTGCTCTATACATGACTCTTGTATGATGGAATACATACAACTGTGACTTGAACAGAATGTTCATATCCATACAGTACGTTCAGGCTAAAGGTCTATTTTACCACTACTGTATATTATATTTCAACACCCCACATATTGGGAATAACCATAGTAAACCAAACTTGAGTTTGTAGTACCCTCTTTTATTTAAGTGCAGCACCTGCTGTTGTATGCCATTGTTTATACAGCTATTATTATGCCTGATAGAGGTGCCCAGTACTCTATGCTGCTTGTTGCCACAAGCTAAAGTGGCGTCACGTAACCCATGAGGTTTGCATGCTGCAATTCTCTAGTGTCTGAGATGAAAGCAAGCATGTATTGTACTGTAGACGTGGCATTGCTAGAGGGATGCACCATGTTTGTTTGTTTGTTTGTTTGTATTCTGTTGTTTACTTTCATGCTTGAGTTTGTTGTCCTTTGTGTTTTACTGTACTGTGCAATAGGGCTATGTGTAAGGTTCAGTAGTCTTAGATATAGAGTAATGTCGCTAATGCTAAGATGGTGCTAATTAGCTAATGAGAAGCTAAGCTAAGTGCTTCACTATGGGATTCGGAGTAAAGATTCATGATTCATTATTGGGTTGGGTTACCATGCATGCAATTGGGGTTGTTTTGTTGTATGCACTCCTTTGAGTGTGTGTGTGTGTGTGTGTGTGTGTGAGTGTGTGTGTGTGAGTGTGTGTGTGCGTGCGTTCGTGCGTGTGTGTGTGTGTGTGTGTGTGTGTGTGTGTGTGTGTATCAAAGTGTTTTGTTCCTCTTGTGAGCCCCATGTGTGTGTCTCTGGTGTCGACACAGACGGTCTCTCCGATGACGTGCCCGTGAACGTGGCCCCCACCCCCCCTGACTCCCCCCCAGCAGTGCCCCAGCACCCCCCCACCATCACCCCGATCCCCACCATCATCACCACCTCCATCCAGGACTCGGA
>JAODXP020000020.1:21837287-21852287 GCA_027497455.2 Sardinella longiceps
CTGGTAGGGTTTGTGTGTTTTCTCATACCTGTACAAAATACAAAGGAAATCATTCCAGAGGGGCACCCTGTGTTGGTTTTCCTCTTCACACATTAGGACCCCCCCCCCCCCAAAAAAAAAATAAAATAAACAAATAAATAAATAAACAAATAATCCTCGGCTGTTGGCGGCTCCAGTAATGACACATTAGAGCAGCAGCGAGTGGAATGAAGCAAGAGGTGCATCACAGTGCCACTCATACAAGAAGCAGACAATAGGCAGGCAGTATCTCTGAACACACACAAACACACACACACTCACCCTGTACACACACACATTCTGTACACACATACAACCCTGTATACACACACACACACACACACACACACACACACACACACACACACACACACACACACACACACACCTACAGTTTGAAGAGGACTTACAGACTGACAACACATTTCCGGTCATGCTGTATGTCACAGTACATACAGTTCATACGTACAGTACTGACATACATACACACATACATACATACATTGACTTAACTTTTCCAGTGTAGCTCTTGCTGTGGCAAACAGGACCTGGAGTCGTATTAGGTGTGTTGCTTTAGTGGCAGGCAGGTTGTGTGGAACAGAGCTGAGGAGTGATTGGTGCAGGAGTTATAAAAACGATCTCATAATCGCTGCGACTGGAACACCATAAAGCACCCCAGGACTCTAGAACTCCCAGTGCTGCCCTAGTAACCATCCAGCATGTTTCAGACAAGCTTATTGCTGCTTGATTCACATTGTAAAGATGGAGGTGGAGACAGGGGTAATACTACAGGCTGTTCTTATTGGCTGACAGATCAGACAGCCCGTTATTCACACATACATACACATACTTGTCTGTCAGGCGGTTGGAAATGTACTCACAACCTACTCTTTAGTTGTTTTAAAGTCCTCTAGGTCAGCTGAACTCTAACTATAACCTTGAGCGGATTTATAATGTTTTGAGAGAGGGGGACATGGGGGGTGTGTGTGTGTGTGTGTGTGTGTGTGTGTGTGTGTGTGTGTGTGTGTGTGTGTGTGTGTGTGTGTGTGTGTAAGGACTGACCGGTTTCTCAATTAGAGACACACTAAATGTGTGTACTGTTCTTAGGAACTCACCAAGGCAAGAGGACTTAATTATTATTATTCCATTTATTCATTGCCAAATCACTGCCAATCACCACCCTTTAGGGACTCAAATATAGTGCAAATAGATTTGAGTCAAGTGTACTCAGATATCTAGAGTGGCATACTATTTCCATACAGTATACTCAATCTCATTTGTGTTCCATAAGTTCTACTGTTTGTACTGCAAGAGGTAGCCTGGCCTTAGCTTCTGAACCTGATGATGACGATGACGATGATGATGATGATGATGATGATCGCGAGCTGTCTTTAAATCCTTAGACCAAATTCCAGTCCATTCCGATCATGGATACTCAAGTACATGAATACTATATGTTACTATTATTATTACTACCATTGGTGTGTTTTGAGTTGGAAATTCTCAAGCAAATACTCTTATTAAGGCTTAGACTGTCCTCCGTCTTCCTAGCTTGCTTTTGTTTCTTTTTCTTTGTTTGTTTTTGTTTGTTTGTTTGTTTTGTGTACTATGCTTCAAGTGATTCAGTATACTCAGTTAAATAGACATCACTGCATTTTAACCACCTGAATGGGAAGATCCATGCAAAGCAATAAGAAAATAAAGCCCAGCTATGTAGTCCCTACCTGTACATAGAGAGCTGGGTTTGAACTAACTAATACCACAGCTACTACACGTATACAGTACCTAACTACTCTGCTTCAAACGACTCAAATATTTTTCTTTTCTGAACGTTCTGGGCATTTCCAGAAGTTCCTTCTTCACCAAGAGATGGAGAGTTTCCCCAGTTTTGTTCTTTAAGGAATGGAACACTTTTGTTCTGGAATGGAACACTTTTGTTCTTTACGGAATGGAACAGGGGCCCCCGCATCTTTAACAATAACCAAACAGCGACCGTCGACGCCCTCCCAAATTACAGTGTGTTCCCTCCCCCAGACCCCCACCCCAACCCCCCCAGACCCCTTGGTAGTTACTATTGCGCCCCCTATTGCCCTTTCTTCCCCACTACAAGTAGGAGATTATTATTATAATTATCACAGTTCCTCCTATGGTTAATGCTATTCTACCTGTATCATATACTATCACAGCAAATACTACTATCCTCCCTCCTCTCTCTCTCTCTCTCTCTCTCTCTCTTCCCCAGATGCAAGGCTAGGCAATTTTCTTTTTTATTTTCTTTTTTTTTGGGAAAATATATATATATAAATATATAATTTTCTAAATTATCTCTTTCCCTGTTTTCGGTCTGCTTCTCACACACTGTTTTTGAAACAAGCACAAGATTTTTGTGACATGCTATGTGCTTATGTATGTTAATAAAAGACTTTGAAAAATTCCACATTCTCGACTCGATCTCTCTCTCTTCTCTTGTCATTTCTCTGTTCCAAAAAGTGCTCAAAAATGTAGATGCTTTTCGCACAGTCATCCCAAAGTCCTTGGGAGAAATGATGAGCGTTTCTCAAAGTCGAGGAAGCATGCTTGGAAGGCTGCTTTTTTGAGCATTCCACGTCATTGTCAGTCGCCAAGTAATGTTCCAAAGTCAAGCATCCTTCTAAATTCTAGCGAGGACAGAGGCCTTTGTTCATAGATTTTTCAAGGATGCACTGATGAATCCTCGTTTTTGAAGTGTACGGCTTCCAAGGGTAGTGTGCTACCTAGGAAGCATTCTCGACTTTGAGAAACACTCGTAGTCTGTCTGTCTGTCTGTCTGAGTGCTTCAGTATCTGACTATGTGCTAAGTATCTTTTGTTCATTTTTTCTTGGTATAAACAAAAAAGACAGTAAAGAAAAGTACATCCATTCTCAGCACACCTGAATTTGCCCAAAATTTATTCTGGAGATTACGGCAAAGTCTACTGTAGGAGTTATTTTACAGTGTGTGATAATCTCTACATGGTCAACACTCTATTTGTACAACAAATATAGAACTGACGCAAGGGGCAGTAATGATGGAAAATGCACCAGGAATCACATTTGTTTCCTTTACATACACACACACACACACGCACACACACACTCTCTCTCTCTCTCTCTCTCTCCCATGCATACATTATAAACACCCACACACTCATACCCAGCCCCCGCCGATCACATGCTACATGGAAATCAACAAACAAACAAACAAACAATATCGGGTAAACATTTCACAGTATTAATGTGCGAAGAGAAGAGAATCAACAGGGACATACAGTAGTGACCATGATATGTCATTTCTTCAGGATTGTCGTAAGTTTTTCCAGATGGTTTAAGATGCCATTGTCATTCATAGAGCACAGGTCTTTGTCACTAAAACACAACATAGCTAGAACATACTTATTCATTCCTCAAGCACACACAGGTCCGTCCTAGTGGAGGAGAAAGGGGGACTGAGTTACCAGGGCCCTAAGTGGAGGGGGAGGAGCCGACATAGCCTGCCCATATATACTGTTCGTCCATAGTCTGGAGACGGTCTCGGGAGGTTTAGTCTGTACAGACAACCGAATCAGCAAGGCTGATTGGACGAACGTCCATCGTTTCAGACCAGGCTGAGGCACTCCCGCCTAATGCGTCAGGTTAAAGAACTCCAGATCATGAATAGATGACAGAGATTTATGGGCTGGCTATGTTAGGCTAGTGGGGGCCTCTCTTGTACAGAGCACAGATAGAATAGATTGAATCTTCATGCACATAAATGTAAAACCACTTTTATCTTAGGTATCTGTTCTTCAAATTTGTATTATTTGAAAGAAAGTGAATTTAGACATGTTTTAAATGTTATTACCCATTTTTTTTAAGTCAGAAAGAGGCATAAATCCAATACATTTCAATGATAGAATGTTCAGTTTACTACCATGGAATGCTTTTAGAACCTTGGAATGTTCCGGTGTGAAACAAGCCCATACAGCATCACACCTGCAGCCTTTCACACCTTGACTACCTTCAAGTCTGGCCAAGATTATTTCAACACCTTATCTGTGTCTGTTGTCAATTCACCCCAGGGAGGCAGATTAACGCTGGTTGTAACCTTGTTGTGGTGACTCGGATTGGACTTTGGTTGTAACCTGGGATGACATTATATTCAGTATTTGGGTCATCATGACGCTGAGGTCAATAACCCTGGTCAATGCTTT
Source organism: Sardinella longiceps (assembly GCA_027497455.2). Classification (NCBI taxonomy): domain Eukaryota; kingdom Metazoa; phylum Chordata; class Actinopteri; order Clupeiformes; family Clupeidae; genus Sardinella; species Sardinella longiceps. The sequence goes on from JAODXP020000020.1 coordinate 21,841,514, forward strand.
CACAGAAGAGAGAATCTAAACAGGGTTTAATGGATTGGAATCCGGACTAGACCGGGTTTGGAACTGAGCAGGATTTGGACTAAACCAGAATCCAGTTCAGATTTAGCCTGATTGCCATCGACTTTCAAAGCTCTGTGAGACTTTGGTCTGACCAAGAGCCCGTATAACAAAGCGCATGGTTGACCCGCTCCCTGAAATGCCTCTGATTGCTACTGGTCGATGTTAGAAAATGCTGTGCCGAAGCAAAACCAATCACACCACTCTTTCCTCTGACGTATGTGACACGAAGGGAATTGCTTGAACAGGACTGAGAGCCGTTGGAGCTGCTCAAAGTTGATTGGTTCCCGACCGAGGGGGGGAAGTTCCACATTTTTGTGGAACTCAGAAGTCTTGCCCGATCAACAGCTGGCCAGACCAGCGACAGCAACGCCGAAGGTGTTATGTCACTGGGAGAGCGTGCCAGGCTAGTCCAGATTCTCTTTCCTCTATAGTTACTGGTTAAACCAAATGTGTGTGTGTGTGTGTTCTCTGTGCTTGCCTTGAAGAGAGATTTGTGAGCAATAGAAGATTTAATGTCTGGTCATTTCAAAGACAGAGGAACAAGGAAGAAATCACTCTCTCTCAGCACTAGACTTGCCATCCCCCCCGTATAAAATATGCCAGTGTTAATAATTTAACACCAACGTTGAAAGATGTTTCATGAAAACTTAAGTAGCACCTATCATTTCCTTTCCCCACTGGCTGCTATGCAAACACAATTATGGAGATATCAAAACCAGACTCCATCTCCACTCCACATCTTAATGTACAGTAAATCTCTTTAATCTATGCTCAAGAAAAGCCATGCATCTGGCTGCCATTGTTTTTCTGCTGCTGCCTGGCCTACATGAATGTGTCAAAGTAAAAGCCTGTGACATAATTATCAGTGCGTCATTGGCTTAAACACATTCTTCTGTGTCTGTCATAACAAAGCGAGCCCAGCGCTCTCGCTAGTTCACATCAGTGATGTTCATCGTCATTCACAGACACCAGATGGCCAATTTGCAGCCCTTCTTCTTCTCAGCCTCAAAGCAACCAACGCCACGAACAAACAAACAGGACGGCATTTATTAAAACAGGCAGCATGTCTCACGTTCGCGACCGCTCCGCAACGCACAGCACATGAACGTGATCCACGTGGATTGGAAGAGGAGCATGGGGCGCTAACAGACCTGTGGGTGTCTGTAAGTAGCCTGACATCGCCCGCCCATAATACGAATGTTCATCCGTATTCATGGTCTGGGGACGGTCTTCTGGGGCGGGTTTACATCGGTAGAGAGACAATCGTCCAACAAGCGAAGCTGATTAGACAAGCTGTCCAATCGTTTTAAACCAGAACTGAATGCCCTCCCCCACCGCCATATAATCACGTCAGGTTAAAGAACCTCCAGACCATGAATATGGCTGAACAGCAGTATTATGGTCGGGCTATGTCAGGTTAAAGAACCTCCAGACCATGAATACGGATGAACAGCAGTATTATGGGTGGGCTATGTCAGGCTAGCTCCTCTCGGCAGCACAGATGAACGTGATCCACGTGGAGTGGGGGAGGAGCACGGGGCGCTAACAGACCTGTGGGTGTCGGTGAGAGCGGCGGGCACTAGCAACGGCACGGGGCGCTAACAGACCTGTGGGTGTCGGTGAGACTAAGAGCAGCGGGCACTAGCAACAGCACTGTGCTGCTATGGCAGAAGAGGCATGAGATGGATAGCCCTCATTCCCTTTTTTTTTTCTCTCTCTCTCTCTCTCTCTCTGCCTCTCCCTTTCTTTCTCTCAATTTATGTAAACAGACATACAGAGGTCTCCTCGTCTGTCTCCTAGCAACATGAGCTGGCACAGCAAGGCAAAGAAATAGAGTGAGAGACAGAAAGAGAGGAGGGAGAGAGAGAGAGATGGAGAGAGAGAGGGGTTATTACCACCTCGGTCTCATCTCTTGTGTAATGAAAAAAAGGATGGATATAAAGTCAGAGAAGCAGGCAAAGGCATGTCTTTGAATACTGACATCGTAAACAAACACACACACACACACACACACACACAGAAATGGTACTTTGAATTTAAAGGGCTTTAAAGATGTGATAACTGTTTGTCAATAAAACTATAGTGATGTGATTTTAAAGGAATATGAACATCGATTAGCCAAACACCACAACTGTGTTAAGGGCTTTTAATTCTGATTCTCATCAACAACACCACCAACCCTCACAAATCAGACAGACATTCATCTGCGGCAAGAGCAATCCTAAGGAAAGGGCTTAGCTGGCGTAGACCTATGTCAACCCATAGCCCCTAGATTCTGACATTGCCAAGGACTGTCAGCACTGTAGCACAACAGAACGGCAGAATAGCATCAGTCTACGTTGTACCAAATTTTGTCATTCCCATACCTACTGACGCCACTCAGCAATCTAAATGAACAGGCATATAGGCTGACCGACTTAAATTGACTTAAAATTGGATGAAACTATAAAGTAATCGCTGTCATTGACTGATTGTCTCAGTTTCACCTTTCATTATAAAAAATATCATCTTCCTGTGTCAGCAGTAAGGTGCTTATATGATTACCTTCTATATCACCTACAAAGTCTGGAAAAATAGGTTTTGTTTTCATTACACACATTGGCAGCTAACCTAGCTTAATTCACAAAAGTCTACACATGCTAAGAACATCTGTGTCCTTGTCACCACAGAAAAATTGTCTTTTTTGACAATAAAATTTGTCAAATAGTTGTTTTAGAGGAGTGAACCTGTATGATTAAAAAAAGACACCAGACTGTTCTTTGTTTAGATCCAAACACAAAAAAAGAAAGAAAGGGATTTGCTTTGTAAAGGACTCTAAGACACTTTTTTTTCTTTTGTCATATTTCGGGCTACCCACAATCCCAGTGTTTTGGAATTCCAAAATACTATCACTATCTGAATTCTTTATTTTTTATTTATTTGTATTTTTTTCTATGAGGCAGAAATGCTACTTGTTGACTGAGTTGTCCACCAATATTGTGATCCTGGGACATCCTAGATTTCATTTGTGTATAACAATCTTTTACAAAAGCCAATATCTGATTCACTGAACATAAACGCCCCCCTGGGTATGTGTAATTTAATGACAAACTCATAGAATGCATGATTGTAAAATCACAAAACAACATTGTCTGAGCAAACCTCGTTTCATATCTGGGGTGCATGCACATCTATTTGTGTTTTTTCTCTCAGGCAGAGCTAATTGGCCTACAATAAGAGGCTAAGTGTTTATGCTGGGCAGTACGGACTGGTGGTTTTATGCTAATGCTAGGCTTGCTAATTGCCTTTTCTGGTGTGTGGTGCTGCTGGTGGGTGGTGGTGAGGAAGGGAGCGTCCAAATCAAAGACAAGTAGTGCTGATCCAGCCTGAAAGCTACAAGCAGGCAGGCAGGCAGGAAGCTGGAAGGGGGGAGCGTTGCCTTTTGCATCTCAAGCTGTTTCAAGATGATGACAGCGCTGTGGGTGTAGTAGGCTAGTGAAGTACCAGGGGTTACCTCAGTTCATTCAAGCAGCAGCATGGATGGGGGAAAAAAACAACAACAACAAAACAAGAAGAAGCAAACAAGAGATACAGGAGAAGGCAACAAAGAACTGAATGGAGTTCTTTCAAGGGAATCACTCCAATCTTTCAAGGGAATCACTCCATTTCAAGGGAATCACTCCATTTCAAGGGAATCACTCCATTTCAAGGCTGTTGGGGCAGCTAGCTGCTCACGGCAAACGCATTCAGCAGCTCTGGCGTGACGTAATGCAACGCAACATGGCTTACATGATGACCAGTAAGGAAGGGTGGAGAGGGCTCCTGCGTGAGTCCCACACTCATGACGCAAACCAGTAGGAATTAAAAACGGATTAAAAATGACTGTAGGGAAGAGTTCATTGAAGCCCAAAACATTTTTTGTTTCTGTAAACCAACAGTAAAACTCAAAAGGCCAACCATGGCACCAACAGGATAGGATAGCCTACAGGTAATGTTGGCTAACTACATCAGGTACTAGTCTTAGCTAGCAGCAGTAATTTACATTACACATGAGATTACATAATCAAAGCAATCGATCAGGCCAATGGCCCGGCTTTAGGCAGGGACACTTTGATATCAAACAAACACAGTTTCAGCACATTAGGCCTATCTCTCCAGTCCTCATTGTTCATTGGTTTAGCGTTAGCTAATTAGCAACGCAAAAGTACTGTGATGTTTGGGGAAAATAAGGAGATTTTGGCAAGAATTACAAAAAGTTGTGTTTGTGGTCTTCAGCTCTTTCTTCACCACATATTTTATCTCCAGTCTCTGTTCTCATGTGGTTATTAGATTAATGCAAATACAACGGAAAACTGTCTTTCTCATCAGTGTGTCTTTGCCTAGACCTACATTTGTACAGTAACAAAATAGCATCTCTGGTTGTAGGCTGATACCTCAGAGAGAGAGAGAGAGAGAGAGAGAGAGAGAGAGAGAGAGAGAGAGAGAGAGAGAGAGAGCGCACAAGACCCAAGAGAACACAGGTTCCTGGAAGTCATGGCAACAGAGATTCACATTATAGTTCCAGTTCCGCAGTTCCCACTTGATAGGCTCCAGAGGCAGAATAAAGAAAAGGAGAGAGAGAGAGAGAGAGAGAGAGAGAGAGAGGAGGAGGGCGGCAGTCAGACTGCACAAAAGTTCTCCTGTTGTCAGCATTATCCACTTCAGCCCTCCTTAATCATTTGAGCTGGGAGCAACATGCAGACAAAAAAAAAATGAAATATTAATCTCGTCCTTTTCCAAAAACCCAGTCCCAAAAATGCAGAAGTGCATCAGTTTCTCTGCAAAGAGGATGGTGGAGGAGACAGTCTGACTTGGAGACATAAGTGCTCACATAATGCTGTCAAAACCCATTAACCCTTCACCGTGCACACACACACACACACCTTCCAGTGTGTGTGTATCCTCACACCGCTGTGCTGCGTCCTAGTAGCGGATAGGCGGTCGGGAGACCGCAGTCCTCCTCCAGCTCTCTAAGCAGCTGGAGGCCCAGATCTGGACCGGCACCGGGCCGGAGCCCGAGTCCAAGCGTCCGCCCCTCCCGGGGCATGGTGGCGATGAAGGACACCTGAGGCTCCAGGGGGAAGCTCCTCCTCTCCAGGTGCCCCAGAGCGGGCAGTCGGCCGAGGGAGTCCCAGCGTCTCGGCGCCGGCGGGAGCCGGATCAGAGTCGAGCATCCGTGCGTCCGCAGCTGCGGCAGCGTTAGCGGCATCAGGCCCATGGACTCCGGGGGGTTGGACTTGCTGATGTCAGGCTCTTGCGGAACCCTCGAGGAACGGGGCGGAGCTTTCAGGGTGCTAACCCCACCCCCACCGCTGACACCAATTCCACCGATGCCGCCAATGCCGACCACCACACTGCCCCCGCTGGTGCTGCTACTGCTGCTGTCTCGGGGGGCCCGTAGGATGGGCGGTGGATCGCGAGGGGGCGCGGCCAGAACCTCGTTGTAGGGAGGGGGCGGGTCCTCCATTAGCACCGCCTCCTCGTAACATGGAGGCTGCCCACAGGGGTCGTCGCTCATGGCAACTGCAACACAAGAGTGAACACAAGAATTACGCATGATGCATTATTTTTTTTTCATGAATGTTTTATGTTTTAATTAATTTTGTTGTTATTTGTTTAAATGTGTTTATTATTGTGCTCAAGACACCCTGCCGTGGTCTATTTGCCAGCCCATAGAGCCCATAGTGAACCCGGAAATGTTGGGTATGGATCACCAGCATTAAGAGACTGATTGACGCTACCTTGCATATGTTGGGCAATTTGCATGAGTAGCACAATTAGCATACAGCATTTCATAATTGCTTGGGCAATTTTGCCAATTCTGGAATGCTTTTTGCCAAATTGAGATATTAACATACAATTTCTCACTTACCACTTCTGCATCATTCTGTCTTTGTTCCTATCTCATTGGCCATTCACAACACTTACAAAAACAACAAGAACACTTTTTTTGCCATAAACTCATTAGACCAAGAGCCTCAGCAGAAGCTGTCAGGATACTAGCCTGCCATAACCATAACAACTTCAACCAAATATTGGCATCTATGAGCATGAGATTCTTATTCCCAGGGTTGTGGGTTCGAGCCCCGCTTTGTCTTTTGGCCCTCGCCACATCAAAAACAAAGCCTGTGTGATGTATTTCAGTTCTGCTTTCACTAAGACTAAGGAAATACAGCACCGGATAGCTCAATTGGTTAGAACATGGTGCTAATAATGCTAAGGTTGTGAGTTTGATCCCTGTACGGTCGAGCATGAGATTCTTATTCCCAGGGTTGTGGGTTTGAGCCCCACATTGTCTTTTGGCCCTCGCCACATCAAAAGCAAAGCCTTCCCCAGAGAGCTGTGTGATGTATTTCAGTTCTGCTTTCACTAAAACCAGGAAAGTACAGCACCGGGTAGCTCAGTTGGTTAGAGCATGGTACAAATAATGCTGAAGTCGTGGGTTCGATCCCCATATGGGCCAAACTGCCAGAAGACCTCTTTACGAGTGGGATATGTAGGTAGCCAAGGGCGGGGGTTCGATCCCCTTTCAGGCCAAACTGGTGGTGGTATCTAAATGAATATGGGGACCCATACTATACCATTTATTCCTGTAATAAAACGTTGGTGATACTCAACATTTCCAGGTTGACCCTTCTGGCAAAAAAAAGACTACCTTGGTGCTGAGATGTAATGAACAATAAGAGAAAATGCACTACTGTAGGCCTACTGTGATTTGGATGTTGGTGCTTACTGCTAATTCCCTATGGACATGTACATTTACTGTATGTACAAATGAGCACACACATACTGTATCACACTATTAAATATTGATTAGATTAAGGTTGGATCATGTGTAGAACACGACATGACCTGAAACGCATTTGCATTAATATCACTGTTTCATGAGAGACATGGAAATAGCCATTAGCTATACATTAGCAGACACAACACATAGGCACAGTACAGTACATGGTAATTATCTCTTGCTTTAGAATAATCCTACCAATACACTGTGTCACACTAATGTGCTGTACTGTACTTTAGATACGAAGAAATGTTTTCCAGCTGATTTACTATGCAAATGTACATTTAGGTACATGTATAAATGAGTAACCTACATCAGTGTTAAATGTTAGTAGATTAGTGTTTCACCATGTGCAGAACATGATGTGACATTGCATGCATTGCAATGCATTTGCATAGCGATCTCTGTGTCAGACAATTTGTCAAAAATGAATGGTGGATTTTTTTAGAATGTTGGTCCGTGTCTGGTGGAGCCAGTTCCATTGCTAGTAATGGAAACGAATTGTTGTGGCAGATAAGTCTTTGATGTAACACATCCAGTATAACCTCCCTCCCTGTCAGGCCTTGTTATAGTCAGTAGTAATGTGCTTTGTCATCATGAGGTCCTAGTTCCCAAGGCTGTGGCGGTGGACTCAGACGGCACCATAAATTACAGCCTTATCCATATTTCAGGAGTTCAAAGACTTGTGATGTGATGTTCCCTGCAGTTATATGAAAGTCTTATCTTCAAGTCTGACACCTGGCGCTACTTTCATTGAAAATATTACGGGGCCGTGGTTATGAATGATAGTGGCTTCACTGCAGGTGGGACAGAGCCTTGATCAATAACAAACACACTACAAACAACAATCAAAGAGGCAGGAGATGAACTTTGGTTTCTAGGTCAATGTCACAATCTAATACCTGAAATACCCGGGAAAGCCTTACGGTATGTGTTTGTGTGTTTGTTTATCTATGTGTGTGTGTGTGTGTGTGTGTGTGTGTGTGTGTGTGTGTGTGTGTGTGTGTGTGTGTGTATTCAGGACAGAACTTCTCCTGACCTTGCCTGATAAGCAATTGAAGCCCGATTTTACCTAACATTGAAGGTGTTGGTGTGTGCGTGGGTGTGGGTGTGGGTGTGGGTGTGGGCGTGAGCATGCAACAAGAGGAACATACTGAAGACCAAAATTTATGTGAGGACCAAACTCAAGTCAGACTTTAGAACCATTAAAATCCTTACTAATGGCATCACTTTATGTGCATGCCCAACATGTTATGTAAGCAGCACTGATGTACAATAGCAATTCATAAAGCAACACTTTTTACACACAAACTGCGGGTTCGCGGTGCGGGAGCTGTGCTGTCCGTGAGCTGTCTGTGAGCGGTGCCTGTGGGCTTGTGCATTCACGGCCAGAAATTGTCTCCGCTCGGAAACCGGACCTGAGCCGCGTAGAACACACATGCTGTGTGAATGACCTAACCTGTTAACATGCATTCTAAACAAAAATGCCCCCAAACCACGTCCGTACCGTTTATGTCCCGTTTATGAGTGTGAATGGCCTAACCTGTTAACATGCATTCTAAGCGAAATCAAAAACTACGCCCGTGCCGTTTCCGTCACTTACGCTCAGGTTTTGGTCAGAAATGGGCCTTAGAATCAAGACTAACAAGACAGTGAGAATGCCCTACGACACAACATCTGCAGAAATGCATTCTGCATTGTTGTGCTAAGAAATAATGTACACAGCTTAGTTAGAGCAGGGGTCTCCAACAGGTAGCTCTGGAGCTGACAGTATAGCTCCCCACCTGCTTCTGAGTAGCTCTCCAAAGGGTTAAAGGAAATTGAAATGAAGTTCATAACACAGTCACAAAATGTTGAAATCTATTTAAAAGCACATTCAAACATCCTGCCCATGCAGCTTTACTGCTCTCTGATGAGAATTTATGTTGGTAGAGTGCACCAGATTTGGCTATAACTACACACAAACGTAGCGAGGCCAAATAGTAGAGTAGCTGTCGGCCATACTGATTTTGTTACGAGTAGCTCGAGGAGGAAAAAAGGTTGGAGCTTAGAACTTAGAACTTAGGCTTAGAACTTCCTGGTCCTGTTGTGCACTTGACTACAGTAGGTTGTGTCTCTGGAACTCTCGACTGAGATGGAGCAGAAATAAACACAAACATCTTTTCAGGCCATTTTTAATCTTAATCATTTTCCCCTCCTCGTTTGGCTACTTCCTAATCACATTAGAGTCTGGTTATCAGAGATGACAGTGTGGCGCTTGTGGCCTCATTTACACACGCGGAGCTACAGTGTGTGTGTGTGTGTGTGTGTGTGTGTGTGTGTGTGTGTGTGTGTGTGTGTGTGTGTGTGTGTGTGTGTGTGTGTGTGTGTGTGTGTGTGTGGCAGGCATAAGAGGGTACTCTGAGGACGGTGGCCTGGAGGGACAAACTTTGCCCCTTAGGAGGGGATTACCCTTCAGTATCCACAACAGCAAGCCTCTGCCAAGGACAGCACCAGATAGCCGTGTGTGTGTATGGGCAGATGTGCGTGTGTGTCTGTGTGTGTTTGTGCAGATGTACGTGTGTGTGTGTGTTGGTGCAGATGTACATGTGTGTGTATGTGTGCGTGTACGAGTGTGTGTGTGAGTGTGTATGTGCAGATGCACGTGTGTGTGTGTGTGTGTGTAAGTGCACATGTACATGTGTGTGTGTGTGTGCATGTTCAGATGTACATGTGTGTGTGTGTAAGTGCACATGTACGTGTGTGTGTGTGTGTGTGTGTGTGCATGCGCATATACGTGTGAGTGTGTGTGTGTGTGTGTGTGTGTGTGTGTGTGTAGAAGGGGAATACGGAATAAGAGGGGACATTTGTCAGGGATGACAGTGCTGCTGGTGCTGCTGCTTACTGTAAGCTAGACAACTAGAGCTGATACACAGAGAGAGACAACCTCCCATCTGCCCAGCCTGAGCTCCACAGTGGAGTGGAGTGCTGGAGAGAGGCAGTCTAGGCTAGTCCACTATAATAGGCTACTAGTCTGTACTATAGGCTTAATCCTCATGAATGCACACAAACATATACACACACACACACACACACACACACACACACACACACACACACACACACACACACACACACACACACACACACACACACACACACACACTCCAGTCAGATTGCTGTGTATATTATAGGCTCCATAGGCTTCTGTGCTGTCCACAGTGGAGTGGAGTGCTGGAGAGAGACAGTCTAGGCTAGTCCACTATAATAGGCTACTAGTCTGTACTATAGGCTTAATCCTCATGAATGCACACAAACATACACACACACACACACACACACACACACACACACACACACACTCCAGTCAGATTGCTGTGTATATTATAGGCTCCATAGGCTTCTGTGCTGTGCAGTCAGTCTAGTCCACTAAGGCTCTCGCTGGTACAGCAAGCTCCAGTCGGAGCACTGCGCTTCTAATCAAAAATCCAATCTAATAAAAAAATTCTATTCCATTATTTTCAATGTAACCGCACACACCAGCACAGAACTTGATTATGATCTATGGTCTATATTGCCAGAGCGGTTCATTAACATCCATTGTTGATTCCTCAGGCTACTGCATTATGTTTGCCGCTTGTAGTGCGCTGCCGATGTGTGTGTGTGTGTGTGTGTGTGTGTGTGTGTGTGTGTGTGTGTGTGTGTGTGTGTGTGTGTGTGTGTGTGTGTGTGTGTGTTCAAAATTATCGAATTCAAAATGCTGTCAAAACCGGTGTGCGGAGGCCTTTACTAGACACTGAAGACCCATCTGAGTGAGATAGTTAAGTCCACCAGTGTGTACTAAAGGCTTACTGGTCTGACTGCCTAAATTTACACCTGTCTCGTTACCTGTCTGATAGTACGTTTGCCAGCCACTCTCTGTTTTTTTCT
>JAODXP020000020.1:21862287-21869787 GCA_027497455.2 Sardinella longiceps
GCTCACGCCGCTGGCGCTTCAGCTTGCGCTGCATAGAGCTGCAGAAGCAGCAGAGGATCACGATCAGACCCCACACCAGCCAGAACCCCGCAAAACACACCAGGAACGTGTACGTGCCCTGGGACATCTCCATGGCCGACGCTGACACACACACACAGCGGTGTGGACTCACAACAGATGAGAAGGGGTTTAACACATACGTACTGTATGTGTGTGTGTGTGTGTGTGTGTGTCTGCTTCAATCAGTGTGTGTAAATACGTGTGTGTGTGTGAGTGTGTGTCTGCTTTAATCAGTGTGTGTGTACATACGTGTGTGTGTGTGTGTTTGTGTATCTACTTCAATCAGTGTGTGTTTGTGTGTGTGTGTAAAGAGCGGTCTTTTACCAAGACCTTTTTTCTGTTGAATATAGCACCTTATTTTTCAAATAATAAGTCTCTTTGAGGTGGCATGTTTGTGGGCCTCTGTGTCTCCTTCAACGTGTGTGTGTATGTGTGTGTGTGAGTGTATGTGTGTGTGCCCATTTCACTGGGTCCTGGTTAAAAACTGAAGAGGTTCCACGTTACTCTCCTGTTAAGGTGTGTGTCTAAGGTCAGTCCAGTGCAATCCAAAATAGCAGCGCAGACTTTCAGTGACCAATAGGATCCCTCGGAAGTGGACAAGGCACAGGTGAGACGGTCAGTCTGTCCCAAATCAGGACATAAGGCAGCAACATACTGTAACTAGCCAATCACATCGGCTCCTGAAGGGGAAGTCCCTCCCCCACCAGCGTCCTTCCTACTTCCTGGCACTCGTCCAATCACATCGAAGAGCAGGTGGGTATCAGAGCCAAAGCCCAATGGCTGCCAAATAGACCCGCTCCGCTCCTTGGCGCCAGATCACAAGGTCGTGGACTTGACCTTGAGGCAGAGGGCATGTGCGGGGTCTCCTTTCTCACATCGCAAGGGCTAATCACACACTCCGGGCTGGGAAACACACACACACAGACACACACACACACACACACACACAAAAGGATTCGTTATCACCAGTATCAATCATGACAGGCATATTTTGCAAATGTATTCCATTCTATGAATGATGTGCAGAGGTAAGGCTGACGTGTACTTGTGAGTTTGCATGTGTGTCTCTGTGTGTGTGTGTTACTGTGTGGGTGTGTAAGTGTGTTTGTGTGTGTGTGTGTGTAAGTGTGTGTGTGTTTATGTGTCTGTGTGTGTACTGTAAGTGTGTGTGTGTGTCTGTGTGCATAAGTATGTGTGTGTGTGTGTGTGTGTGCTAATCAGCCTCAGCTGTTAAAGCATCAGCATCACACAGCAAACTTCAGGGGGCCGGCTTCAATTTCACACTCCAAGAGGCCCAGACAGCGATGAGGCAATATGGCAGCCGCAGCAGCAGCAGCTAACACACGGAGCAGAGCGGCACGGGCACGCGTGCGTCCTTTCAAAACACCGCCTTCACTTGTGTGTGTGTGTGTGTGTGAGTGTGTGTGTGTGTGTATGTGTATGTGTGTGTGTGTGTGTAAGCACGTGTGTGTGTAAGCGTGTGTGTGTGTGTAAACGTGTAAGCGTGTGTGTGTGTGTGTGTTTAAGCGTGTGTTTGCAACACGGAACAGCACGGCACGGGTACTCATGCGACCACTCAAAACGCGGCCTTGCCTTCGGTTGCAGCCCGCACTGCAGTAGGCACCATTCCGCTTACGCCTTTAGATAAACAGATCCCCGTATTGCGGCCCGCGGGAGACGTGGGCACGCAGAAGATTCTATATGACGCACGCTGGACATACAAAACACCACGAGGAGTCTCACGCAGCGCCAACCTATCAAGACTGCAGCTCTCACTCATCTCCAAGGTTCTGAATCACGCCAAAGTGTGTGTGTGTGTGTGTGTGTGTGTATGTGTGTGTGAGTGTTTACATGTGTGTGTGTGTGTGTGTGAGTGCATCACTTGTTGTTGCATAATGGAGTGAGTTTGTACTTTGTGCTGCTCTTTTCTGTGGAGTTTTTTCACAGATATTTTTGACAGACAATTATCACCTTTCAGTGTGTCAGACCTTCATCTAGATAATGACAGGTTTCAGCGTGCCAATTCATTCACTCCCTCTCTCTTTCTTTCTTTCTCTCTCTCTATCTCTCACTCTCTCTCTCTCTCTCTCTCTCTCTCTCTCTCTCTCTCTCTCTCTCTCTCTATCCCTGTATAGGTTCAGTTATGCAACCATGCATGCCTCCAAACACACTAGACAACATGATACCAGAAGACCAGTCCTGTGGTGCGCTCTCTCTCTCTCTCTCTCTCTCTCTCTGCCTCTGCCACTCTCTACCTCTCTTGTTTTTGTAATAACACACAATCAAAAATGATCAGAGAGAGAAAGAGACAGAGAGACAGAGAGAGAGAGAGAGAGAGAGAGAGAGAGAGAGAGACAGAGAGAGAAAGATAAAGAAAGAATGAGAGAGAAAGAAAGAGAAAGGGAGATAGAGGTGGGTGTTATCAGAGGGAGAGTTTAATCTGTCTGACCTTCCACAGAGACATTACATCAGCCCCGATATAGTGGACCACTCGGCCCAGATCCGGCTGTGATACGGCCCGGATGCGGGCCAAAGATGAAGCACACCAGGGGCCTGATCCTCCCCAGAGACCACGGCTCTCACTCCGCTAATCCCAAACGCACCCCTGTTTCTCCCCGGCTGCCCTCTGCTCCGCTGCGCTGCGCTGCTCTGCTCTGGCCGCCCGTCTCAAGCAGTGAAAAACACAAGAGCCATCGCCACTCCAGACAGATGAATTCAAAGCAGGGTTGTAAGATGAATAGCAATGCCAGCGCAGCGCAGAGGAGAGAGAGAGAGAGAGAGAGAGAGAGAGAGAGAGAGAGACTGTGCGCTGCTGGTAAAGGTCAAGGCAGAATGGACTCCAAGTCACCTTAATCTTCTCGGTTACTCAGCAGTTCGCGCTACCGACGAATGACTGGGGTGGAACCTGTCATCGCTTTTATATTATATTCAAACTGGCTAATAAAATAAAAATGCTTGGATTCTCTGCAGGCTTTCATTGCAATTCATTTCAGAGCTTCATGCCAACATTCTAAGCTCATATTCTGATTACAGCCTAGTTTATGAGGTGGCAGTATATTTTGGGGGAAAAAACGGAAAGAAAAATAAAATTCAACTCTAATAATCTCGACACCAAACAAAGTGGTCTTCTTCAGTTCAACGGTGGTATATTTTAATGAATGACAACATTCATAAAAGGACTGAGGCTTCTGAGGGACAACCGTCACGAATGGATCGCGAGATAGCGGCGATAACTACAAAGGCTGGCCAAGGGCGCACCTGTAGTCCACGCGTAGGAAGCACGAGAACGCAGCTACCAGTTCCAACAGCCTCAACACATATTTTTAAAACTGATCAGGAATTCAGTCGTTAGTGAAATCCACTTATCATTACGTTATGTCAATATGTATCAATATGTACGATAAATAGTGGTTGTTTACCTGTGAGCAGCGAGCGTTCCTTGGTGCCGGAGAATCCATTGAACCTGTGGCGCCTTCCAAGCTTGACTTGTTTGTACAGGAGAGGAATCGATGAGGTCCGACTGATTATACCGTTTCAGGAAGGCGAATGATTCGTGACAAACACCGTATCAGGAATGATGCCCAGATAACGTTTTAGCCCTTGTTGTTGGTGCGAAGTCACGGTCTATCGGTATATGCGTGTGTCTGTTATGGCTGAAGCGTGACTCCCCTCGCGTCTGTCACGGCTGTGACACTCCGCGCATTGATACCCGCCGCGTGGATCTCACGGAGACACTCACCTGAATCGGTCGGTCCCCAAAATATGAATGCCACAGTCACGCGTTTCGTGTTTGGCCGTGTCGTGAATGAATGTGATGGATGACAATACTGCCATATATTCTCCTGCTGTCTGTCGCCCCTCCCCCTTTAACTCTTCATCAAAACGCCCGTCAGTCCTTCCTTCATTCAGAGGTAGCTATGCTGTCATGGCTCCATGTCAATCTAGGCTACTGGAGGTGATTTAAGTACACTCATAGGCAGAGCGGTGCATTCAGTTACCTGAGGTAGACCTGAGAGATGTAAGTGTCTGACCACTGAAGTAAGACACTGATCCTTTAGCTGTGTCAGGAGTTGCAACATTTTGTCTGGAGACTGGATATTGTGAAATGGGTAGCCCACATGAAGTTAGATTTATTTTTTTCACCTTACACAGAATCTAGCCTACTCAAAAAGACTGGTGAATAAAATCAAAATGCTTACTTGAGCATCTTTTTAAGGTCTTAAGCGACAGTCTCTGGGTAGGCTATTTAAAAGCACCTTTCATGTATGTGGTCAGATGCTAAAATAAAAACAGAGAATATTCATTAGTCTACAATCTTGCACCCATTTTACAAGCATGTCAGCATATCTGATACTTGTGTCAGTTGTAGATTCTTGCCCCTCTCAGCAAAAACAACCTGGAACAATTCTGGAATGCAATCCAAGCTCAGCTAAGATCAATTACAGATGTTGAATTTTAGTCAGCTGTCAACCCAGTTCTTGGAACAGAGGCTATTTGTCAAATTTTAATATGAAACTAATATTAAAAATTCATTTATAACATAATATAAATGT
Organism: Sardinella longiceps; assembly: GCA_027497455.2. NCBI lineage: Eukaryota > Metazoa > Chordata > Actinopteri > Clupeiformes > Clupeidae > Sardinella > Sardinella longiceps. The sequence continues at coordinate 21,866,901 of JAODXP020000020.1, forward strand.
ATTATTCATTTATAACATTCATTTATAACATAATATAAATGTATTATTAAAACTTTCCATTGTGCTGCATCCCCACTCCCCTGACCTTGTCCATCTAAGTCCACTAATAAAGCTGGTAGGACCACTGACTAGGGGTCACTCCTGAAATGGCAAGAGAGAGGAGAGAGAAGGATGAGAGAAGTTGGGGTGAGGACTGGGATTGGGGGGGGCTCTTTCCATTTGGGTCCAACAGAACCAACTTTCTTGGAGCCTTTCTGATCTCTTTTTCCATTTTCCGCGCTTGGCTCTCCAACACTGGACCCTGTTGACCCAAGTGCGTAGAATCGGTCCGTTCACACACACAGAACCTTGGCCCGTTGAACACAGCAGCTCTTGTCCCCTTGACGCTTTCATCTCATAAGCACACGCTTGTGTCCCATCATGACTCTGTGTCAGGCAGGCAGCCTGTGACCAAACGCTGACCACTGTGCTGGACGCACTTCTGACCTCCATTAGTCACCCCTGATGGAGCCCTGAAGGGCTGTTTCAAGGTACTTAGGGGGCCCCAAGCAAACAGGACATGGGGGCCCTTCACCTCATTTAAAGGAAAATACCAGAGTGAATTCAAGCATAGCCCTGTTGAAAGAGCTTGCTAAATGCGTTAGTTAGCGAGTGGAACAAAATAATTTGGTACAGCACAGACCGAACGCGAACGCAGAAGCGAACAGGCACTTTACACTGAATCAATGGGACGTGACTGTTGGAAACCGAAAGTAAGATCTGAGGTTACATTAACTCAATGTAAAGTGTTTCGCGTTCGCGTTAGGTCTATGCTGTTCGAAATTCTTTCATTTCATGTGAAATATATTGCTGTTAGAAGGCTCGTGCAGCAGGGCTATGCTTAAACTTACTCCGGTGTTTTCCTTTAAGCCACATTGTTATAATCTTTAAGCATCTTTCATTAATATAGTTATTTGTATTGAACTTACAGGTGTCTAACTCAAGCCTAAAGACACCAACTAATAAACTAAAATAATTAAACAGTCAATCTTTGGAGGGGCCCTTCAGCCAGGGGCCCCAGGCAGTTGCCTGGTTTGCCTGTCCTGTTGCAACAGCCCTGTGATCCCTTATTGGCTATTCATCTGAGTCATCCATCTATAAATAATATTCCATCTATCAATAATACTCCAGCCTAAAGTCATATTTTATTGGAAAACACCACCAATTAAACTACTAGAATGATTAAACAGTCAATCTTGGGGGCCCCTTTCAGCCTGGGGCCCCAGGCAATTGCCTGGTTTGCCTGTCCTGTTGCGACGGCCCTGTGATCCCTTATTGGCTATTCATCCATGAGTCATCCATCCAGCCCTGAAGGGCTTTTCCTTTTCCTTTTCCTTCTCCACTGCGGACTGACTGGGAACCCCCAAGCATGGCCACATGCTAAACCACTCACTGGAGACACTCACTGGAGTCCGCTCTTAGTCAACCCTCCTCCTCTTCCTCCTCTTCATCTTCTTCAAAGGCATGAATGGCGGGACAAAGGACTCCCCTGTTCCCGTCACACTTGGAGTGGAATTTTGGAGCCCGAGTCTCCTCTCGTATTGCGTCACAAATGCACAACCTTACTGGAAGACCAGAGCCGGAGACTTCTCTCATATTGTGTCACAAATGCACTGTACCGCCACCTCTCGCCACGTAGAGACACTGAAGTCCGCTCTAAGTCAACCCTCCTCCTCGACCTCTTCCTCATCTTCCTCTTCCTCTTCATCTTCTTCAAAGGCATGAATGGCGGGACAAAGGGCTTCCCTGTCCCCGTCACACTTGGAGTGGAAGACCGAAGCGAGAGCCTTCTCTCGTATTGCGTCACAAATGCACCGCCTCCCGTCACGTCACTCGAAACTTCTTTTATTCTCAACAACCTGCAGCCCACGGAGGACACGATGACAAAGCGCACGAACACACACACACACACACACACACACACACACACACACACACACACACACACACACACACACACTGAGTGAGAGAGAGAAGAATGAGTGTTATTTTGGGTAACACTTTTCATTATGGTACCTTAGTGCATCATCTGCTTCAGGACTTACAGTTTAAGTATCCTTTTAACCCTGTATACTGTATACTGTATACAGACAATAGACCGGCATCCGCATGCAGGCTACTATAGCTGTAATACATAATTTGAAATGCATTGTGTTACGACCCCCTGTGCCCTCTTCAGGCCTGGCATGGGAAATGCCTAGGCCAAGCTCTCCTTACTGGCCTAATTGGTTGATTGGGCGCACCTGATGGTGCTTGTATTTAAGGGGTTGTCTTTTCTCCCTCTTTCTCTCTGACTCTTGACTCTTTGGCTTTTGGGAGCAGGCACATTTCTGTTACAGGCACTACGGTGATCTTTCTCCCACTTCCACTTTCCCTCTCCTTTTGGACATCATACTGACTCTGGCATACATGCTTACACACACACACGAGCATACATCTTTCCTTATTTACCCCTAGACATTTGTTTTGATATTTGCTATTTATTGAATCCTGATTACTTTTAATAAATATTTATTTGGTTAACCTTTACATTTGTTGTCCGCCTCCCCTTTATGTTGCGGCCCTGAGCCAGGTCGTAACACATTGCACTTAATTTTTCTCGAAGGCTATACATTGGGGCTTTAAAAGTTTTTAAGAAGCTTGTTTCAACTCCTCAAATAGCTCCTGTATCAGCCTCTCCAGTTGCAATGCCTCTCTCAGACTCTCTGGTTATGTAACAGTGCTAGAATGAAAAGTTTCTGTCCTTCCTTCTCTTCTCTAGTCTGACGGTGGTATTAGATGCATTCTAAATATACTGAATTTGAGCAAAAAAAAGAAATGCTGCAGATGTAAGCAGTAGCCATAACTA
>JAODXP020000020.1:21877287-21889787 GCA_027497455.2 Sardinella longiceps
TCAGGGGCACTGCTAGAATTTTTGGGCCCTATGACAAAAACATTTTTTGGCCCCTCAAATATTGATTTTAATACTAAATTGTCTTTATCTATACTGAGTTGATCATCTACTGCCCTAGCGGCGCCCCTGATCCTAATAGTGTGTTGTGTTGAGTTGAGTTGAGTGACATTGGTCTTCTGGGGCATAAATTGGTTCCTAGGGAGATGACTGAGGCTGATTCAGAAACAACGATGCTGAGTCAGATTCTGCTCTCTGTTGTTTGAGGGGGGCTGGCTGGCTGCTGAAAAAGCCATCACTGACTGACAGAGTTGAACTCCAAATTATTACCCAAACCCTTGACGAAAAATTAACCCTTTTCATTAGCCCATCCTTGGCCTACAACACGTTTCTCTTTCTACGAGGGTCGCGGATCTCATTCTCAGCTATGAGCAGGGCTGGACTGGGACCAAAATATGGCCCTGGCATTTATGGTCATGAAGGCCCACCGTGATTTTATTCAATAATAACTTCATGGCTAACTAATATAAAATAACACTGTAAGTTAGACACATTGCTTGAGATTTAGTCTAGCCCTAAATTGTGACCGCCCCGACCCCAAAAATGACCGTCTATGGTCAGTCCATGCCGGGCATTGCCCTGTATGCCCTATGGCCAGTCCATGTCTGGCCTGAGGCATATGCGCCTGCTGAGATGCTTATCCTAAAAGTTGGCCAGCTCTTGCTATGCCTATGGTATTCTCATGCTTCATTCTTGATTCAAGCCAGCTATGCTCCTGCAGCTGAAGTATCAAGTTAATGGCTGGAATTCCAGACGGAGTTGTTAAGATTGAGAAACATCAGCTCGTTGAAGACGTAATAAGGCACTGACCTAGTCAGGCTATCCTCAATGCTGATGCTATTCTTGCACTTCCAAGCTGGTTCTCAAGCTGATTCGGCTCGATGCCAGACTGAAGTCTGTAGCATTCTTGCATTCAAGCCTGGAAGGCTGATTGCGCCAATATCTCTGTGATGACAGGCCACTTTGTCAATGTTAAATTTTCATGTTCAGACCAAATGTGTCTGGAATTCCAAGACTGGAAAGCTAACGTTACTGTCACATGCGGAGATGAAAATCGGGTGTGAAGATTGGAGGCATAGTGCGGTTATTGACGCAGACCAGATGTCTATGCCCCACAGAATGTGTCCGCCACTGATAGGCTGACATCCCAATTTGGAAACACTGCCCTATGCTAAGCCCTCAACCCTGTGAAACTGTATTTTGCTACGATAATTGTTTTGGAACATCAACGGACACACTAACCACTTGGTGAGCAGCATTTATTTTAAAACCTTTTAAAATAAACAAAAGGTTGTTTCAAGGACATCTAAGGTTGTTTAAGGACATTATCGGACATGCACAAAGCAAGCCACTCTGACTCAGGGAATTCTAAATGAGCCAAATATCCGAGACAGGACCGAAATTTTGGTGTCAATGATTCTATTTCATCCTAGAAACTCCAGAACAGCGGCTGAACATGCTAAAAAGTGATCTTCCCCTTTAACTATGAATGAGTGCCTTGTGATTGGCAAGTTCATGCTAGTTAAGTCTTTGAGGGTCCAGGGCTTAGGGCATATAACCTCACTCAGGTCAGATGCAGTGCCCCCTTAGGTGCAGGCATCTGAGATCGCGTCCATTGAAAGGAATTTCAGGACTGATATTGAATGGATGAACCAACCTTGAGACCATACAAACCGCCGGGCAGGATTTTTGACGCAGCTCATCTCTTGCAAACTTACAACACTACTAACAGTTATATATGAAAGAGACATCTATATTATGCAAGTTAAATCGATTATTGTGGCAATTATGCCGCAGATACTGCCGTTTATGTTTGTTTGGAACCGCTGAAAAACTAGAAATTGTGTTGGATCATGGGATGCAACTGTTAGGTTTCAATGTGTAAGTGGTTGAAGTAAGATGACAGACAAGTGGTTTGTCCAATTATATGCAGGATTTTTTGATGACGTCCAGTCTTCTGAAACAAATCTCTTACGGATCAAATTCAGATGGAGTAGCCTGTTTGCAGTCATGAATCATCTACTGATAGGCATAGGGTGGACAATGGGATTCAGCAGTGATGTTCACAAGTCATTTTTTCCAAGTCCAAGTCAAGTCTCAAGTCTTTGTACTCAAGTCCAAGTCAAGTCCCAAGTCCTGAGGCGCAATGCCAAGTCAAGTCTCAAGTCAAGTCTCGAGCCTCCCAAGTCCATGCCAAGTCTCAAGTCTTCTCCCCAAGTCAAGCCTTTTTGAATCTTGGGAAAAAAATTCCCTTTGACAGGGTGAGGGTGGACATAATTATGCACACAATCTGCTATTGACAAATCAGCTGTAATGTTAGAATGCAGTTGATTTAGAATGCAGTTGTATGCATGAGTTACATTGCACCTAAGAAGAAATATTGTACTTATACTTTCCCATAACAAACATCAGAAAAAAAACAAAATAATGAAATGAACACTTCTGTGAAATGAACATTGTTCACAAGTCACAAGGCTCAAGTCTGAGTCAAGTCTCAAGTCATTGAGGGCAAGTCCAAGTCAAGTCTGAAGTCTCCAGAATGAGCGACTTAAGTCAAGTCCAAGTCCAAGTCTCGAGTCCAAGTCCCCATCACTGGGATTCAGTATGGTAGATGCTAGAATGGATCAGCCGGACGATCCATTCTAGCATCTACCATTCAGTATAGGCTATTTCCTCTCCTGTTCCACCCCTCAGCTCTTACATACTGTATGCCTGGAAGTGATATAAGCAAGAGAGACAAAAGATGAGCCATTGTGCTATAGACACGACGAGGGGTTTGGATAATTATTATGGGCTGGACTGAACTGTATTTCACGGCCATAGGCTGAGGGCACTGCATGGTGTGATAATCAGAGCTTTATCATCAGGGTGAGATCTGAGTACAGGGAGCAGAGCAGGGCACGGTTGGACTGCATAATAGCAGAGAGAGAGAGAGAGAGAGAGAGAGAGAGAGAGAGAGAGAGAGAGAGAGAGAGAGAGAGCAACAAAGGAAAAGATAGTGTGGGAGTGGATTTCTGTATTTCCTTTGTAAAAAAAGAGCAGATCATTTCCTATAGCCTACACTGAAGTGTTTAAGGTTAACATTATGAGCTGTGTGAAACCTGTGTTATCATAGCCTGGGTGTGATTCATAGGAACCCCTCTGAAATGGTGACAAAACCAAAGATATGGAAAAGCAAATTAAGGAATGAGTGTTGTGTGGGAACCAGGCATCCGTTAACCAAACGCATACAGTAGTTGTTAGCAAACTTGTTGGTTGCAATGCAATTTCCTATTGCCAACTAACTAAGTTGCAACCTTTTGGGAAATGTACGCCAGGATCATACCACTAAGACAACCCAGAGAGCCTACTGGTCAAACTGGCTTCAAAGAATGCCGACTTGCTGCTTGGCATAATTTGTGTTTAGTAATTTGTCCCTGGCGTGATTAAAGACTGTCATGATGCACATACTTGCCTTCAGAGCATTTTTTGACCACATCAGAACAGTCGAGACAAAGGAGTAACCTGGCTACCTAACTGTAGAGTTCACTGTTATTTATTAATAATTAATTAACTACATATTAGTGTAAATGAGCTATTAAATAACTGTTTATAGGGGACAGGTATTACAAAGTGGTACCCTAGGTAGCCCCAATTCAGAATAGTCCGATTCCTAGCGAGACTAAGGGGTAGCCCTTGTAGTCTCTCTAAACACAGCTATTTCCAGTGCAAGCTGGCACAGCGAGACAGTGAGACACAGACACTCACTGCTGTATTTAACAGATACAGTATAAGGAAACAAGAGAACTGCCCACCTAAAAATCCATTCAGCCTGCGGATACTGATCATCATGATTCTCATACACGTGCTGCTGTTGGGACTCGCCCCGTGTTTCAGCATTGTGTTTTAATATCGATCTTCCCACCACATCTCAAGGGTTTGGGTGAATACATTTCTCAATTCCTAACTCCTTCCTGCTTAACTTCAGGGCACTTTAGATTTAATCATGCAAAACTGCCAGTCTGTATGATATAAAAATAACAATAATATATTCTACTTTAATCACCTGGTCAACACACTGATCTGAAAGTTCTATTTTCCCAGATGACACATGAACCAAAGCCAATTCAGAGTCAACAGTTATTTGAATAAAACTGATTTACGTTTCGATGTGCTGACCAGCCCTGTTGTTTGAGCTCACTGTATGCTGTCTATAGCCTATAGGAATAAGGAATAAGAATGTGATTTGATACAACACAAACTAACCAATTCAACAGCTAACATTGAGCACAGTTAAAGGCAGGGACTGTTCTAGTTTTAAATAGAACAGTATTCTGTTTGTGCACAAGTAATATAAACTCATTTACACAGAAACATACTTTTAGTTTCATTTTCTTATGCCGCATTCAGCAAATGTTGCATACTGTATACCTGTTCTTTGACACTTCAGAATGCAATTGTCAGGTCCGTTTCAAGGTACTATGGGGGCCCCATGCAAACAGGGCATGGGGGCCCTTCACCTCCCATAAAGACCTACATAAACTGCACTGTTATAATCTTCAAGCAACTTTCATTAGTATAATTTTTTGTGTTGAACTTGCAATTGTTTAACTTTTATTGGGGAACACCTCCATCTAAACTACTAAAATGATTAAACAGTCATTCTTGGGGCCCCTTTCAGCCTGGGGCCCCAGGCGATTGCCTGGTTTGCCTGTCCTGTTGCGACGGCCCTGGCAATTGTTAGATCTCGGAACGGCAGCATTTGGTGCAACATAGACTCAATATGCAAACTCAGAGCTAACGCTAACAGATGGGGGCATATGAGAACAAAACTTTCATGACCTCATCAGTTAGTGTTGGCTGTCGTTTCACTATTTGGTCTAAGCTGCACAAGATTTGGTTGTTCTTGTGCCTATCAACAGCACTAAGCAATGTGAAATAACAGGGTTACAGGTTGATTCATTCTGGATCATTCCTTTAAAACAGCATGAGGTGATTTAACAGATTGGGACAATCACAATAAACAGAGAAGCGGAAATGCACCACTTAATTCATCATTTAATTAATGAACCATTTCAGTAACTGAAGTTTATACTCCAAAAGTCCAGCCTGAAGCAGGCCACTGTTTAGAAACATAATAGTGGTCAGGAAACAACATAATTTACCAATAGCAGAGGGAACTCGCTCCATCCGTGACCAAGCGCTTTACGTTTACGTTTCTTTGCAGTCATACAGTCCCTCTCTTCTTACTTAACAATACTATGGGATTTTCTGCTTAACCGAAGTCATATTATACACATTTAAGAGGAACAGTAACAGACATCAGAGTCTTAAGAGACACTTAAATAATTCACCTTGACCAAAATCCCTGATAATTTCATTGAAAAGTTGTTCAGTGAACAGCAAAAAAACAACAAACAACAAAATAATAAAAACAAAACAAAACAAAAAAAATCTGCAGGCTTACAGTCATTCCGCTTTGATAGCATGACTTGGGACTTTGCCTTGAGTTTTTAGTCTTTAAGAGGAACTGGCACAGATATACATTTTCAAACTTTTTCTTTCAGAGAATGTTCTTTAACGTGAAGCAAAGTAAAGAACCTTTCCTGGAACACCTTTTAGAATGACAAGCACATGAACAACATGGAGGTTCTTTTCCTACAGGAACTTCTCTAGGGTCAGACTGTTCTGCAGTTCTTTCCTCTAGGGCAGTTCTTCCCACCGTACAGAACTTTACTTTTCTTTAGAACCGTTTGAGGCTGAAAAGGAACTAATTGGCACCACATAAGATTCTTTTCCAAAGCTCTTCTCCCAAGTATGGGTTTGAGGCATCAATACCAAAGAGGCTTTGCCTTGAGGCTCTGAAGACTGGTTCTCCTGAGACCATGCACACACACACACACACACACACACACACACACACACACACACACACACACACACACTCTGTGAACACACACACACACACACACACACACACACACACACACACACACAGGCACACACACACTCCCAGGCCGACAGGCAGTCTACTAAGATTAACACAGCACAGCAGACAGACAGACTGGTGTCCATGTGGTTAGAGAGAGACAGAGGAAGAACCCCTCCACTCTCAGCCCCTATTCTTTGTGCTCTCATTTAAAACAACATAGAAAAGAAACCTGACAAAATCAAAACAAACAATCTCAACTTTTTTTTAAAACTGCACTCTTTAGAGAATCAATCCCTCTATGCAGTACTTTTGACATTATGGTTTCCATAGTAATGGACAAACAGGTGCACATGCAGACAGAAAGAGGAAGAGAGAGAGAGAGAGAGAGAGAGAGAGAGAGAGAGAGAGAGAGAGAGAGAGAGAGAGAGAGAGAGAGCAAAAAAATAAAATAAAAATAAATTGAGAGGTTTGGACACAGTGCAAGCTGCTCACACACACACACACACACACACACACACACACACACACACACACACACACACACACACAGAGATAGCCCCTCAGTGCATTGCGCTAGAAACTAAAAGCCAAGAAAAAGATAGACAGACATACAAACGTCCTGTGACAGATAAGAGTGAAAACGACACACTCTCACAGTGTTCAAGCTTGGCTCAGAAACAATGTTAAAGACAAATCAAAACAAAATAAACAAACAAACAAAACAAAACAATCAAAATTAAGTTCTGTTCAGTCTTGTGTTAGGTATTGTCGTGGTGTTGTTAAGTCTTGTTTTTGTGGTTGTTGTTGTTGATGTTGTTTTGTTTACACATACTGTATATCTTCCATTATTGCTAAATAAACAAACAAACAAACAAATAAATGAAAAAAGTGGTACCAACAGAAGAGTCTTTTTTACACTGTACAGTACAGTAGACTGGAATGTATTTGAGTTTCCAAGAACAGAAGCGGGCAGGGGGTGACGGGGGACGGGGCGCGCAGGAGGGGGTGGGGGGTTTGTTGAGGACATTGCGCAACGTCGGGACAGTGAGACACGGATGGAGGTTGTGACAGTGGGCACACACACACACACACACACACACAGGGGGTTGGGGGGGGGTCTATGGCGTCCCAAAACCCTTAACAGGGTGGAGAGTCCCCCTCAAACCCCCCCCCCCCACACACACACACACACACACTTCTTTCAACAGCACCTCCATGAGTGGTCATTAACAAGGACAATCTCTCCCATTCTCCACTGAGCTGAGCTGAAGAAGGTTCCATTCCATGCACTCTGTGGATGCTGTTCCAGGTCATGACCACCTTTGCCCAGAAGGGGGAGCTGGTACACACTGTACCAGAGATGAGTGTGTGTGTGTGTGTGTGTGTGTCACACGGAGCTTTGCGAAGCGAGCTTGCGTTATCGTACCAGCAGCCAGGGGGGTCAGAGGTGGTGAGGAGGGGCTAAGGGCTGATTTGAGGGAAAGCTTGCGTGAGGAGGATGCTTATAGGATGCAACAAATCCACAACCAGAACTGGGCCATAACCGGGCCAGCTGTAGGCCACATCCGCGCCACTTCCGGCCCTGATCTGATCCACAATCCTCCAGATCCGGTCCAGAGTTTAGCAGGATCATTGGCCAAGTGTCCATCCATATAGTATCTGTGAATGGCCATGTAATAATAGAACACTCCCACTATCGCCATGACACTCTAAGCATCAGGAGCCCCTGGGCCACACCAAAGGCACCTTCAGAACACATACACAGAGACCAGAGAGAGAGAGAGAGAGAGAGAGAGAGAGAGAGAGAGAGAGAGGGAGAGAGAGAGAGAGAGAGAAAGAAAGAAAGAAAGAAAGAAAGAAAGAAAGAAAGAAAGAAAGAGAGAGAGAGAAAGAAAGAAAGAAAGAGAAAGAGAGAGAGAGAAAGGAAAAGAGAGGGAAAGAGAGAAAGAAAAAAAAGAAAGAGAGAGAGAGAGACAGAGGGGAGGAAAGGAAAGGAAACGACAGACTGAACCAGTTTGGTCAGGAGTGTGAGCAGTAGCTGAACAGAGAACTCTTTTAACGGAACTCTTTTAGCGGTACTTTTTGGCAAATGAGGCAAATAATAATGATTAGGGGCAGAGACATATAAATGGGGTGGGGAGTAATGCTTAGCAATTACAAGGGCCAAAGAAAGATAGAGGGAGAGAGAGATGGAGAGAGAGAAAGAGATGGAGAGATATAAGAAGGGATGGAGAGAGGGATGACTCAAGATAGAGAGGAAGACCCACCAAGAGCCCACCAGCTATGATATATGGTACAGTCCAAATGATCAAATGGTTAATGGTACAGTCCAGGTGATATGGTACAGGGTACAGTCCAGGTGATATGGTACAGTCCAAATGATCAATGGTACAGTCCAGGTGATATGATATGGTACAGTCCAAATGATCAAATGGTTAATGGTACAGTCCAGATGATATGGTACAGTCCAAATGATCAATGGTACAGTCCAGGTGATATGGTACAGGGTACAGTCCAGGTAACCGAAGAAGGCGCACAGGTGATGGAACTTCTCCACACCTGCGCCTGTGTGTCTGATCCATTTAGTTTCCCACATGGATCTCGAATGCAGCCCTAACACCCCCGGCCCCCCCTACACACACACACACACACACACACATCCCACCCCACCCCACCCACACACACACACACACACACACACACACACACTTCTGCGCCAGAGCTCCATTTTAAATGCTAGAATGAGACGTCTACATTTAGTTTGAAATGTAATTTTAAGCAACATGTCTTCTACACGTTTTTCTTTTTTCCCCCCACAGCCATTGTGGACTGGAGGAGCTGTCACTGCATGTGATGACTGCACACTGCACACATCGATCAGATTGTCTGATTGTCTGACTGAACTTCATCTGCTGTACTGAATGCAGGTTGGTATATGTCTATAAGTATATAAAAACACATATTATACAAATATAAAAATATTTCCAAACAGACACCAGTCCCGTCCGCATTCAAATATTAATATTATTATTATGTGCAATACAGTTTCAGTAGTAACAGTGAGGCTTTCTGAAAGACCAAACTCCATCTCCATGTGGACACACGCCTGCACACAGGTGAGGCGCAGGTGAGCTGAGCGGCTGGGGAGGGGGGCGGGGCGGGGGCGGGGCTTCTGGTCAGGCCTCAGGTGAGATCACTCACAGCACACCTGTCTCTCCAGGTAAAACTCTTCATGACCCTTTGACAGCTGTCCGCTCCACTGCACACATTTTCAGTTGTTTTGTTTTATTTTTGCTCCGTTTTTGTTTTTTCATTTTTCCGTAATTAAGTCTTGCTGGATGTACATGGAGAGCTTGGAGAAAGTGAAAATATACATTCCCATATTTTTTAAAGAGCCGCCCACGCGTTGATGGTTTTTTGTTTGTTTGTTTTTCCCATGTTTTTAAAAATACAAATGTGCAAAGATTGTAAACAAATGAAATCCTTTGTGTTGGGTTGGGTTGGAGCACTCCAGGGCGGTTGGGATGGGGGGGGGGGGGGCAGAAAGAGGTGGGGGTGTCCGCAAAAGGGCATCTTGATGCAGGGAGGAGGCGATGGTGTGGGGTGGGGGCAGAGGGGGGCTTCTCAGCAGAGAGGGGTGGTGTGGAGGCCGCAGAGGGGCATGGAGGGGGTCTTGGCGCAGGGAGGAGCCGGCGGTGGGGTGGGTGGGTGGGTGGGTGGGGGTTAGCTGGGGGGTGGCTGAGGAAGAGGCTGGCCAGGGCTTCCATCCATCCGTCCATCCATCCATCTCTCACAGTCTTGTAGGCTCCTCGTCACTGTCACTGCAGTTACCACAGCATTCCTGCAGGGGGAGACACATGCACACACACACGCACACACGCACGCACACACGCACACGTACACACACACACACGTACACACACACACGCACACGCACACACACGCACACACACACACGCACACACACACACACACGCACACGCGTACACACGCACGCACGCACACACACACACAAACACACACACAAACACACACAAAAACACATATATGAGCAACTCACACAGGACCATCTGAAATATCTGAAGTATCGTAGCAATTTCCCACAGCAGTTACACTGGAAGCCGAAATGCTTGCCCGTGAACGGCCCATGTCTATACAATTATGTGAGGCCATGAGGAATTATTGACAGAGGGCGTTGCTTCGTCCCAAACAAGGCCAGACAAAAGTATCCAGTTCAGCAAATAGTTGAATACTTGTTCTACAGTAGTGCTGTGGCCTAACATCTACTGGAGATCTCAAGCAAATATTTGCTCCTTCACTCATGTTGTCACAGATTGGAAATGTTTGGTGTTAACATCAGCCTATTCAAGATTAGGTGCGGAGATGAGCACTAGCACGGTTCTCTGTGGTTCTGAAAATGCTAAGAGAGGCCCGTCACCTCTGTGAGTGTGTGTGTGTGTGTGTGTGTGTGTCTCTCTCACCTGTCTCCCAAAGAGTCTTTGCAGCAGGCCCTGTGTGTGTGTGTGTGTGTGTGTGTGTGTGTGTGTGTGTGTGTGTGTGTGTGTGTGTGTGTGTGTGTCTCACCTGTCTCCCAAAGAGTCTCTGTAGCAGGCCCTGTTTGGGTGGAGGTGAGGGCTGACCTCTCCAGTCCAGGTCAGGAGGGACGCTTCCGTCTGGGTTAAGGACGTTGAGCTCTAGAAAACACTCCGACTCAATCATCTGCGCACACAGACACACACACACACACACACACACACACACACAAACACGACACAAGGCTTTAATATGAGTGTATTGTTGCCCTGGCAACCAAGGCCCTGGCTGTGATTGGACAGCAAGCTGTCCAGGCCGACACGAGGACGGCCAGTGATGCAATCGGAGACACGGAGCGTGAAGAGTGAGTCATGTAAGCAATAGAACCAATAGAACATGGGTTCCCAAACTCCATCAATGTGGGCCTCCCCTCTGAAAACAGTGACACCTCCGCGACCCCCCTCGCCTCCCCGCCGCGACAATCATTTCAAATAATGATATTCACTTCAGTTAAGCCACTTACAGTATATCTGTGCTATACTATGCAATACAATGAGTTATCAATGAAAATTACAGCAAAGCGGAATCCATTCAGAAGAGAGCTAGCTTGGCTGATGGCACTGTTGCTATCATTGGTGGTTACGTTATCAAGTTTGGTGCAATACATTCTCACATAGGGATTAATAATACTTTCCACTATCCCAAACATTTATCATCTCTTCTATGATTTATTTCAATTTTATAATGTTAACAATTACATAATCAAAAAAAAAAAAAAAAAGAGATTTTACTAAAGTGAAATAAAGGCTTTTCTTTCTTTTTTAAGTCAACCTTCCGTGCCTCCCCTCAAATTATTCGGTGCCCCCCAGGGGAGGCCCACCTCACAGTTAGGGAACCTCTGCAATAGCACCTCTGCAATTCGTCGAAAAGCACAGAACCCCCCCACAACACTTAAGTGCTAGCCTAGAAATCTAGATGTACTCTAGCGGCGGCAAATAGATTTGCTCAGCCAGTACGTCTAGTAGCAAGCCATATCATAAGGAATTTGATTGGTTGGACACAGTTGGTGTTCACTAATCACAATGCTCTATGTGTTTAGGGCGGGCTTTGCCGAAAACAACGGTCTTTTGAATTGGTGTTTACATCTTGTTTGTTCCTCTGATTGGTCATAGGCTATCCTATTGCATGCAGAAGCAGTTTGAAAGATAACTGCCATGTTCCGCTCACGATTGAGTACCTCAACAACTACAGTAGGTTGAACAGTAACTGGGCAACCATTGAGCTGCACTGAGTCTCCTATTTGAAGTGCTCACTTTCTCTACAACTCTAGCTCCCTCTGGTGGATACTTTAATGTACTGCTGCTTCACAACCTTTCTCTTTCAAAGACAGATATACCTCTAAAATTGTAGAAGTGTACAAGAAATTGCAGAAATGTTGAAGAACTCTGCAAAGCTGTACACACACACACACACACACACACACACACACACACACGCACACACACACACACACACACACTCTCTCTCTCTCTCTCTCTCTCTCACCTCATTCTGCCAGGGGATGGACACGCTGCCGGTGGAGACTTTACTGTAGAAGGACTCGTCTTTGGGCTCAAGCTCCACCCCCTTCACCGTGGAGAACTGCTCAATGTCCAACACGTCCTTACAGTAGATGGCCTGGGGCTGGACACACATACACACACACAGACGGAAAGATAGACACACACACACACACACACACACAGAGAGAGAGAGAGACGGACAGATAGACACACACACAAACATACATGGACAGAAACACACACAAACACATACACAGGCACAAACATACACACAGAGGACATAAACACACAAAAGTAGAATATTAGTTAAAATTAGTTCAAGTGTAATAACAGTCACCATCACATAAAGCAAGCATAATTCACTTAATGAAAAGGCCATGAATGTAGTAAGGAGTTAATCTAGGCTTCATCGGTAAATCACAAACCATTTGGGCCTT
>JAODXP020000020.1:21894787-21899787 GCA_027497455.2 Sardinella longiceps
CATAGGCCGAAACGCGTCCGTCTTGGACATGTTATCTTTAAAAAAGTAGTTAAGAGTTAAAGATGACATAGAATGGATTAATTGAGTATTGTACCTTGTTCTCTGATGTTAAAATACAATATATTTCAATTGTATTTTGTCAAAAAGATGATCAAGTGATATTTTACAAGTCTAGTTAACACCTCATATTTCAGATGTGTATTGAAATGGGTTTTTTGCCTAAACAGCGCCTCTATCTGGCCACCTTAATTGAACTGCAATGGCTTTGTGCTATTTGACATCATTTGTAGGCTTTGTTCTAATTCGACCATCATTTAATGGCTATTTCTAAATGTAGGACTTCCATATGAAAGAGGGCAGAACCATGCATCATGTTCATGAAAGCTCTTTGACCATCCACAACCTCTCTTAATTCATCAAAACCAATGTAAAAGTGGTTTTCCATTCTATGTCTCCTTTAAACCTTGAGAGTGCGTTTACTTTCTTTATCATTCAGTATTCTTTTGTTTTACGCACCCAAACCTGTTCTCTATACTAATTGAGTTGAGCGCACCTTTCCCCCTCACCTGTGATCCTCCCTCCCTCCCTAAATCTCTCTCTACCTCTCTCTTGACACTGAGTCCAGTCTGCAGTGCATCAAACACTGTCGCTTCCAACAGCCCAGTCCACAACGCAACGCTGAGACCACAGCGACGGCGTTTGACGCCTCTCCCTAGAAAAATAATAGCCTGATGTGCATCACAAGCTTTTTGAAGCTGGTCATGTAATGGGGCCTTTATTCTACACACATCACCTTACGCCTGCACACGCCAGGGCTCAAACCTACTGTACGTAGTAGGGCTACGAATCATCTGGCGTGAGTGAGGTGACCCTACATCTCTCTCTGGCACCCTTGCCTCCTCACCCACAGGGCTGCTGGCCGGGGCGTGTGTGTGTACAGGTACACTGTGTGTGAGCAACACAAGTTAGGCTGCTCCATCTCTCTATCCATGCCAGTCTGGCATCTCTTCAACCGGCCAAGCGAATGAGCGCACAGTGAGCGCAGTGGGTGTCCCTGCTCTGGCATGGTGTCAAGCAGTCAAGCGTACAGTACAGTACAGCACAGAGCTGCAGGTACAGGTAGGCCTGATCTTAATCACACAACTAGAATCTTTAATCTGGAACTGGCCAATCCAAAGGGGTTTGTGTGAAAACATTGGACATGGAGGATAACGCTAGCTGAGGCAATGCTGGCATGCGGGCGGATCTCAAAACACCAAAACACCCACATATATCCTTGGGAAGATCCGGTAACATTGCCACTGCAAACTAGTGCCTTTGTATCAATTACTGGTTTTTATACATTGATCATGTCCTATGTTGTCTGTTTTTATTGTATGGATGTATAGACCCCCTTTTGCCTACACAAATTTCTCCCCAAGGAGACCTTGACCTTGACCTTGATTAGTATTCGTAGGAGGCACTGTGGCGTCTGATGAAGGGCAGGCGACCCGAAACGTCACTTAAATAAATTAATTTGGGAGCAATTTTGGTGTGCGGACTTATATAGTTTTGTTTTGGTCCAGCACCCTTTTTACACAGATATGCATACTTTTTGTATTTTTTGGTAACACTTTATAATAACCGTCTTCTACAAATGGTTATTAAATGGCTTATTAACATCAGTAAGTAATTGTTTAACTGTTAATAGATAACAGTTAGGTAACAGTAATTAACAGGAATTTTACAGCACAAGTAATTAGTTAGTAAGTTAACAGTTAGTTTATAGGTTGTTATGGCTAAATGATAAAATGGAAAAAAACTTGATGAAATTAAGTCATCTTACTGAATGAAACCACTAACTTTCAAATGAACATCTTACTGTTATACTGTCAATAACCATTTATAGAAGACGGTTATTATATTTTCTATTCCCTGTGTTCTCCCTTCCCCATTGTCCAGCATATGGAGTAAGTTCCCCACTCAGTCATCATCATAATAAACTGCTCTGTTGTTCACTACTCACCATGGTCATCCAACAGGATATTCTCCGGCTTCAGATCCCTGTAAGAACAGACAGACAGATAAAGACAGACAGACAGAGGCCTGGTAAGTATGGACTAAACTGAGAAACAATGAAACATACTGTAAGTGTGTGTACTACTGTATTTACAGTACACTCTTTTGATCCTGTGAGGACAATCTGGTCTCTGAACTAGAAACTGTACTGTACTTAAAGAGATATTAGCTTAGTATAGGCGCTAATTAAGTAGCCAAAGACTTGCTGACTGGCTACTTTACATTCCAGCGCCTATGCTAAGCTAAAGCAAAAACTGGGGTGTCAGCAGACCAGACTAGGAAAACACATGCACTGAGACCAAAATGCTTTTACCCACATGAATAACCTATTTTCATAAAAAGGTGGAATACCCCTTTAATAGGCAGTCTGTGTAAGTTTATATGGGGCACCTATCCTATCTGATGCTAGCATATGAGCCCAATTAGAGTATCGGTCCCGTCAGTGTGGGGAGGCAGATGTGTGTGTGTGTGTGCGTGCAGTTTCATATGAGGTCATGGGAGTTTGGCAGTGACGAGATGGTTAGTGTGTGTCTTGGCCAAGTCCTACCCTCATGTCCTGCTGAGAGGATATTTTGGTTATGATCACTACTAGTAATATCCTGTTTGGCAACAAATGTCAAAACAAACTGCAAAATGAGAAAGACAAATCCAGATCGCAATAGAGATGGAACACACAGACTTAAAGACAGACAAACAGACAGACAGACGCTGTTCAGAAACAACCTCTCTGCAGAGAACTTCCCCACGGCCCAGAACACACTTCAGAATTCAATTCTATTGCATTCTAGAACCCAGTTCTACAACATTCTAGCTTTGGTTCCCTTTGACCAAAGAACCCAGTTTTGCTTCATCACGTCCAGAGGCATCCAACTCAATCGCAGCTCCTCCAGCACTGATTGAGGAAGTGTGTGTCTTCTCTATCTCTGTACACACACACACGCACACACACTTATTGTGTGCAGGTTGTGTAATAACCTCCAGAGGGCAACAAAGCCAAACTGTCCGTTTTTTTCCCAGCTGAATATCCGGCCATATCGGTCAGGATCCAAGACCGCAGATAAACACACAAGGTCCAGAGGGGTCAATAATCACTGCAGTAACATGGACATGAATTATCTGATTATTTAACCCAATATTCCATTTCAGTTGGAGTTCCTATCTCCTTGGATACGGTTCTATAGAATGCACTTTGGAATTTCTATAATCAGATACATGTCCATGTAAAGCACACCGGCTCCGACAGCATTGCGGAGCACTTTCGAATTTTCGAACTTTACGAACCTAGTGCAGTAGCCTGTGGAATTAGCAATGGATGCCAATGGGCGGCTCCGACAAAATAGACTTCAATCGTAATTCAGAATCGACGGCGGAAGAGTTCGGCGCTGGTGTGCGGGATTGAATTGAAAACAATGGAATAGAATATTGGAAGTGGAGTGCTCAGCACTGTGTCGGAGCCTGTGTGTGAACCGCTTAACCGCACTGAGTGCATTTGCTGTAAATGCTGTCCAATGGGGACGGAGAGGCAGGGGTAGAGTGTGTGTTGCGGAACACTGAGGATCGGGGTCGTCGGTAGGTAAGAGGTGAGAGGTGAGCCTCATTACCATCGGCATGGAAACTGCTGAGTGAGCTGCAGGTGAGGGCTGAGAGGCTATGACATCATAAAGGAATGGAATGCACCGGAATGCTCTAGCGTGCTCTGACAGAATTCTCTCTGGTTGAGTGTGTGTGTGTGTGTGTGTGTGTGTGTGTGTGTGTGTGTGTGTGTGTGTGTGTGTGTGTGTGTGTGTGTGTGTGTGTGTGTTGAGGATCCAGAAGGGTGATGTGTTTGAAGTCGGATCGTAGGAACACACTATTTTAAAACCATGATAATGCTTCATTGAACTGAACTGAAATTAACTGGTATGTCAAACACACACACACACACACACACACACACGCACACACACACACACACACACACCATAAGCATTTGTCCTAATACAAGGAGATGCTAACTTGGCAGTGATGTTTGTGGTGTTGGTGAGGCTCTGAGAGAGGAGCGGTGTATGTGTGTGTGTGTGTGTGTGTGTGTGGGTGTGTAATCTATGAGTGACAGTGCTGACAGCATGTAACAGCATATTTGTACATGTGCAGTTCTAGTGTGTAATTAGCTCATTCCAAGGAACTTGGGAGCGTTGCCTCCGTGTGTGTGTGTGTGTGTGTGTGTGTGTGTGTGTGTGTGTGTGTGAAACCAGAGGCTAATGCTTCCATCAGAGATGCACAGATCAGCTATTATTTCATCCGCTGTCTTTGGTGTGTTTGTGTGTGTATGTGTGTGTGTGTGTGTGTGTGTGTGTGTGTGTATGTGTGTGTGGGTGTGTAATCTATGAGTGACAGTGCTGATGTGCAACCTACGTAACAGCATGTAACAGCATATTTGTACATGTGCACTTCTAGTGTGTAATTAGCTCATTCCAAGGAAGTTGGGAGCGCTGCCTCCGGTGTGTGCGTGCGTGTGTGTGTGTGTGTGTGTGTGTGTGTGTGTGTGTGTGTGTGTGTGTGTGTGTGTGTGTGTGTGTGTAAAACCAGAGGCTAATGCTTCCATCAGAGAGGCGCAGATCAGCCATTATTTCTTCCGCAACCACATCACTAAACTCATCATCTGTCCGCCATCCAACCCAACTACATTATATTTTAAAACAATTCCAAACCGCACCCTGTCATCTTCTGATGGTTGGTTTTAGCTCTAAGGGCGAAGCAAGTCACTAGCGAAGTTTGGTTCAACCACCACTCGCCCGAATTTCATTACAATATTATTTTTCGTGACGTCATCTGCCCGACCTGCGGTTTCGCTACGGGGCCCGCATCTGTGACCACCAAACCGCGCAGCTCTGGTTTCCATGTGAGGAGAGACACGCCCTGTGGAGGCTCTGATATATATACCCACCCCATGTACACTCCTG
>JAODXP020000020.1:21914787-21917287 GCA_027497455.2 Sardinella longiceps
ACTAAGTTGGTTACAATGGAATTTCCCATTGCCAAGTAACTAAATTGGTTACAGTGGAATTTCCCATTGCCAAGTAACTAAGTTGGTTATAATGCAATTTCCCATTGCCAAGTAACTAAGTTGGTTATAATGCAATTTCCCATTGCCAAGTAACTAAGTTGGTTATAATGCAATTTCCCATAGACATCTAACTAAGTTGCTATCTGGTTAGCATCTATGCTTTTGGGAAACGGACATCAGATGAGGGTGGAGCTTTTTCTCCAGAGGATATTTGCATATTACTGAGACTCTTCAGGGGTAGGGGAGGGTAGGGTTGGGCAACAGACCACATTATAACCATTAGGCTACATTAACACAGTACACTGCTACCCAGCAATCTACCATCCAAATTATCTAACAAGTTAGGCAACAAAAAATGTGGTTTGAACATTACAGTAACATACAGTCATTGAAAATTAACTATTAATTTGTCACTTTTTCACAAAAATAAGCCTAGACTACGCTAGACTAGATTACACAAACACCCACACACACACAGTGTTGTGGTCATTGGTGTGATAAGAGCTTACCACAGCACACACACACACACACACACACACACACACACACACACACACACACACACACACACAAACACACACACGCACGAACACATAAAGCTTACACACGCACGTCACAGGCACACACACACACACACACACACACACACACACACACACACACAGCTTACACGGCGTCCAGGAACATTACACACACACACACACACACACACACACACACACACACACACACACACACACAAACACACATAAAGCTTACCACGGCGTCCAGGAACTTTACACACACACACACACACACACACACACACACACACACACACACACACACACACACACAGCTTACACGGCGTCCAGGAACATTACACACACACACACACACACACACACACACACACAGCTTACCACGGCGTCCAGGAACTTGACGCATCTCCTCAGCTCTGGTCGTGTGTCGCAGAACTGACGGAAGAGCCGGCGGCCAATGGGCTGCTTCTCACACAGGCTGTGGTAGTCTTTCTCTGCACACACACACACACACACACACACACACACACACACACACACACACACACACACACAACACACACACACAGACACACAAGACGGTGTTAATTTGTGTATAAAACTGTGACACATCCCTCACACCTTAGAGACATGTCACACACACACACACACACACACACACACACACACACACACATATATATATATACATATCTGAATATAATAAAATGTGATAAGGCACACATATACACACATAACCACACATATACACTTGAACCACTGCTTGGTCAAATGTGCTATTGTGAAGCCCTATTTAGACATGTCCACACACACACACACACACACACACACACACACACACACACACACACACACACACACATCTGAATATAATAAAATGTGATACAGTATACACATACAGTATACACACACTTATACCACAGCTTGGTCAAATGTGCTATTGTGAACCCCTATTTAGAACGTGCATTATTGTTCAAATGACTGTACGGCTATGAAGTAGTTCCACTTTTCCGTCCATATTTAGACTTGCATGTGTGTGAGCAGTAAAGCAATACTGACTTGGACTGTTTGGGATTCCTGAGACACATTTGTTCATCAGACATGTTCAAACAAGCACACACACACACACACACACACACACACACACACACACACACACACACACACACACACACACACACACACACACACACAGGTCTGACCCTGCTCTCCAGTAGCCTGCAGAAAATGCAAGTGTGTGTGTGTGTGTGTGTGTGTGTGTGTGTGTGTGTGTGTGTGTGTTTCGTGTCTCCTCCTTCGCAACTTTGAAACCCATTGACTCTTTTTGACACACCAGTCCTACAGCAGACAGACATCTGATCCTCACACACACACACACCAGCTCTCTCCTCTTAATAGCAATCTGAAGCATACAGGGTCTTCACACACACACACACACACACACACACACACACACACACACACACACACAGTTAGTCTGCGCTTGCGACAGATCCCCGCTACTTCCTCCTTAGACTCAAATCATCTGGACTTCCTTAGCACACACACACACACACACACACACACACACACACTGTTTGCAGCTCTAAAAACAGTGCGTGTACTCCAAATCATGAGCCTGACTATCCCAGACCACACACCCCCTCACACACACACACACACACACACACACACACACACACACACACACACATGTATATATCTCTCCACAGATCTAAAAACAGCAAAGAGTGGACTTAATGCAAAGGAAGTCCAGTTGATCTGAGACTGGTCTTCATGTGGACTGATGTGGCTATAAAAACAAAGGTCCAGCACTGCACACACACACACACGCACACACACCAGCGCTGCACTGAACAACGCCACAAATCAGTGTGTGTGTGTGTGTGTGTGTGTGTGTGTGAGTAAATAATTGAGTG
>JAODXP020000020.1:21924787-21934787 GCA_027497455.2 Sardinella longiceps
TAGAACTTGAAAAAGAAAAGTTATATTTACTTAACTCATTTGAGGCAACAAGTTTCCACACATTTTTCAAGTAACCATTACAAATCCTTTCTTACAGTGCAGAGTAAGTGTTGTTCCAAGGATCAAAGATTTGTAAAAAAAAAAAAAAATTAAATAAAAAATAAAAAAAATAGGCGGAGGTGATGGATGTAACCACCACCGTTTAAAACGCCAACTCAAACAAACATCCCGTTCGATGACTGTAGTTTTGCAGTGTTCGTTAGTGTGAACGCACTATGCATTGAAAGATAGTATTTGAAGTGCTGAAGTGTGCCATTTGAGATACGGACAGATATTCTATCGTTTTCTTAAATGTTAGTGTCTTAGTGTCCTTACTCAGAACTCATTTGAGACACAACCACATATTCTATTGCTATCTTAAGTGTCCTTACTCAGAACTGATTTGAGACACAACCACATATTCTATTGTTATCTTAAGTGTCCTTACTCAGAACTGATTTGAGACACAGCCACATATTCTATTGCTATCTTAAGTGTCCTTACTCAGAACTCCTAATAGAGTCCTCATCAGGACACCAAGAGGACTGAGGAGGGCTATAATGTGTGAAATCCCTACTGGGATTAAAAGTGGATTAAAATACCTCTCACCCACTGATGATCTATCTAGGAGCAGTGAAGAGCCTGGAAGCAGACATCATATGGCACTATACAAATTGAATGGAATTGAATTGGACAGAATTGAATTATGTGGTGCGTAGAAGCCATGGTGGGCCAAAAACAAAAAAAAAAAACAAGCCTGAAAACAATGTGGTGAGTCCTACAGGTACCAAGGGTCACCTCCCCTCTTTAGAAAGCACACACGCACACACACACACACACACACACTACACTTCAATTTAAATCAAATTGAAGAACAATAACCTTAAAAAAGCAAACACAATCCACATGCTTTCCTTTTCAACAACACAAGGAATGTGAATAAAATGGTCTCTTTCTGACCTTGATAATAACTTTCTGACCTTGATCATACTTATTTATACATTTCATGATCAGTGAACCATTTCTTGGCTTTGCCCCTCCTTCTCTCCCTCCACACAGAGAGCTTATTGTGCGTTTGTTTATGAACTTCTGAAATGTCTGGATGATACACGCTCAACTTTAAAACTAGTGTTAGGGGTGTCAGGCTTCAATGGAGACCTTATCAGTACATTTGACTGCGGGCTACACCATAAGCATTTCATATCAATATTACACTTGCACAGCTGAGCTCACTGTGGAACAGAAGTTGTTAAGGTCACACACACACACACACACACACACACACACACACACACACACACACACACACACAGCCTCAAAAAGGCCATTCATATCTTTTTTCTATATTGGTAAACCATTTACATACCATGGACCGACTGCACCCCTATTGTACCCAATGACTTGGATGGCCTTTGAGTGGACAACTGTTTACTATTCGTCTTTGTCCATTTGGTTCCGTGTTATGTGCTGGTTTTTATTCTCATAGTTGCCATATAGTTAACTATGGAAGCTCATTTACACCACACACACACACACACACACACACACACACACACACACACACACACACACACACACACAAACCCTGGATCATGTATCTCGCAGTTCTGAGATAATGTTTATCTCAGATTTCTCAGATAATCTATCTCAGATGCTATCTCAGTATCTTGCAATTTTGACTTAGTATCTTGGGCCTCCATAGTCCTAAACTATGAAATGAAGGGATAATATCACAGGACACAGCACTGACCAAACAATACTATACACATCAGCTAAATTGAGCTAAATTGGGGATCTTTGGTTTGGCCATTTTAGGTCTGATCAGTGGATGAGCTTTACTGAGATCTTCAGCTCATCCAGATCACTATCTCTGTATGTGTTAGTGTGTGTATGTGTGTGTGTGTGTGTGTGTGTGTGTGTGTGTGTGTGTGTGTGTGTGTGTGTGTGTGTGTGTGTGTGTGTGTGTGTGTGTGTGTGAGTGAGTGAGTGAGTGAGTGAGTGAGTGAGTGAGTGAGTGAGTGAGTGAGTGAGTGAGTGAGTGAGTGAGAGAGAGAGAGAGAGAGTGAGTGTGTGTGTGCGTGCATGCAATGTTTTCTGGTAAGTACAACAGTGAGGTGGAGTTGGTTACAAATACACTCTTATTAAAGTGGATTACTTCCATTGTACTTTTGGTACTATGAGTAAAGCATACTCTAAGTAGTCTGTCTGAATCAAGTTGGGCTTTGTCATCCCAACACGCTAAACAAGCCTCAGGATAGAATCTAACCCAGTCAAAAGCCATAACCCTACAGGATAGAATCTAACCCAGTCAAAAGCCATAACCCTACAGGATAGAATCTAACCCAGTCAAAAGCAAAGATTCTAGAGTAGCACTCTAGAATCTTTGACCATTAAAAACAAGTTATGGCTTTTGACCAATCAACAGGGCGCAACAGGGCTATTTAAAGTCATTTCTTTGTAAACGCACACCTTGTGAGTCGAACACGGCAATTGAACTAAAACTTATAAAAAAGAAAAAAGTGTCACGCAACAGAACACGATGTGCTTCCAGTCTATCCCAGCTATTTCCACTGCTCTTTTTACCAGGCCAGCAGAGCTGCGTTCGTTCACTGTTCAAACGTGGGACAAGAACATGAAACAAACTTGGACTTGGGCTTTTCTGTGTGTGTTTGTTTTATGACGTCTCATGGAGTACATGTCCTCCAGGGACGACTGCCTTGTTTTGTTACTGGAAATAGCACATGCTGCACCAAACCGGCCCCTCACCGGCCGCCCGGTCAAGCCGGCATATTATGATGTCGTAGCCCGAGAGCAAACTAGTTTTAGTAGCCTGATTTGAGATCATCTGCTTTCACATCGTTTCACTTTGTGCAAAGCGTCTGAAACATCTCCATCTGCAATTGTTTCCTTTCTAGAGGGAATGTAACATTTTCAAACATTTTACTACAGTTCGTTTAAAACACATTTAAAAAATGTTTTGTTATCTTAACTCTGTTCGCTGAATTTGGCCCACACAGATCTGTGTTGGTGGAAAACAAAACGCCATCACACTCTCCCTGACTATCTGGAGGAACTAAATGAAATGAGCGGAGCCAGTAGCCGGCGTTCACCTGGCTAATATTTTAGGGCTTTTTTAATTTGATAGGATAGTAGATAGAATGAGCGTTTCTCAAAGTCGAGGAAGCATGCTTGGAAGGCTGCTTTTTCAAGCATTCCACGTCATTGTCAGACGCCAAATACTGTTCCAAAGTCAAGCATCCTTGACTTCAGAGACCTTTGTTCATAGATTTTTCAAGGATGCACTGATGGATCCTCGTTTTTGGAGTGTCCAAGGCTAGTGTTTTTTTGGAGTGTCCACAGCTTGTTTTGGAGTGTCCTAGGCTAGTGTGCTACCTAGGAAGCATTCTAGACTTTGAGAAACACTCAATGACAGGAGAGGGAGAGAGAGAGATGGGTAAGGATCTGGAAATGACCTCAGGTCGGACTTGAACCCAGGTCCCCAGATCTATGGTATGACGCACTAGCTCGCTAGCTGAGCCACGGCGCCCCCTGCAGGGCACTATGGCGATGACGGCGTTCTCACACACACAACGGTGAGAACCAAACGGACAAAAAGGAAAGCAGGGTCCCAGGACCAGGACCGCTGTCTGTGCTGTTGAGACAAAGAAAAGCCTTATTGTATGAAATTCATATGACAAACACCCCATTACTGCCCCAACTCTACAGTATGCCTTAAGGCCTGCGTTTGACTCAGGATGCTGTATATTAGGCTATTATGGGATGTGTGTGACTACAAAGCTGGAGTTGGGTCATCACCACGGGGACGAAGCTATATGACACGCAAGCAACTTCACCGGAGCCCCGCAGCAGGTTTGGATCTCGCCTTCGTTCGCCTCCTCAACGTGTCCATTGTGGCCTGGCTCCAATGGGCGCAGTGTTTGATGTGCGCTCACACGATTCGAAGCGAAAGGCCGCCATTGTCTGGAGTCTGGGGTCTTGTCAGGCCTCTATCCCACCTCTGAGGCAGTCGTTAAACATGCAGTCGAGAATGACACGGACGCTGCTCGCTGCGGGACAGACGACCAGCATGGTGATGCCGCTGCTGCTGCTACTGCTGTGGGAGATGAGGAAGATGATGAAGGTGGTGATGATGATGATGAAGGGCAACTTCAGTCAATTTCAACCAGAGCTCTATTGCTCAAGTTACTCAAGACTAGCCAATTCTGAGGACGCAAGACATTTTGGTCCAACCATATACAGTAAGTTTCCTTGAGATGATGATGATGATGGTGATAGTGATGATGATTTAAGCTATGTTCCCAAAGTTAACAGAAAATGCCCAGACCTTATGGGCTTCAGTTCTGAAGAGAACAAAGAACAGATTTACTCGATGAATGATGAGGACAATGATTCAAGCTACAAAGCTCAAAGTTAGCAGAACATGTGCTTCAGTTCTGGAGAGAACAAAGAACAGACGGACTTGAGGGTTGACCCACAGGGCAGCTTCTTGGGATTGGATGATGTATGGAGCACTAACCGTGTCGCTGGAAGGGAGGTGGAGGGGTCTGGATGATATATAGAATACTTATCATGTCCCTTGAAGCGGAGGGCTTGACCCATCTGACTGATCTCATATCTACAGTGTGTGAGAAATAACACAGTGATCTAGTAGGGTAGCCTGACATACATTAGCCTGCCCATAAGACTGCTGTTCATCCGTATTCATGGTCTGGGGACGGTCTTCTGGGGCGGGTTTACATCGGTAGAGAGACAACTGGCCAATAAGCAAAGCTGATTAGACGAGCTGTCCAATCGTTTCAAACGAGACGTGAATGCCCTCCCCTCGCACTATAATCACGTCAGGTTAAAGAACCTCCAGACCATGAATACGGATGAACAGCAGTATTATTGTCGGGCTATGTCAGGCTATTGACCTATCTGACTGATGTCATATCTACAGTGTGTAGGTGCAGTTTAGTAGGGAGCTCAAATCAGCAATGGAGTTTCTGAGGGAGTCATGGCCCATTTGGCTAAAACCGCCATTATGGACTCTAACGCCGCCCTACCCAATTCAATTAAACTTTCTTTGTTGAGCAATCCCCTCGCAGCGCTTTACAGACAGTACAAGGAGTAACCATGAGGAACAGGGGCAAGGGGGGAAAAAAAGCCTTCGATTTGTAGAAATTCATTTCAAGAAGAGATTTTGGGCAGAACCATGCCTCATGGGCTCAACCAAACTGCCTGGGGCCCAGTGAAGTACCCATACAGTCAGTGGACTGGCGATGGAACACAAATTGTCCATGGTTTTGACTAACTAGCATGAGAAGAAGAAGAAGAGGAACACAAATTGTCCATGGCTTTGACTAACATAGAAGCGATGGAGAAGAAGAAGAAGAAGAGGAACACAAATTGTCCATGGTTTTGACTAACTAGCATGAGAAGAAGAAGAAGAGGAACACAAATTGTCCATGGCTTTGAAGAAGAAGAAGAAGAAGAAGAAGAAGAAGAAGAAGAAGAAGAAGAAGAAGAAGAAGAAGAAGAACGAAAGAAGAAGAAGAAGAAGAAAGAAAGAAGAAGAAGAAGAAAGAAAGAAGAAGAAGAAGGATAGACTTAGATAGATAGACAGACATGACATAAGGACACAAAGTGAGCACACAGTGAGGTGAAGAGAGATGTTAAAATGGTCAGGCAGGTGTTGGAAATGAACCCATCATCAAAGGACAGAGTCTAAGCTGGAGACCCTGAAGGAGAACAAGTCCAGCTCAGTGCTCAGAAAGAGGGGAGGGTATTGGGTGAGAGTGTGTGTGTGTGTGTGTGTGTGTGTGTGTGTGTGTGTGTGTGTGTGTGTGTGTGTGTGTGTGTGTGTGTGTGTGTGTGTGTGTGTGTGTGTGTGTGTGTTTGTGTAGTGTATTGGCCTAGGCTGGATGATGAATGTGACCAGCCTGAAAGGTGACATCTTCCAAGGTAACGGTAACAGATGAGGCAGCCGAGGGGGGGGGGTTAGGGGATTTGGTCACCGACTAAATCTACATCTTTATCCCTCCCTACCAAACACAACATGACATCTGAAGGCTGCCCCTACTGTACTGTACTGTATGTCTGCAGGCTGCTGCTCTGTGTGTGTGTGTGTGTGTGTGTGTGTGTGTGTGTGTGTGTGTGTGTGTGTGTGTGTGTGTGTGTGTGTGTGTGTGTGTGTGTGTGTGTGTGTGTGTGTAGAGAGAGAGAGAGAGAGAGAGAGAGAGAGAGAGAGAGTGTGAGTGTGTGTGTGTGTGTGAGAGAGAGAGAGAGAGAGAGAGAGAGAGAGAGAGAGAGAGAGAGAGAGAGAGAGAGAGTGTGCATGTTTGTGTACTGTATGTATGTGTAAGAGAGATGTGTGTGTGTGTGTGTGTGTGTGTGTGTGTGTGTGTGCACTGAGCAGTTTTATACACATGTACAGTATGTACCTGTATGTAGTATGTACAGTATGTAGGTAAAATACGATGTATCTAAAAAAAATGTGTGCTCATTTACTCAACGTCTGTCTGTTTGCCTGTGTGTCTATGCAGGTGTTTGTGTGTGCACGTGTATCTGAGTGAATGAGTGTGTGTTTGTGTGCATGTATGTGTGTGTGCGTGTGTGTGTGTCTGTGCAGGTGTTTGAGTGTGCACGTGCACGTGCATGTGTATGTGTGTGTGTGTGTGTGTATGTCTTTCTGTGATTCACACACCACTGAGTGGAGGAGTATGCTAACCCCCCAAAGGAAGCAGCTTCGCATAACTCCTCCCACTTCTGCTTTTTCACTCACTCACTCACTCACTACACAAATACTTACAACAACAAACAAACAAACAAACAAATAAATATAAATAAATAATCATATATGGACTTCAATTCCTCATCCTCTCCCATGGGCGCAATGCACTATTTGCCAATCTGCACACACACACACACACGCGCGCACACACGCATACATACACATACACGCACACACACACACGCACACACACAAACACACACTAGCTCATGAAAAAGTCAACAGTTCCCAAAAGCGCTACTGATAACATCAGGACCCTAGCCATAGATATCACACTTGCATTATCAGTTGGAACATCCAGCCATGTTTGTTTTGGTTAGCGGGCAGGCTAGGTCACGTGAACGCACTATTTGAATTATGGGATTTGTACGTTATCAGCCCATTCAACCATCGATACAATTTTGTAACGGCTTCCTCTATCGATGACACGATTCTACATGGCGGATCATCGGCAGAAACATTTAGTAACTGATTTGTTTAATTCTTAGAATCCTACTGGATGGTGCAACCAAACTTGCATAGGGTCTCTTTAAACTCTGAAAGCTCAGATGGGTAACAGTAAATGCAGAGAGTAGTACTGGATCAAAAGAGTATATACTACTACACTATACTAGCACACCATAGTGCTATCCTGTCTACTGCTGGCTGTGGAGGCTGGCAGGGGAAAGCCAGTATAGGGCACATCAGTAGTATATACTACTAAACAATACTAGCACACTATGGAGCTTAGGAAGGGGGCATTCCTTCTGGGTATTTGGCCACCGTTTCACCACCATAACTACAGGCCAGTTTACACCTGCGACATTGAGAATGCACTGAAAACTTTTTTTTTTTATATACGTTTTCATAACATGGAGCAAAAAATGAACATTTGAAAATGGGGTCGTTGTCACACGGCCTTTCCACTCTACACTACTAATGAAAAAAAATTAATATAAGTCTGTGGCGACTTGAAGCCAGTAAGAAAGATCGATACATCAAGGATTTCATACAGGATTCCCCCTTTTACTCTGGGGGGAGTAAAAAGTTTTACTCTGCCTGAAGAAGGTCTTTTGACCGAAAGCTTGCAGAACATAGAGTAAAAAACTTATTTGCAAAGACTTGAGTGTGCAGATTTTTCTTTATTTTTCATACAGGATTCCCCCTAAAAGAAAATAAATTCTTAAAATAACCAGAACCAGGAACTTAATCGTTTGGAGCTCTTGCTCCGCTTTAACCCTCTCTGGTGTGAGGGCACGGCAGAAGAAGATATTACTATACTATACAACAGCGGTTCTCAAAGTGTTGATAGGTAAGGGCCAATTTAGGGGTCCCACATTGAACTGAGGGCCGCCAAATGGGCAGTGGGAGAGAGAAAAAAAAAAAAAACCTGAAAAACAATCCCATTTTAAATCATATTAATGACCATGTTAAAATAAATTCCTGCTAAACACCACTAAACAGATATTCATTCTTCCAAAGCAAAGTACAGTTTTAACAGTTTTACAGCTATTATCAGATGCCAACGCAGGCCGCCAGAAATGTTTCCACGGGCCGCCATTGGCCCGCGGGCCGCACTTTGAGAACCTATACTATACAAGCACACTACACTACCATCCTCTCTACTGCTCACAGCCTCAGATCCAGCTCCCTGTGGCAGATAGTACAACAGTATACTATACAAGCACACTACACTACCATCCTCTCTACTGCTCACAGCCTCAGATCCAGCTCCCTGTGGCAGATAGTACAACAGTATACTATACAAGCACACTACACTACCATCCTCTCTACTGCTCACAGCCACAGCCTCAGATAGTACAACAGTATACTATACAAGCACACTATACTACACTACCATCCTCTCTACTGCTGGATGTGAGGGCCAGTGCAGTGTGAGGGCACAGCAGCAGCAACAGCAGCTGCAGGTCCAGCTCCACTCACAGCTTCAGACTCAGATCCAGCTCCCTGTGGCAGAGGAAGTCATGTGACATGATTGTGTTTGAGGGCCATTTCACAGTCGCTTTCCTTTCAGGCCACACCACAACATCATCTCCATCTGGGGGCATACTACACACACACACACACACACACACACACACACACACACACGCACAGAGCGAGGCGAGACAGGGTGAGATAGAAAGACACATAAACACACACACGCACAGAGCGAGGCGAGACAGGGAGAGAGAGAAAGACACACAAACACACACAGAGTGAGTCGAGACAGAAGGAGAGAGAAAGACACACAAACACACACACACACACACACACACACACACACACACACACAGCAAGGCGAGACCGGGAGAGATAGAAAGACAGACAAACACACACAGAGTGAGGCGAGACAGAAGGAGAGAGAAAGACACACAAACACACACACACACACACACACACAGAGCGAAGTGAAACAGGGAGAGAGAGATAGAAAGACAGAGAGAGACCAAGAGAGAGAGGTGGATACCAAGTGTGAAAGTGAGAATCTAACCATCTTTCAGAATTGTGACACAACCTGTGTGTGTTACACAATAAGAGGGAGGGGAAACGTGTGCTTCTAAAGCAGATTGTTCCGGTCCTTCATTGGGATTGGTTGAATCGCGTTCCATGCTGTTGTAGATTCCACAATATACCACAGCTCCACATTTTGTAATCTATAATATTGTTGCGCCACAGGAAATAAAAAGGTAGTAGCGCTTGGCAACCACTCAAGATAGAGGAGATAGTTTTCTTAGCAGAGGTTAGCTAATTGCTAGCTCTGTATTATCCACTACGTTTTTCCTTTTTGTGTCTTCCTTTAATGAAACCATTCCAGGCGTCCGTTTCCCTAAAGCATAGTTGCTAACTTAGTTGGTTGCACTGCAATTTCCTATAGCCAACTGACTAAGTAACTGGTTAGCAACTTTTGGGAAACAGACGCCAGGTTACAGAGGCAACTGTTTTGGAAAAGCTATATACCACTCTGCTAGAAAAGCTATATACCACTCTGCTAGAAAAGCTATATACCTCTCTGCAAGTCTGCTAGTTAGTTAGTGTATGCTGGATTTACCATGGCCAAGGATAATCTAGAGGCACTCCTCTCTCTGCTATGATCTAAGACCAACATAACAACAAGCCTGTCATGGGCTACTGCCTACCTAGCACCTACATAACACAGTCTTGGTAAGACATAAGAGCAGGGGACAG
>JAODXP020000020.1:21939787-21959787 GCA_027497455.2 Sardinella longiceps
CACACAAACACACACACACACATACCTGTAGTCTGGCGAAGCTCCTCACACAGACTAATGTGGGGGAACTGGAGCATTTGTTTCCATTTCTTACTTTTGCCCTTCCTGTTCCCACCTCCTCCTGAGAGAGAGAGAGAGAGAGAGAGAGAGAGAGAGAGAGAGAGAGAGAGAGAGAGAGAGAGAGTAAAGGGGTGGATGTCAGTGAAAGAACCCAACAAAAATCCACATCTACACTAGAACAACTTTTCTGTGGTGTAAATTGTAAACAAAGAGGGACCCAAGCAGACAGACACACGTTATCTGTATCAGATTGAAAACAAGGCAGCAGTGTGTTATTTGCTCCTCTGACACCTGTGAGGGAATCAATCGAGTGTCACGGTGGTTGGTGGAGACGCTCATCGGCGTGTATGCAAAGTGTGTGCAGCCGGCCGGGCAGCGTTCACACACACACACACACAGATACTTTCTACGCGTCCATACTGAATATACGCCTGTATGTTTATCTACTGTTCTTTAGAGTCACCTGCTGCTGAGACTATTTTAAAGCTACAGGAAGCATTTAAAATGATTCAGATCCATCTCAATCTGTGGTGCTTGGAGTTGAATATGTACTGCTGTGCCACCCATTGGTCTATGTATGGGAAACCCTGTAGCATTATCCATATGTGACAGTATATTCCATATGAATATTAAAGGAATATTCCACCTTTTTATGGCATCCCCAATTTTAGTATTATTTTAGCTTTAGCTTAGCATAGGCTCTGGAATGTCAAGTAGCTAGATACCAACTTTTGGCTACAAAGCTAAAGCTAAAATTGGGGTTGCCAGACAGGGAAAACGCAAGCACTGAGAGCAAAATACTTTTACCCACTCCAGGTAACTCCAGATAAGAGAGAGAGAGTAAATCAATTTAAAAAAAAAAGATGGAATATCCCTTTAACACACATCATCCATATCTCTCTATTGCAGGGGTGGGCAGTTATTTTGGTCGAAGGGCCACATTGGCATGTAGATTTCCACTAATGGGCCGGGTGTTAACCGGCAACCGGTTGATGCCGGTAAATTGGCAAGTCTTAAACCAGTAGCCTCATTTTCTTCAGAGGACATGTCAACATACAGGGTTAAAATGGGGGATTGGTATTTCATGACTACAACAAATTTGATAATTTAGGCATATAATCGAAGTCTCCTTGGCTAAAAGATAAATTATTCTACTTTGGGAAGGGTCCGCGGGCCGGATTAAATAGCTCAGCGGGCCGCATGTGGCCCCCGGGCCTTAGTTTGCCCAGGCCTGCTCTATTGTGTATAACTTCTATATAAATGTTAATAGAGTAGGTGGGTTTGCAGTAAGGACACCACAGAGTTGATTAGTCAGGACAGGACAGTAGATTACTATTAGCGTTGGCCTCAAGACTAGTGTCCCTGTTTGATCCAATTGCCCTTCTTAACAATCACTGTTACAGATGTGTTTCAAGCAAGGAGGGTCATTCTATTTATTTCAGACCTCACCCGTGCCATGACAAATCAGTTTAATACGGTGGGATAAACATCCTTGTAAACAACATAACAGCGTAGACGTCACACACTCAGTGAGGTTACATGCATGATATTATTATATTATAGAGAATTTAACCGGATATTCCATTTCAGTCTTTTTTTCAGAGTTTATGAATGCATCTCCTTGGATACTGTTCTATAGAATGCACCTTGGAATCTCCGAAAAATCAGATTATTCATGCCCATGTAACCGTAGTGATAGTGGGAATCACGCCGCCATTGGGCCGAGTATGGACCGGATGTGGGCCTTATCTGCAGGGGGTTCCAACAGCGGGCCATCAGGGTGAATTGAGTTAAAGGCAACAAACAGAGTGGGTCTTGGCAGAGGCACAGAGAGGGGCTCGGCGGGGCGAACAAACCCAAGCTTTGTGAAGCGCTCCTTTGACACTTGTGGAATTAGCCCAGGACTCTCTGAGGACACTGCTGAGCTGAGGACACTGCTGAGGCTTCTGTGGCTGCGGTGGGCCTCAAAAATGCTCATTCTGCTCTCTCTCTCTCTCTATCCGCACTCACAGTGCTTTCCCACACATCTCGCTATATAGCCTAGCCTAGCCTAGCCTGACGCCACTGGACAAGCCAGAGCAGAGGGCTTACTCCTAACTTACTGTACACACACACACACACACACACACACACTCGTCGTTAGCCAAGGGCTGTATGAGGATTGTGTGTATGTTTACAGTATGTGGTAGCATCATAAGGCTACCTGAGGAGTAACCCCCCCCCCAACTTAACTTATGTGGTGGCTTGCAGCATGTATGTAGCTCTATGTGTGTGTGTGTGTGTGTGTGTGTGTGTGTGTGTGTGTGTGTGTGAGTGAGTGAGTGTGCTGTATCTGTGTGGTTGAGTGTAGAATTATATCTGTATTGCGGCATGTAGATTATGTAGCCAAGTGTAGGTGCATGTGTGTGTGTGTGTGTGTGTGGTGTAGTGTGTAGTGTGTGTGTGTGTGTGTGTGTGGTGTTCTAGTAGAGGTGTACTGTATGTAAGCACATATCTAACCCTTCCCCCTTGGCCGAGTTGGGACTCCTCACCAGCATCAGCTGCATTCTTGAGCTTTACTACGACAAACACACTGTAAACACACAGTGCCTTTTTAAGTGTTTAGCAGGCTCACACACACACACACACACACACACACACACACACACACACACACACACACACACACACACACAAACCATTGGCGTGGCCTAAGAAAAAGGACATAGAGGCTTTCATGTGGCCCAAAGAGCTGCATCTCTGCACCATCAATTCCAGTTCTTGGATGCTACTTTCACTTCAAACTAGGTGAGACTTTTACTAGTTCATTTACACAGTTCACAGTCACTGTGATGGTTTCATATAGGGTACCTTTAAAGTCTGACTTGTATGGACTCTATTGTGATGGGCCAGACTTGCATAGGGTCCCTTTAAAGTGCTGAGGTGCGGAGTGAGAGTAATAATAACACTGTTCTTACTGTGTCCGTTCATTAGGTCTGAGTTTAAAGAAATCAGATGTGTGTAAGGCCTATGCAGTATCCTAAGCAGCCATAGCCCAGAGGCTAAATGTTAGGATACAGATCATATATAGACTAGGCTAAATGTTAGGACACATATCACATATAAAATAGCCTACAGCATAAACAACATCAGTTTTAGTCCAGAGGCCAAAGGTCACATACACTACACATATTTCCGGGGCATAGAAACTATTTACAAACAAAAACGAACAGTAATGGGTTCCTGTTGGAACGCTGAGGCACAGCTGAGGCTACAGTTCCAGACCAGGGCCATGATGTACATGGGACACAGGTTCCAATCCCACCCCACACCATCTCTCTCACCTACTTACTGTCCCAGCAAGCAAGCCTATGCAGGCCAATTTAGGGCTCACTTACGGCCCACATAGGGGAGTCACGATGGGCCTGTGAGGGTTTGTTCATCGGTACAGCACTGACCCTACAGTACTGGCCTCACAAAGGCGGCCTCACTTAGCCCTCATAGCCCTTCCTAGGCCCCCGTGGAGCCCGCACAGGTATTCTGGGGGCAACCACCTAATCGTGGGCTACCCCCAGAGAGCCAGAAGGCTTGGGCCTGACCTGGGCAAGCCCGCACAACCTGAAGAAAAACTGCATGGATCCCACATGGGCGTGTTTGTTGGGCACTCAGACTGTCCCTTCAGTACAGGACCCGTAAGGGCAAGGCCCTCACTTAGCCCTCATAGCCCTGTCTAAGTCCACACGGGGCCCGTATGGGTTTTCTGGCGGCAATCACCTAACTGTGGGTTGCCCACAGAAAGCCCAAAGGCTTGGGTCTGACCTGGGCAAGCCCACGCTAGCCCTGTTTGGGTTTGGTTTGGGTTGGAACTTAGCCCAATCTACCAGAAGAAAACCTGCATGGACCCCGCATAGGGTGTGTTTGCTGGAGTACTTCCTGTTTATCTTTGCTGATCTATCATTACAAAAACCTCAATAAATAAATAAATAAATAAATAAAAAACAATGTGTAAGTGTCTTATAAAAGGCTTATAAAACTGCTTAGAAGCAAAGATCCACTTTATGGAACTAAAACATTAGTCAGATTTTTGCAGCTGTGTCAGCAGCTCTGTAGGGGGAGTACATCTAGGTGAACAAGATGCAGTGCCACTTTTGGTTGAAGGGAGGTGTGTGTGTGTGTGTGTGTGTGTGTGTGTGTGTGTGTGTGTGTGTGTGTGTGTAACCCTGTTAGCTGAACAGGGTGAAAGATACAAGGCCCCAAAAGAGATAAGGTGAGGTAAGAATCCTCCAAGATCATCATAATGTCTTGAGTCTGGGTGCGGGTGGGGTATGGCTAGGATAACCTAGACTTTAACTCGGTCAGATCCGTACAATATATACTGTAAGAGAGTTAGTCCCTTAATTAAGAGGACATGACGACCATCATAGACTCTCACTCACTCTCTCTCAAAGACACACACTCACACACACACAGGCACACTGTAGGCGTTCTGCTTGTAGTTTGATGTCGGCGATGCACTTAGAAATGGGGAAGCGGGTGTGTTTGCAAGCTGTTGTCTGGGTCACCGTTCAAAAGAACACTCAAGAGCGTGCCGGCCAACAGGAACAGCACACATACTGTGGGCAGACTTTCAATCATCTTGGCCAGCCACTGTTGCTTGGGTGACTGTGGATGACAACACTAGGCCCACACACACACACACACACACACACACACACACACACACACACACACACACACACACACACACACACACACACAGCCTGTGCGTGACAGACACATAAGGATAGCCTACTATGGGGATGGATGTCAGAGACAAGACCAAATACAAAACACTCAATGACTCTTGAAAGACAAGGGCCAACAGCACTAACGGCCATTCCCTTCGCCTTGCCGTGAGAGTAAGCAAGATCCTTCCCACTCCTGAAACTAGAATTCGGTCACTCTTTGGCGAGGCTGAATAGTCTGTGTTCGTTTTCATCAGGGGAAGCCTTGCTGACATGTGACATGCGCAGCAAACCTCAACAAACACGCAGACTTCCTGTTGTTGGGCTAACGGAGGGATGAAACTTTGTCTCACCTTCAACTGTCACACGGGGGCTAGTAAATATGAGGGAAATGACACAGGATGCAGAACTAAAAAGCTTTCATTCATTTACAGTCACAACACCTGGTCAGTCCTCTATTCTGAAAGTTGTATAGCCTACAAAAAAAAAGAGAGAGTAGACTAACGTCAGAAGTTTCACTTCTCTCTGTGCAACAACACCATGGGATAGCCTACTCTAAAACATCCGCCCTTTGCAGGGCAACAACTTTCGACTTCGTTGATCAAAACTGCTCTGTGGACCAGTTCACACACAAAAGAGCGCAAGTAGTCTAATGATGTTCTCTCAAACCCTTATAATGTAGCCTATGCTACAGTAGCCTACAAATTAGATCAAGCGTGACATAAAAAGCTACACTATTACTGTTGAACAAGCTTCCGATCATTACAATGTTACATTAAATTGAGCAAGCTGGCAGTTATTGTCGTCTGTGTGTATCGGAAATCATTGTAAATCTATATGCTATCTAATATTTTCTATAGCGAAACGCTATGAATTTTAATTCAGCATAGAGGGAATTTGAACCCGCGACTATCACAAGACCGTTACCTGCTGCAAGCCCGAGAGAAAAATGGTTTACATCAACCCCATGATGAAAGTACAGGCACTGCCTTGACGCTTCTTCTCTCAATCCAATTTCACGACGCAAAATCTAATAACATCGGTTGTCACCGTCCCCAAAACGCCTTCTCTGTAACCCAAGATTGTCAGATCGTTGTTGTCGATTGGGTGGATGGGAATACAGTCGCGTCTACTCTTAGCACCTTACAGAACCATTTTAACATCGATCTAATTGTAAAAATGATGCCATCGACATGCACGGGAGTAGTCTTAGCTGCAGTAGCGTGCACTTGTCCGAATCACTGTTTCATCTCTCACGCTTGTCCACTCAAATGCTAAAGATGGTCTTATGTCATCAAAAAACGTACTATCAAGACATCGCTAAAGGCCTAATCGATGCATATGCAATTGTTAGAATATAATGTCTGCAAGTGTCATTTGGCCTTGGCTTCCACTGGGAATCCCCACGTTTTGCAGCTGGCCGATACGATTAACGTTATGTTGATGTCAGTCGCCGAAGCGCTGCCCTAGAGGTTTTGTCGGCTCTTACCTTCCCTCGCCTTGAGGAGGACAGTGTTGGCCACGATATTCTCGAGTTCCATGATTTCCTGGGGTAGCAAGCACCACAGGCCCGACTCACCGACCTCGTAGCCGGGTTGGCAGTGAGCGTGTCCTCCCCCACTCCCCCCCACGACGGAATATAACCCTTGAATGACTCTACGCCGCTGTCGTTTGCACCCTCTCTCTCCGCCCCCAAATCTTCAACTTACGTCGCTGCACTTCAAAATGCTCCACCCTTTAGAGCTCCGCATTGGCCAATCCCCGCCGTCCAGAGCAACCCACCTGAAAAAGTAAACTCACTGGCGCAAGGCCAATCTGACAGAAAGGAAAGAGAGCCTTCCTGGTGCGCCTGTCAATCTAGACGGTGGTCTACAAACCATGAGGGGTGAAATTGAGAGCGAGAGAATATTGAACCAATATGATATCACGCTCAACACATATAGACTACATCCGCTGCTGTTTCATCCCTTATACCGGCCTATCCTGCTGTCATGCCACGCCCAATGTTTCGCGTGTAGGCCATTTAACGAGGATAAGACGATAGGGACACCTAGAGGCATAGGTTATATATCAAATGCAACCCTACATGTATGTTTTAGAAAGGTCTGGATAGTAACTTCTTCCAATCCAAGTAGCCTAGGCCCAAACCATAAAGCAAGCCACCATTTCCCCCCCTAGTTTGAATAGAATGACAAATCAAACAGCTGTTGAAGGTCATTTCAGCAATGATGAATCACATCTTTGATAGACTCCAGTTGACACTCTGTTTGAGTGGTGAAGTTCAGTCTTTTCAAAAGCCGAAAAACACGCTGAAAGGACATGGTATTTAGATATTTATCTTCCCACTCCTCTCCTCTCCTCGGCTGTTTCTTAGAAAGGTCTATTCTTACTCTGAAGTTTCATCGTGAACAGATTACCAAATAAAGTCAAGAGAAACAGAATGGTCTACTAACAGTGAATCTGATATCTAAACTTCAGAATATTTTCATTATTCAAGAGATTATTTGTGAAAAGAGTGCAAGTCATATTTGGGTTAAAGGTTGCCAACCTAAATCACTTTTTCAATCAACTTAGAAATAACTGTCATGCCAGAAACAACATTTGATTTAATCTTTTGCAGCAGGCTGTTGCCAGTCATTATTTTTTCCCACTTTGCGATTGTGGACATTGTGATTTATAGGACATTGTGTGACCTATTGTAATTACATAGTAGCCTAGTAATGACAAAAAGCATAACATGAGCATAATTGTGCACTATTACACAATTATACAGTGTATGTATGTATGTATATATAAATAATTGGCATTGATTGCACTGAAAATAGCCTGCTATCATTGTATCAGATGAGAGTCTCATGAAATGTGGTGTTGGGAGTTGTTCAAGTTTGGTAGGCCTATTACAAAATAGGCTACTGCCACTGTTGCACAAGCAGTTGTCTTGACTGTTGTTTTTCATGTTATTGTGTCATCTGAATATGACTTTACACTGCTGTCAGTGTCTTGATTTTTTTCTTCTTTCAAATGCTCTCTCTCTCTCTCTCTCTCTCTCTCTCTCTCTCTCTCTCTCTCTCTCTATCTATCTTTCTGCTGTTGAGTTGTGTTTTCATTCTACCTTTAATTGTGCCCCTTAGCAGTCCCTGTGTGCAGATCATACATCCCTTATTAGTATTGCATGGGGCCATGCGTGAAGGCTGTGATATCCTGAATAGTGATGGTCACATTGAAAGGAGTATTCTCGAAACACTTCTTTGCCCTGGGGACTACAAATATTTGATTGCACTCTCTTATTTTATTTATTTATTTATTTAGTTTTTTTTTGTGTGTGTGTGTGTGTGTGTGTGTGTGTGTGTGTGTGTGTGTGGAGGAAAAGGAGGAAATTTGACAGTTTATGAGAAGTAATTAAATGGAAGGTTGCCTTTACTGTGCTCAGGCTACTCTTTTCCTTGGCAGAGATAGCCTAGAGATGTTTTGCCAACACTATGTATTCTCTTACATTGTTAATAGGCTAGTCTACGCCTAAATACTGTAAGCCTGTTTACAGAAGGCTAAATCAATGTAGGGCCCATGCTCATGATTGATCCTTCAAGTGTTCTTGACATGTCCTATGTCCTCAGTAGGCCAAATAATGTTATAGGCCTCATTGGACTTAGATTACGTCTTATCTATTTAGTGCACATACTGCAATATATCCGCTTATGTATGAATGCAGGGCACTTACGGTTTTATAGACAGGTAATGACGTTGTTTTTACTGGATGCAAATTGTGTTTACAGATGTGGTCGCTGTATTGCTATTGACGTCATCAGCAAGCGCAGCTGAGAGGCGACATCCTTGCGTCACGTGATCCAGTCACACGTGTTTTGTCTCTTCACCCAGTTCGAAGCGTGAAAGTTACAGTGCTGAAGAAATAATGCCAAGGGCTAAGCAATCCTCAAAGCGAAAGAAGTTTGATTACAACAAAGACAGAAAGAAGCTTAAGAAGAAGCTAAGGAGAAAACTAGCACCGACTATTGAATGGTAAGCGACCTGCTCTGGTTAGCAAAATTACCTTCATGGTGGATCTGTGTCGTCTGCAACCCAGCAGTTGCTAACATAACGTTATCTGTGCTGGTTGACTAAAGTTTTACCGTATTTTGTATGAAAAGCTGAAATGCTAATTTGTCATTGTCATAAAGCTTTCATATTTTGGCCTCTCCCTCTCTATTGTCAAATAACGTTAACTCAAGTCACAGATCCTTGTTAGCATCTTGGTAACTTTAGCTGTAGCATCCACATCGCATGATGTCTGCTCCTTATGAATCTAAAGTTAAGTTACAACAACCATAACAACCATATCAGGTCATGGAATTTAGTTGTCACGTTAGTTATGTAACGTTAGCAATAGATTAGTTGTACATAGCGGTGATATGTCACTTGCTAGAGATCTTGATTAACACATGATGTGAAATCAATCTGCAATTTAATTTCATCTGTAGGGTTAACTTGCCACTTACATGCATGCTACATAGGCCACACGTCCCCGTCGGTGTTGTCTATTCCCTGACTCAAAACGAGAAATCATTTGACAGTTGTTAAATTAAACTGCAATTTCATATATGAACACATTGCAGTCCATAACACGAGTTATAGCTGGTTCTCACAACGACCAGAAGAGGTCAGCCTGAACAAGGGGAAAATCTGTTTTTATGGTGTGGAATTCTCGGCTCTTTTGTGATTGAACATTGGTTCCAACTGACAGAAATGACATGTAATTGTATGCAACATGTATGTAATTGTAGACAAAGTACCTGACACAGATGTCCAGATTTCATGTTAATTATCATGTGAACATGATATTTTGCAGTGCCCAGATCAGAAATGCTTGGGATGACAAGAAGACTGTCCAGCAGAATTTGCGTGAGATGGGCTTGCAGCATGACCCCAAAGCTGTGCTGCCCATTCGCCAGCCCAAGGTAAGAGCAGTCTGTGTAGCGAAGGGAGAGAACAGTGACCCTACCCGGTCTCGAACCCGGGTCTCCGGGGTGCTAATCGTGCAACTTGACCACAGCGCCAAAGAGCCAGGCTCATTGGTATGGCAGTCAGAGCGCATACTCAACCGTAGTGACGGCACTCCGTCACAGTCTGCCCTAATGAATCTCAGGCAGGGCATACTGGGATATAGGGCAACTTAACATTATAAACTGGAACTTTGATGATGATGATGTTTCTTTTCCTAACATGGCTACTTACTGTATATGTTCTTCTGTAAAGTCCGGTAGAGGTATTGTTACCTGTGGCATTTTCAAGATGACACAACGTTACAAAACGTTTAATACATCACCCATAGGGATGAATGGGAGCTGTTACATTACGTTACGAAATGTTACGGAGCCCTGCTGAATTCGCCCCTGACTAGTTTCGCCTCCTGTCACTGCAGCCTTCGTCGGAGGGGTCACATCCGGTTGATGTGACCTCATCTGTGATGTGTTAAGTGGATTTTTGCCTTCTCTCCTAATGTGATGGGATGGCGTTGTCTCCCATCCTGGGCCTGTAGCTGAAACTAGTCGGGTACTACAATACCTCTACTGGCCTTTATAGAAGAACATCAGTGTTTCCCATACATAGACCATTGTGTGGCGACCACAGAATGGAATCCTATCGCCACATAATAAGACTCACGATTAAAAAAAAAAAAAAAAGTCAGTTGCGTATCATTCCACTCCCCTCACACCTGTATCGTCCCATTCTTTCATAATGCCCCTTCTTCTCATTCACGCACATGCACCAGGGTTTCCTACAGCGCTTTAAAGCTAAAAACACCTTGCCAAAAAATGCCCGCCGCCTTGCCTACGTCCCCCGGATTTTTTTTTAACGCATAGACCTACATAAAAGGCCGGTCGCATCATTATCACTGCGCGATGAGGCCATATAGCAGCATCTGAAAGTTACACTGCTCCATCGGCAATGTTACCTTTTGCTACGCTAACATTATTAGTTTAAAGGAAGAGGCTAATTAAACAACAACTGGAATCCATACCATGATCATGGGTAGAACACCTGGCGTTGTGTTTAATCAAGAGAATATGTGTAGCCTGTTGACGTGGCTTACCAAAGTTGCCAATGCCCATCTTTACAGAAAAAAAATCTGCACGTTAATAGCAGTTCACTAAAGTCACCAAAGCGTCAAAGTTAGCTGTCAACGCTAGTTGATTTACGATCAATAAACACAAGCGCTACTTACGGTATTTGCAATAATTTCTTGCCTATGCTTGTAATGATTAACCATATTAGAATTGGAAAGCACACGCGCTCTCTTCCTCTTTCCCTTCTGTTGCGCACACAGACACTGCTCCCTCCCTGCCGGTCTCCTCATCATGCATGTATGTTCCTTATTGATTTGGTGCAGGAGATAAGCCTACAGTCCTCATACTTTTTGTAAACCTTAAACGAATGGCAAATAACATTTATTCGTCAAGTTGGATTTAATTCATGTGACCTGTTTCACAGCAATTTATGATTGTGCCATGAGTGTGGCTGTACTGCAAGTAGCCTATTTGGTACAATGTCAGATGACACTTAATGACTTTAGAAGCAAATAGCCTTGGGGAGAAGGTTTCTTTTTTACATTGAACAGCTGGGATAAAAACATTTTTTGATGAAGAATAGGATAATAATAGGAAACGGCTTGGTCATTTTAACAGGCATTTTATTGCTGTTTAAAACCTAAAAAAAGTTTTATCCCATTACTTGATTAATTGATGAAATAATAGGCTACTTAATTGCACTATGATGGTAGCCTTTAAACTTTAATTTATTTATTTGTTCAGTAAATAAAGTAAAGTAAAGCTGTTGCCAACTTAAATTTGTGCCCCATCGGGCAACGCCCCTCCCCCCTGGCCATCTACCCACTACCCACCCTGGGGCGACCCCAATGTCGATCGATCGCCTGGGCGACGCCCCCTCCCCCCTGGTCACCACCCTCATCGTACAGTGGACCACCACAAATTGCTACCTAATCTGTGGGAAACACTGAACATATATAATATATCATTCAGTAGGCCCAAATGAATCTTTTTAGTGTATAACATGGTTATTGTTCACCTTGTATTGCTAACTCCTCCTCCTGTCAATTGTGTTATAGCTTGAATGTTATCTCGCTTTTGTAAGTCGATTTGGATAACAGCATCTGCTAAATGCATGAATGTATGTTGAACATGAGCTATCACATGATACATTTTCATAAATGTATATTGCACAATGCACTCCTTAATATCTCTCTTGATCTCTCTAACTGTCTAAAA
Source organism: Sardinella longiceps (assembly GCA_027497455.2). NCBI lineage: Eukaryota > Metazoa > Chordata > Actinopteri > Clupeiformes > Clupeidae > Sardinella > Sardinella longiceps. The sequence continues at coordinate 21,951,831 of JAODXP020000020.1, forward strand.
TGTGTCCATCAGATTTATGATAGATGCTGATGCTGTGTTGTGAAGACCTCCATAAATATATTTGAATGTTGTGTTGTAGTTTGGGGACAGTGAAGCAATGGATGTGGAGTCAGAAGGGGCCTTGATTAAGAAGCCCTACGTGATCAAAGGTAAGTCCTCGGGGGGTTCATTTGGGGGGGTGTAAGGGGTGTAAGGCGCCTCTGCACATACCCAACAGACAGAGACAAGGAGTACAGTGTTGAATGTGTTGATTTGTCACAAACATGACATTCCATTTAAGTCCTGCCGGCGATTCGATGAAAGCACTTTGTTGTCTTTGAAAAAGAGAGCACAGCTTTTTTTAGATTCTAGTGTCTATTTATTGATATTCTAGATTTCTAGGACGGCGGCGACATTTGACACAGAGCCTACAGTGATAGATTTCATGCTGTGCTGGGCAGCGAAGAATAGATACTTCAGTTGTGTAGAGGGGGAGCAATATTTTCCTCTCTCAATTCGCGTCCTCATCTCAGCTGATAGAAACATGTGTTTTGATTTGTTTGGAAGACCCCACTAAAGCGTTTTACTGTTTTACAAGTGAGTTTGAAAAAAAAAGTACTAGTCAGGTCCTTTGAAAGGAGAAACAGGAGCACACTGATGAAACTTGCAGTCTTTATTAGTGGAAAACTGACTAAACGTGTCAAAACTTTCAGTCCAAATGAGAGGCACCTGATGTTGCAGGACGAGGATTGAGGTGTGGAGTGCCCTATTTTTATTAGTCAGGTCTTTCACACACACACACACACACCTCGCATGCAAGGTCTTTCAATGCAATCATATTTATATTGCAGCATTTATGATACAATTGTGTCATGGCGCGTTACAGACATATACTAGGAGCAAAGAGCAACTGGAGCAGGGATAGGGTTGGGTATCGAGAACCAATTCCAATTCAGAACCGGGTCAAAATGATCAATTCCATCGATATCGTACGTCTCCAAACGATATCAATTCTCTTATCAATTCTTTAGTTTCAGTTCATTAGCGCCACATGCTAACTGCAATTTTCATAGCAAGCTATCACTTTAACTCCAGTGACTCACATAACCTACCATATTGAGGCGACAGAGACATGTAGCTGTTCTCAAGCCTATAAAGACGGCCTTTTTTTGGCATGAACTAGGCTACTCGGGAATCGATAAGAGTATTGATAAGGAATTGGATTGATAGGCAGAATTGATAATGGCATTGATATTGATAAAATCTTATCAATACCCATCCCTAGGCAGGGAAAAACTCCCCTGTGGTAGCAAGGAAGAAACGTTGGGCATCCACTCCAACTCCAGTTGGTATAAGGGTCTGGGATTCTGGTTCTTGAGAAACGATTGCTTGTTGTAGACTGGATCAGCCCTTGACTGATAGCCTATCGTATTCTTGTGCTGCATTCTCAAAGTTCTCTGATTGGCCAGAATGGGATTACCTCACTCACGTCAGATGTAGCGCTACGCTACGCGCGTACATCTGATATTCAGCGATAGACGAGTTATTTCAGGAGCCAGAAATCCTTGAATCTAACTGGGCAAACAGCTTGTCCATCAATTTAATTGACGTACACTTCAGCCAACCACATCAAAACCAACCGATGACGCTGGTTACGTTTGTTGGATTGGTTGGATTCAAAACAGTTGCTTCTTCGCTACGTCACACCCTCTACAGCAGCCAGCGGCCCTGATTGGTCCGGTTAGAGAATATTGGGCTTGAAATCTCTCTGATGGGCTTCAACATCAGATCGTTGCGCGGAAGTGCCTTACGAAAGTTACGTAGCGCTTCATCTGACGTGAGTGAGGTAAAGAATGGGATGCATCCTGAGCGAACGAGGCTATTGGACGTATTGAAGGGAGATGAGAATTGTTCGGAATTGTGTAGGAAGCCAATGGCCCGTTTAACCTTTTGACCTTTTGTTTTGTCTTTCAGACATGGAGGCCCAAGCAAGCATGCCGAGCCAGAACAGTAAGACCCTGTCCAGAGATCTGATCGAGTATGCCCAGCATATGGTGCGAGAACACGGCGAGGACTACAAGGTACAGTACAGTATGAGGATTTGCCGTCTTAAGGCCAATTCAGAATGAAGATCCGTGACGAGATTAAACGATTTTAGTAGTTGCGGCGGTGTGAATCAATTGTCACAGACTGTTGCAGGCAGTTGCAAGCCGTCACAAAAGATTTAACTATCAAATCGCATTTTCAGAGTTTTAGAATGTCCAGGTTTTTAGAACGTCGCAGCCCGTCTCATCGCGGATCTTTGGTCTGTAGGCACCTTTACACAGTAGGGAGAGGAGTTGCCGTCAGCCTAAATTTGTTTTAAAGTGGACCTAAAAGTCTCTATAACTTTTTATTTTACAAAAGTATTTTTTCAGACCACAAACAAATATGTTTCAGCACTAGGCCATCATCAACATGTTAAGATTTGACCTAAATTTACTCTTGAATAAGTTATAGGTCACTTACGTACCCACTGACTGTTACTCTGTAAACACTCCCTCAGTCTGGCTCTGTGTGTGTGTGTGTGTGTTTGAGTGTGTGTGTTTGAGAATGTGGTGTGGTGTCTCTGTTTGCATGTGTATGTGTATTTGAGTGTGTTTGTTTGAGAATGTGATGAGATGTCTGTGTGTTTGTTTGAGAATTTGGTGTGGTGTGTGTGTGTGTGTGTGTGTGTGTGTGAGTGCTTCTGCCTTTATGTCCGTGTTATGTCAATGTTGTGTCAGTGTTGTGTAAGTGTCTTTGTCTTTAAGTCCTCTGTGATGTTGACCGTGTTGAACATTCTCCTGCAGGCCATGGCTTGCGTGTGTGTGTGTGTGTGTGTGTGTGTGTGTGTGTAGGCCATGGCGTCTTAAAGTCCTGTCTGATATTGACTGTGTTGATCGTTCTCCTGTAGGCCATGGCTCGTGTGTGTGTGTGTGTGTGTTTGAGTGTTAATGTCTTTGATCGTTCTCCTGCAGGCCATGGCACGGGACGAGAAGAACTATTACCAGGACACACCCAAACAGATCAGGAGGAAGATCGAGGACTACAAGCGCTGCCACGCAGACCACTACGCCACATTCATGCAGTCACTCAAGCCATGACACTGACTGTGGGAGTGTGTGTGTGTTAGTGAGTGTGTATGTGCGTGCGCGTGTTAGTGAGTGAGTGAGTGTGTGTGTGTGTGTGTGTGTGTGTGTGTGTGTGTGTGTGTGTGTGTGGTGTGTGCGTGCGTGTGTGTGTGTGTGTCTATGCATGCCTTTCTGTCTCCTGTGACCTCTGTTGTGGGGGAGATATGAAAGGTCAAAGGGCGCGGAAGAGTGATGATTGATTCCAGAAGTCGTCTAAAGACAGATGAAAGCCGAGAGGATGGTGCTCCATCTAACGGGGATGGATGATCTCAGTTCCACTGGACTACTATACCATTGGATTTAGCTGTGTTGCTATTCTGTACAGTAAATGTCACTGTTGCCGTCAATCTTGGGCCTCCTTTAGAGATGTGGAATTGAGTTGTAAATTATATCTAGTTTGTAATTGAGTTGTATTTCTCAACCCCTCACAAAGCCCTCAGTCCCTAATGGAGCAGCAGCAGCAGCAGCAGCAGCAGCAGCAGGAGGAGGAGTAGAGATTCACCCTGGCATTTAAATGAAGAAAAGACTTTCTATGGCCTCTTCCCTTTACTGTAATTAAAGGGATATTCCACCTTTGTATAAAAATGGGTTATTCGCCCTCTTCCCTGTAGTTACATTTTGGTGTCAGTGCATTTTCCTAGTCTGGCAACCCCAATTTTATTTTAAGCTTAGCATAGGAACTCGAAAGTAAAGTAGCTGTTGCTATCTGGTTAAATTAACATTTCAGCACTTATGCTAGGTTAAAGCTAAAATAAACAGTTGTCAGACAGGGAAAACACATGCAGTGACGCAAAATGCTTTTACCCACAAAATGCTTTTACCCACAGGTAAGAGAGTGAATAACCCATTTCCATAAAAAAAAGGTGGAACATCCCTTTAAATCCCAAATACCCAAAGGAGAGTTGTATACTGTGGATATACAATGGATTGGGATTCTAGACTATGTGTTTATAGTTTATATGCTGTAGGAATGAGAAATTAATTTGCGAACAATGTTGTGAGATTTCATATTTTATACACTGTGTTTGTCATCTTTGGGTAGAGTACATCACAGCTGGATCATTGGGGACTACGGACTTGTGAAGTGTGAGCTGTGTTGGGACGAGCTAAGATTTCTCTGTGATGGCAGCGATGATTCATGTTGTTTTAATACAAACGTTTTCCCACATGCATGGCTGTATTTGGGAGATTTATTCAGTACACACACATTTGTGTGAGATGAGTGTGTGTGTGTGTGTGTGTGTATACACAGAGGAGATAAGGTCACAGGAATTATTGATTTCTGCAATGGAAGTGACTAAACAAACAAACATGTTTACCAGGAAGTCAAAAGGTACTACTTCGTTTGAGAAATGCACAAATAGGTATTCACCCCCCTTTATGAATTGAGTTCCTGTGTAAAATTAAAAAAAAAAAAAAAATGTCTAATGTATTTGTAGAGTCAGTGGACATTAACTTCTATACCTCAGTTTCAGAATAAGTGTAAGAGTGTTGGTTAATGTTTAGATTTCCGCACCATCCACACCGTCAAAACAGAACTAGTTGTCCTATTGATCTATTTGCATACATTCAGGGCTGTACCTTGTACATTGCACACATGTCATACAAGTGTGTGAAAGAGTCTTATCTGTTTGCTAAGCAGAGCAACCAGGACATACATGTATATGAACTGTCTGTGCAGCCTATGTCTGCCTTTGCCTGTCTAGTTGATTTTGAACTGGCAATCTCCTCGGGCAGTCCAGTGTGTTTACATTATCAGGTGAAAAGGCCCCCAGTATGAGTCACTGCTGCCACCCACATCTCTGCAGTCTGAAAGTCTGGAGGACTTCATGGAGCCTATTACAGCACAATCCAAGCCTATAACACAGGTGAAGCATATACTGTATGTAAAAAGCCACACCATGTCGGAGCCCATTGTCATGTTTAAGTCATTTTTAAAAGGTCTCTTCAACTGTGCACTGCTTCACTGCTTTGTGCAAGCGTGTGTGTGTGTGTGTGTGTATCCTATTAATCATGATATCATGGAGAGGTAGATGTGGTGTATGCACGAGGTAAGGTGTCAGCTAACCAGGCCTAACTTCATTGCTCGCAACATTTTTGAAACGTTTTACTTCAGTTCCTTTTCATCCTTATCGGTGACGTATAAAACACTGCAACGTTTTATCATCTTGAACTCGAGGCAGATGTGTGTGTTGTGTGTTTGTCTGTGTTCTATGTTGCATGAGTGGGACAAGATGGATCTTTCCATATTATATGGAATAATAAATGACATTGTAAAAACATTGTAAACTTCACAAGTTTATAACAGCTGAACAGTGAGCTATTACATGTTATTTCTAACAGGAAAATTGGCACCTAAAATGGTTATCAATCATATTATAACATAGTCATTCACTATTACAAAAGATACTGTATATACAAAGAGGCAATTGACAGAAAACTGTTGTTTTTTGTTTTTTTGTTTGTTTGTTTCCCCACCCTGTTACCAACACATTGTATAAGTTACTTAAATAACACATACCATAAATAAAATTACACTTGGTGATGTAAAACAGAGCGCATATTTCACAAGAATGTTTTCTGAGAGACAGAGAGAGAGAGAGAGAGAACATGGAAAGTGTTTGAGAACGATGAGTTGATATCTGCCCCACGGGCAGTTCAGAGACATGTAATAGTGTAAGAAAGAACAACAGGCTGACAAAGGAGCCTTCTGTGAGCAGGGTTGCATAAGGGCAAAGATAGATAACAGCTTAAACATGCTAAACACGTCGCCTAGAGAATAGCTATTGCTATCTATCTCTCTGCAACAACAAGAAAAGAAAAGAAAAGAAAACAAACCGCCAAACCTGGATCTGAAATAGAACTTGAATCCTCTCCTGCTTCAGGCCCTTCTGGCGTCCATTTCCCAAAAGCATAGTTAACTAAACAGTTAGCAACTTAGTCGGTTGACAATGGGAAATTGCATTGCAACCAACAAAGTTGCTAACTTAGGCTACTCTCCCAGGTCCTCACAAGTCCAGAAAAGTGCTTAGTTCAGGCTGAAATGTATGGAGCTAAGCACTTTTTTGGATTTAAGCACCCAGGAGAAAACCGGTCTAGTTGGTAAATATGCTTTTGTTAAACGACCCCCCTAACTAGCCTATAGCTTTATGAGATGGAATGGGATGAGATGAGATGATAGCCTGGAAAAGACATGATCTATAGTCCACTGTCACACACAAACCAGCAGCCTTGTGCTGACCGGACAAACACACTGCCGTAATAGCAAAGATCATGGAATACTGATCTCTGCTTCAACCCTCTCTGGTAATACTGACTGCTTTAAAAGCACTGAAACCTCACAGGAAACGACCATGCTCAGGATAAATGCCTGTAAGTACTGTAAGAGGCCTGTTCACACCCCAAATGTTAACTGTAACTATAACATTAAATTACTGTCGCTCCAGACATTATGAATGATAAGTGTCAACACAACAATGATATTGTTGGGATCACTTTCAGACCAATTTTGAAAACCTTAAAAAAAAACTGACAGCCAATGAGAAACTATTGACCTTGACATTACATTCATTTCATGACATTTCTTTCATAATTATTGGTCAGGATGGACACTAAAATTGTTCTAGTTACAGTAATCTTACAGGCTGTGGTGTGAACCAACCACAAGTGTAGAGAACAAGCTCAATCTATACTGTACAGTGGTCTAAAACCTATGGTAAAACAGTCTCTCAGTCCAGATTAGAAACTGAACTGATCAATTTCTTATACATTAATTAACTAAATATACATTGTATGTTAAGCAGCATAAATGCAGCTAAAAATGCAGCTAGCATGGCTAATGCAGCTAAAAAAAAAACAAAAAAAACAAGCCCCTACGCTGACCTTTGACCCCAGACTGTGTCCTAAATACAAGAGTCTTGTGTTGTGCGTCTTATTATATCATCTGCCGCTACCGTCAAGTAGACTAGCTTTAGCCTACTAGCATGCTACTGTCTGTGTGTGTGTGCGTATGCATTTGTCTCTCTATAAAGTAGATTCTCTCTGCTACAATGAGTGTGTGTTTATGTGTAGGAATGTGTGTGTGTGTGTGTGTGTGTGTGTGTGTGTGTGTGTGTGTGTGTGTATGCTACTCTCTCCCTGAGCAGGCTACCTCTACAAGGAGCTCTGATGGGTTGTGTGTGTGTGTGTGTGTGTGTGTGTGTGTGTGTGTGTGTGTGTGTAAGTGTGGCGCATGTGTTTTGTGCATAAGAGCACATGTACAGTATGTGTGTGTGCGCGTGCACGACCTACAGTGTGTGTGTGTGTGTGTGCCAATGGATGTGTACTCCCAAGTGAGGCAGTGTTCCAGTGCTGCTGTGAGTGTGTGTGTGTGTGTGTGTGTGCGCGTGTGTGCGTGTGTGTGGTCCAGTGCTGCGTTGCTGGTCTCACAGCTTGAGCAGCAGGTCCTGGAAGCACTGCAGGCCGTGGTGTCCGTTCTGACCGCTGGTGCCGCTGGTCTGAGCGGGGATTAGGAGCAGCTGGCGCGTGTCGCTCACGCTGGACAGGGACAGGGCATCGTACAGGTCAGGCATGCTGACCGCACCAGGCTTGTCCTGAGGAGAGGGATGGACACACACACACACACACACACACACACACACACACACACACACACACACACACACACACACACTTTTAGGGACAGGTGGAATGAGAATATACTAATGTCTGCTATATTTACGTACTGAGCATTCAGGCACAGACAAACATTTAGGGGCATTGTACAGGTCTGGCATGCTGTGAGAGAGAGAGAGAGAGTGTGCTTGTGTGTGATGTGTGTGTTTGAG
>JAODXP020000020.1:21964787-21977287 GCA_027497455.2 Sardinella longiceps
GTTAGATGGCAACATGTAACAAACCAAAAGCCCTTTCCGTCACGCGTATTTTAAAGGTTTTTTAGCAAAACATTTGGAGACGTTCTTTTTCAGTACGGGCACCTCCATTAGCTCTACCTCTGCCGAATAAACGACAAGCGATACCCTTTCGTTTACTTCTCCCAGGTCGTTGCCGGGCTGGTTGTGTTCTTCTTCCGTGGTATAACCCTTTCTAAGAGGTTTTCTGAGAAGTTCCTATAGGCTATCGAGACATTTTGTGCTTGCATGGTGACTGACGTTCGTTTAATCTTGCACCAGCAAGACATAGATGAAAGTATTCAGAACAGAGCGCAAAGGTTGGCTACTTACCTCATGAATCGCGTAGTACTTCGATTCAGGTGTCCATACTTGCCTCTTGAAAAGATGGCTCAAGACGATAAAGAGCGCCGACCCAAAGGCGGCCACTGCCGCGGTCAGGGCAATGGATATGTGCCGGAGAAGAACCATGTGTGTGGCTCACGCTCACAGCTGGCCGGCAGTGGCACGCAGTCAACTTGGGAATGCCAACGGCGAGATTTCTAACCAAGGGTTGTTGAGACTGTCGGTGGTTCACGTGACCCTTGTTTGTGTTGATAGATGATATGAGGCGCCTCGCATCCACGGTTCGCCTGGTCTGCGACTGTCGACATCAGAGGAAAGAGAGAGTTGGAAACGTCTTCAGATATCGACCCAACTGTTTCCGGAATCTTCGCCAAATGTTATCTACGGGCTATTGATTAAACCAGACTACTGTGTCCCAACTAATTTAATCATAGCTTTTACAGCCAAGTCTATCAGAAGCAGTTCCTCAGAGGAAACGAACTGTCCATGCAGTATAGGCGTCAGTAGACTTTAACTTTCCCGTAGACTCCCACCAAACATTCCCAAAACCATTCACATGCCTAAAAAAATGAAATCTGTAGGCATCGCATTGGATTGATAAACTGTAGACTAACTGCGCTACTGAGTGCGCACCTACCCACTGGTCAGAACGCGCGCGCGCACACACGGAAACACACACACACACACACACACACACACACACACACACACACACACACACACACACACACACGCACACACAAACATACCATTAGGTGGCATCATTTCAGCATGCTATATTCACTGATGAGCAATTTCTATTGTCCATCAGCCTAATTGACTGTGACTGGATAGCCTATAAAAATGATTGATCAATCATGATTAGGTGTATAAAAAGGTTTATGCTATATTAGCCTAATAATTATTGATCACAACGGAATTAATGATGGGCCTATGCTGTCCCACATTTTCTTTTATAAGCAAACAAGCAAAAAAAGAAAAAAAGATTTTATTGTTGTTGCATATAAGTAAAGTCGTTGTTTTAAATAGTTGTTTTGCCATTGCTATGGCTAAAACACAGACTATATTTTTTTTTTGAAAAAAGTAAACTGTCAGCAAGGTTATAATAAACTTGCAGAGGTGGGCCAATTGAGATGGTTACATTTACTACATGCAGTACGGTCATCACCTGTTTGACGTAATTGATCCAGCAGCATCGCGACCGACCGAGCTGGAGTACAGGGAAACTACGGGCACTTAAAGGAAACCTCAACACCACAGCAATTGAAACGCCTTCATTAACTTTTTGTGGAATTAATCGAGGACTATTTGTAAAAATACGAACTCTTATGGATGCGGATGATAGAAGCTGTGTGAATTTGGAGCTATTCTTTTGGGATATTCTTGGAATGTTGTGGAGCTAGCGCGTTAGCCCTGGTGTCGTCTGCTAAACATGGTGGCCAGTAGACGAACATCAAGAGAGGGTTTTTAAATATTCAAGGAATGTTGTCGGTACTTGCAGAGATGGTTATATAAGTTGTGTTGGTTGTTTTCTTAACAATACATCTATGAGTGTAGTGACGCAAAGATTGTGTCCGTTCATGTTCTAAAGCATTAGCTAATGGGTGCAAGCCCGTGCAAACCCCGCTTTAAAAGTTACTGCCAAGTTTGTCCATCGTTTATATCTGAACAACCAGCAGCCCATCTTTCTGTTTGGGTACGTCCAAAATTTAACTAACTGCAGTCTTTTCACTTTCTCTTACAACATTGTTTCGTGTGTCATCATTTGCGGTATTCGACGGGCTGTGATGCTTGGATGTGGTTGAGATAGCCTAGCTTGTGTTGGGAGCAAGGCGCAGGTGCATAGGAAAAGTTACAATGGCAACTGCTCCGTTACCATCGGTGTCGTCAGCTGAAAAGTGTCTTGATGCATCTTATCAAATCATATCGCGGGGAACATGCTATTTATAGAATCTGTTCAGAAACGAAAAGGATCCCGATGTATTGCTGATCGGACAGTGTGCTTAATCCACGACGAATGCTTAAAAATGAATGCGTTGGAAATCAAACCGCCCGTCTCCTTATGAACTAACGTTAATTTAAAACTATAAGCATTGGCGACAACGACACTGTTGTCAACATATGCATGAGATTCGACACAAAAACAGGGGACCGCTGGACTTCCACTTATTCTAACACACATCCAGAAGGAATTACATGGAGACTAGTTTGACATGCCCAGGAAGGAGCTACCGTTGCCGGAGGGTTGGGAAGAGGCCCGAGACTTTGATGGCAAAGTCTACTACATTGACCACATCAATCAAACGACAAGCTGGATAGACCCCAGAGACAGGTGAGTCTCACCCTTCTCGGGTCTGCACCGTTTGTCCTGACTGACTCCCTGGGTCCTCATAGCGCAGGCGCAGCCTGATTCGGTCAGGCCAAGCAGTCAGTGCATTTCTACACCGGGGAGATTAGTTCTTATATTGAACGTATTGCCATTGCTGTTTTTGTCATCCTTTTATGTAAGAAGCTTAAATCAGTATGGCTTTACCAGCCTGCTGCCTTTCTTTCTGCCCCAGAGAAGCTGTGAATTATACCCTCAGCTTGTACCCCTTTTAACCAGTAACTCAAGGCGGCCGGACTTTGAAACAAAATCACTCTGTTGGCCTAATGCACAAATTCCTCAGATTATTAAGACTTTGGAGGCTTTGGTTTTAAGAGGAATTCCTTAAAGAGCAAATGGGGACTGCTTGACGTGTTTTCTTACTCCCAGAACACTAAAACTGTTCATAGATGTAGCCTATCTAATAAGGCTATCACGTTGTGAGGCTATTATAGGCTATGTGGTGTTTTTTTTTATCTATCTATCTATCTATCTATCTATCTATCTATCTATCTATCTATGTTTTTATAGCTCTATCTATCTATCCATCTATCTATCTATCTATCTATCTATCTATCTATCTATCTATCTATCTTTTTATAGCTCTATCTATCTACCCATCTCTATCTATCTATCTATCTATCTATCTATCTATATCCATTTATGTATTTGTGATGTAGGCTATAAGTAATGTTGATGGATGTACTCTATGTCCAACTCTATGACTCCTGGTTGCCTGTCTGTGACATCCGTTGCAGAAGCACTCAATGGAAAATGTGTGATTCTGGAAGTGCCCACATTTCCCTGGGTGTCCGTGGCGTGGCAGGGTTGAAGGGCACTGAGAGAGAGAGAGAGAGAGAGAGAGGGGGGAGAGAGAGGGAGGGAGGGAGGGAGGGAGAGAGAGAGAGAGAGAGAGAGAGAGAGAGAGAGAGAGAGAGAGAGAGAGAGAGAGAGAGAGAGAGAGAGGGGGGGAGAGAGAGAGAAAGAGAGAGAGAGAGAGAGAGGGAGAGAGGGGGGAGAGAGAGAGAGAGAGAGAGAGAGAGAGAGAGAGAGAGAGAGAGGGGGAGAGAGAGAGAGAGAGAGAGAGGGAGAAAGAGGGAGGGAGGGAGAGAGAGAGAGAGGGAGGGAGAGAGAGAGAGAGAGAGAGGGAGAGAGAGAGAGAGAGAGAGAGAGAGAGAGAGAGAGGCTGAGCACACTTTAACCAGCTGCTGGAAGTTATAGTGTGTTGGCGCTCCTTCATGCATTCTTTCTGCCATGGCCCTTTTGTATCACGGGCACATTTTTACCTCCGCCAAGGAGGATATGTTTTCGCCGACACGTGTGTGTCTGTGTGTGTGACTTGTGTACAACACAACTTGAAAAGTGCTGCACGGATTTCAATGACCTTTTCAGACAACGTGTGTATTGGGACAAGGAGGAACTGATTCGATTTTGGTGGCGATCGGAGACCCAGAACACCACCTGTGACCACATTGCCTTGGCGGAGGTCTGCGCTCTCTGAGCACTTTTCTAGTTTATCACATTGGATGATGGAAGTAAGATGAGGGCTTTGGCCTGTGGAGGCTGTGGCCTTGGGTGATCAGACAATCTTAATAGCTAAGGACATGTCCGTGATTTTGGTGGTTTGTCTCGAGTAAAATAGAAGACAATGAGTTCGTCACAGATTTGTTTTTTTTAGGTAAAACACCACACCACTTATTACACTGTAAAAAAAGAAAAGTTAGCAGAACTTGAAATTTCAAAGTCAACCGATTTCACTGGTTTTCTCGAGTTAGAGAGCATAACTTTATTTTTCAAGTTGCCAGGACTCATTAAAGTAAGTAAACACTACTTACTTTAACTACACAGTCGTTTGTTCTACCAACTTAAAATTCCTTGTTCTGCCAACTTGAAATTTCAAGTCAAGTGATTGGTCTTTGTACAAAAAAAGCTGTCCTTACTGATACATCTTCAGGTTGAGAGCACATCGGGATTGAACCATCAACCTTACAGTTCCAAGTCTGAAGCCCTATCCATTAGTCTATGCATAGCTTCAGTTCTTCCTAAACAGTAATGCCATATTTTTAATATAATTTTAAAAAGCACTCTACAAAAGAAAAGTTTGCTGAACTTAAAATTCAAAGTTAACCGATTTCACTGGCTTTTTTTAAGTTAGTCCAACTTCAGAGTGCAGAACTTGATATTTCAAGTTGCCAGGACTCATTAAAGTAAGTAAACACTACTAATTGTTTGTTCTACCAACTAAAAAATCCTTGCTCTGCCAACATAAAATCTTTTTTTTTTTTTTTGAGAAAACAGTGATTGCTCTTAGTACAAAAAAACACTGTCCTTACCAACATATTTTCAAGTAGTGAGCACATAGGGATTGAACCAACAACCTTGTGATTTTAAGTCGGAAGCTTCAACCATTAGTCTATGCATGGCTTCATCTGTATACCTGCTCTAACCATAAAACCAAGGCTGATAGCCTGTATTTGCATGTGCATGGCATCCTTTTTAAATGCTTTTAAAAACAACTGTGATAATCATTCATACCAAAGCATTTTCTTTCTTAATTCTATGACACTGAAGAAATGAATTAAATAAGATTAATGTCAAGTTAGTTTTAATGGTCACTTGGAGTCACACTTCCTGGAGCTAAGCTCCCACTGGCTCTAGCGCAAGTCAACACTCTCATGACAGAGGTGTTTCAGAGTTACGTCCGAGAATTATGGGTACCAGTATTTGTCCATTTTAAATTCAAATATTGTCTTACTGTTCATTTTTATTTCAAATATTGTCTTAGTGCTCAGTGCGGTTTCTCAAAAAGTAGGCAAGATTGAAACTGATGCCAAATTTAGGATAAAGTTTAGATTATTGGTTAATTTTCAGGGAAGAGCAAGGGTAACTGAGAAGCCCTTTCTTAAAAGACAAATGATGATTTCAAACTGGAATTCATAATCTTCAGCTGAGCTCAAAATTGATCATTTGATTGCTCCAGCACAGGTATCACTGAAATTTGGACATGCTCCAAAAATGTGTGCCTGAAGAAGCAAGTTAACTAATCTTAGTTGATTAGTTTAACCTGAGGTTGCACACTTCCAAGTGCAACCTAGTTTAAGCGGAGGTTGCACACTTCCTAGTGCAACCTAGTTTAAGCTGGTTGCACACTTCCTAGTGCAACCTATTAGTAAATATAAACAGATTTTCAAATAAATGTGATTTTTGGTTAGCATTACAATCCAACCCTGATTGGAATGATTATTATTCACACAAAGCCTTACATAAGCAGTGTTTTTTTTAATTGAAACATCATGCCATTATCACATCTCCCAAACCTAATATCTTGAGTGAAATAATTAGCTTGTTAAGATGATTTTGATTTATCACTGATCTGAACACCTGCAGCTTTGATGTCCATTCATTGTCAGCAATAATGTTTTAAATATCCAAACAAGCTTTATCTATTACTTTAGTGATCATACCTACAAGGATAAGTAAATTGTGGATAGTCATCTCCATGATGGTGTGTCATAATAAATATAATTTTTAATACAAAGTGTAACACAGTAGCATGATGGTTATACTGTGCAATTTATAGTGTTAACAATTGTTCATCTACTCATTGATTCTTCACAATTACATTTCAACATGGATAAACATGATCGAATTTATGTGGAAGGTGAGGGATTCTGGGACATGTCAATTTGACATCAAGGTTGCGGCAACTTAAGATGCTGTGTTCTGACTACTTATTTTAATGAGTCCTGGCAACTTGAAATATCAAGTTATGCACTCTGAAGTTGGACTAACTCAAAAAAGCCAGTGAAATGGGTTGACTTACAATTTTAAGTTCAGCAAACTTTTCTTTTTTAACAGTGTGTTAACTTACTTTAATGAGTTGGGCTAACTTAAAAAAGCCAGTGAAATCGGTTGACTTTGAAATTTCAAGTTCTGCTAACTTTTCTTTTTTACAGTGTATCATGATGTTGACTGTAGAAATCTGGTTGACTGTATTTCTGGTTCTCATGGAAAATTGAGCAGAAGGCCAAACATAAAAACCGTATGGAGGTATTAAGGGACAGAAATTCAGACGTTAGGACACACGTAGGGTATGAATGGGCCTTTAGATGGATGTGCTGCTTAGCTTACACCTGTGTGTAGCTGTACTGTACACTTCTCTCGGCTGCAGCTGCATCTTGTGTTGTTCCGAGCTCACCTGCATGTTCTCATCTCTCACCTCACCTGTGTGTTCTCCGCTCTGCATTGTGTTCCGATCCCCATCGTAGTGGAAGAGAGAGGTTGGCAAGGAACAGAATGGGGTTAAAGGAGAACACCAGTGTGATACAAATCGAAAGTATATTGTAAGTATATTAAAAAGTTTGATCATTTGCCGAGGAGCAGAATTTTGATGCGTTTGTTTCCGATAGCAAGCGGTCTTTACTCCGTCCTGCATGAACACCAGAATTCTGCTCCCAGCCAATTGTTCAAACTTTTTATTATGCTGCAATATACTTTTGGTCCAAGTCACACTTTCATTCTACTCGAATATTCCAAATCTAATCTTCAGCGGTAGGCTGGGAAGAGCCATGCAGAGAACACAGGACAGAACGGGACGGGTCATGAATGGGACAGAGAGATGGGCTAGTTTGGCTCAGATAAAGGAAAAAGAAGACTGCACACTCTTGCGCCTTTTCAGATTGATTTTTAGACAAAGCTTAGGTCTGGCCTCCTGGCTCTCCTATGACGCCTTTAGCATAGCATACGCTGTTGGTTCCTATGACGCCTTTAGCATAGCATACGCTGTTGGTTCCTATGACGCCTTTAGCATAGCATACTGTTGCTGTTGGTTCCTATGACGCCTTTAGCATAGCATACGCTGTTGGTTCCTATGACGCCTTTAGCATAGCATACGCTGTTGGTTCCTATGACACCTTTAGCATACACAGTTGGTTCCTATGACGCCTTTAGTGTATACTGGTGGTTGCATGAGACATCCCACATATATGTGGAACACAGGTGCGCTGTCACCTCGACCAATACTTTTGACACACACCTGTCCACATGACGTAAGCACCACTGACTGCTTACCTGTGCATAAGAAAACCCCATTCTGCTGCAGGTACAGTAGACTGTCCTGTCTTTCATTCTCTCCAGTAGCCAGTATGTGCTGCATAGAACAGGTGCGCTACCACCTGTCCACATGATGCGACCAACACTGACCTCACCTGTCTACCTGTCTACCCCATCTTCCACTCTCTAGTAGCCAGTATGTGCTGCACAGAACAGGTGCGCTATCAGCTAGGCCAAGTACTTGTTCAAGACCTATTCACATGCCCAGCCCCCCCCCCGCGCCACACACACACACACACACACACACACACACACACACACACACCACCTCCTTGTGTTTTGTTTGGTGCAGAAACAATGTGGTCCCTTGAGCTGCTAAATGTGTGTGTCCCGCCAAGCCATTATAGAGAGGCCCTGGCCCAGCCGCATTCCTGCAACTCAACACCTGTCCGTCAGCTTACCTGTCCCGCCTCAATGCATGATACCGGCTTTTGATTGGACACCAGCCTCTCCCCCTGCGTAGTACAGGCTTCTGATTGGACACCTGCCTGCGTCGCTGCTTGATACTGGCTTCTGATTGGGCACCTGCTTGGGTGACTGACGATACTGGCCCCTGATTGGATACCTGCTTGCGTGACTGACCGATACTGGCCTCTGATTGGTCTCCACACTCGTCTGTCTGTCTGTCTGACTGTTACATGCTCCTTATTGGACGCCCATCTAATAGACTGGACTGACAGCCCATGTCTGTCTGTGTGCTTGTACAAAATAACTCGAAAAATACTGCACGAATTTTGATTTGATTGGTTTTGAGACAAGTAACAACTGATTCAATCAGTGATCCAGAGTACCATCTGGAATTTTATTTATAGGCCTATCATGTCTGTGACCACATTGCCTTGACGGAGGTCTGCTCTCTCTGAGTGCTTTCTAGTTCCCAATGTATCTCCTTAGCCCTAATCCCTAAGCCCTTCAAGGACCCTACATTGTGTCTAATGGTGCTTATGTCACCTACTGTGAAACACACACACACACACACACACACACACACACACACACACACACACACACACACAGTGTTAGCTAAGCAACTAAGACTCTGTGAGGCGGCTCAAGGAGCTTTGTGGCGTTCCGCCCCGCGTCTCTGGCACACGCTGGCCTCGCCGTGTCCCTGCTCCTGTCGGCGCTTCTCTGATGATGGCGATGATGACGGCCCATAAACATTCCGTCAGGTGAAAGGAATGTTATCAGGCCAGGAGGGAGGGAAGGAGGGAGGGAGGAGGACTGGCAAACACATAACGCTGAGTGGCATGGTAGGGAGTGTTGTGTTGTGGGTAAGAGTGTGTGTGTGTGTGTGTGTGTGTGTGTGTGTGTGTGTGTGTGTGTGTTTATGGGACAGTAACCTCGAGGGAGTGACAGGCAAACACACAATGCGGAGTGGCCCGGTGGGCAGTGTTGTGTTGTGTTTAAGAGTGTGTGTGTGTGTGTGTGTGTGGGACAGTGACCCCGCTCCCCGTGCTGGTTGCTTTATTGGTGCACCTTTGAGCGGGCGGCCTGGCAGGGACTCATAGCGGTGCGGCGATGGGTTCAGATCCACCAGCTCATAAACCAGACCTGTGGAATTCACACACACACACACACACACACACACACACACACACACACACACACACACACACACACTGCAGTGGCATCGTATCCTCCAGCTCATAAACCAGACCTGCGGAATTCCCAGCTCCGCTCAATCAGTGTGTGACTCACGAGTCAGCAATGCAGGCGGCGTGTTTGCTCACACACACACACACACACTCTCTCTCTGTACGCCACACCAGGGCGGTCACCACTGTGTCTCAGTCAGGGTGCTGTGTGACTATTGTTTGCGATGAGGCCAAAATTGCACCTTATTTCTCTCTCTCTCTCTCTCTCTCTCTCTCTCTCTCTCTCTCTCTCTCTCTCTCTCTCTCTCTCTCTCTCTCTCTCTCTCTATCTACATGTATCTCTGTCAAGTCCTTTTCCCAGATCTTTACTGGCAGGATTGTAAAAAAGTAACAGAGTTGCCAAAGCAATGTGATGTTTACTGTATGGAATATGTAACACAGAGAGAAGTTATATGAATATGAGAAAAGAAAGAAAAGAAAAGGAAAAGATTTTTATGGTTGTGGAGATTATGGTTGGTGTTTAAAAACCAACCAATTAAATCAGATGGAATCCATCCATCCTTTGCTCTCTCTCTCTTCACCCTCTTCTTGCTCTTTCTTCCTGCTTTAAAGCTCTCTCTCTCTCTCTCTCTCTCTCTCTCTCTCTCTCTCTCTCTCTCTCTCTCTCTCTCTCTCTCTCTGGGGCTCCCTTGTTCCTCTGTGTTTTCTTGTGTTGGTGTTATCAGATAGGGAAGACCCTTGGCTTGTCATCACCCATGATGAAGTCATTGTTTCTTAGAGAGAGCGTGTGTGTGTGTGTGTGTGTGTGTGTGTGCGCGCACGTGTTTGGGTTGGAATGTGGTGTTCTGTTATGCCTGTTGTCATGATTTTATCTCTGGACCAGGCCCTACCCCTGTTCTGACCAATCCTGTGTTATCTGTGTGTGTGTGTGTGTGTGTGTGTGTGTGTGTGTGTGTGTGATTCTCACGGTGGTCAAAGTTGGATGATGTCACTGTGTGGCGGTGTGTGTTTATATACAGGTGTGGTGTGGTGTGGTGTTTGCTGGGGAACTTTGTCTTGTCTCTAAAAACCACAAATCCACTCTTTACGCAATGTAGGTGTGTGTGTGTGTGTGTGTGTGTGTGTGTGTGTGTGTGTGTGTGTGTGTGTGTGTGTGTGTGTGTGTGATGCTCACGGTGGTCAAAGTTGGATGATGTGACTGTGCGGCGGTGTGTGTTTATATACAGGTGTGGTGTGGTGTTTGCTGGGGAAATTTGTCTTGTCTCAAAACCACAAATCCACTCTTTACGCAATGTAGGTGTGTGTGTGTGTGTGAGAAAGTGAGATTTCCTTCACCTGACCCTCAGCTGCTCTCAAGTGAGGTCGGAGCGTAATCTAGAGAGCCGTCACAGTCGTGTGTGTGTGTATATGTGTGCGTGTGTGTGTGTGTGTGTGTGTGTGTATTTGTGTGTGTGTGTAGGTAAGTGAGTGGTTTCTGCGGTTTCCTGGATTGACAGTGTTAATTTTGAAAGCCACTACAGGACATCCTGGTGTGTGTGTGTGTGTGTGTGGGCAGGCGCAAAGGGGTCTTTCTGGTGGTCTTAGTGTGTATGGGGAAGAAACTGGTTTCATGTAGGCCATCTAGAGTTTCTCTTTGTGGCAATCTGAGGCTTTCTAACACGAGACTCCCACATGATCCAGCTATGGGAGGATTTCCACTGGAGAGAGAGGGTGTGTGTGTGTGTGTGTGTGTGTGTGTGTAAGTATTGTGAGTGAGTGATGGAAGAGGAGGGCAGTGAATGAAAAGATGGATGAATATAAAAGTGAAGAGAGACAGAGATGCAAAACGTGAGGAGACAGGACAGAGAGAAGAATAGGAAAAGGTATAGGCTAGAGAAAGAAAAAGCATAGCAACCAGTCAAATGATTGCATGGTGATCTGTCTATCAAACCCAACTGCCATACTGACCCCCACGCCCCCCACCCCTCGTTCCCATTCATTCCCGTACTCTAGAGATGTGGCTTCAGGAGTCTGAATAGAGGGGATTGGACTTCTGAATTGTGTATTTTGAAATGCCTAGATTGCTCAGGTAATTTTTCCAGGATCTCCAACCTGACCTTAATGGCTGCTAGTCACACACACTCATTATACAAGTGCTTCAACACCAATATTGGAGCCCCCCCCCCCACTACGGTCATTTAGTGTCCATTCACTGGAGAGAAGCAGTCAGTTTGATGCTATCACCGTTGTCACATAGTTCCATCACTGTTTTCATTTATTTAAGTTTCCCTGAATATAAAATCATTGATGGTTGATAATAATGATAAAGATGATGATGATGATGGTTATTTCCACTGAGGAGTTAGGACGATACTTGAAACTAACTGTGAATAGTAGACAAGTAGCGGACGTAGTAGTGGATAAGTATTGGAGCCCACTGCGGTCATTTAGCATTGCAGCCACAGTGTCCGCCCACTGGTAGAGAAACAGTCAGTATGACGCTAAAGGGGCGGGCCTACACATGACCACCGTCGAAAAGCTCAGCTTGTGTTTGACGCGACGCTTGATCCAAAATGTCAATTCTGCCTTTGACTAATGTACCGGAGGGTAGGAGAGCTTTGACTAATGTACCAGAGGCTAGGAGAGCTGGAACTTAAACCAATTAGCCTGCTAGGTTGTTTTTGCTAAAAACACTGCAGCAACACTGATAGGTTAGCCTCAAAGAGGCTAGAAGAAGTTCAACATGAACGCCGACGCCGGCCACAACGAGACGCCGGGACCGAAGTGATTGCATCTCCATAGAAAAATAATTGCCTGTCGCGCATCACAAGCTATTTGAAGCTGGTCATGTAAAGGGGCCTTTACACAGTTGGAACACAGTTTATTTCCATCACCGTTTTCATTTTTACTGAGGTATCAGGACTACAGCTGAGTAGTAGCTGTATGTGAATAGTACAATAAGGGAGGATGGAAATCCAATACAATCCAATAAAAAAAGAAAAGAGGGAAAAGAAGGGATGCATAAGAAAAGAGGGAAAAGAAGAAGGGATGCATAAGAAAAGAGCGAGATAAAAGAGAACAGAAGA